>CM036763.1:12940000-13540000 GCA_020796225.1 Arion vulgaris | reverse complement strand
TGTAGAAATAATTTGTATATATATATATATATGCGCAAGTTTTGTATGACACAGACCAAAACTTTGATGTTGTTTATTCCACTTTGGAACAATCCAATACACTTTGGTGCATCAAGTTTTGAAATGTGATCTATTTCCTTCATTTCTGCAGGCTACATGCAAGTATTCAAACCTATTATAAGCAGTGTCATGGAGTTTTACCAGCCTACAGCTGTGGTACTGCAGGTGAGACATGACATAAGGATGTTCTTATATGGTTGTAATGTTTAATGAGAATTTGACGTAGCAAAAGGGGGATAATGTGCTGGATGCTGGAAGAGATATGTTTCTCAAGAATAGCCTACCCAACTGGGCAAAATTTGCCTCAGAGACTCTACCACTTGTGACTGTAGAGCACCAGTGCAGACATGAGAACATATCGTGCAAGTCTTTCCATCCTTGTCACTAAAAGAATGGAAACATGTTTTAATGGAGCAATCCTTACAGATAAATTATGAACAACCTGCTAAGACCTCATGCTCCATCTTGTTCACAATCCTGTCACTTTAGAAGCATAACTGCCATTCACCACAGAAGAAGAAGAAGAAAAAAAGCTCTAGAAACCGTCCCTATTAAAGAATTACCAGAAGTCGTTAGTTCAAACTTGTCTATTGTCTATCCCCAAGTGGATGCTGGAGTTGGTTGTCCCCTATTGCCCTTAAGCTCAGAGGTTGGAACTTTATTTTGCTTTTCATGGTCAGATGGCGCTAAGTGATTAACCCTTTACCTTGCGTTCTGAAGGTCATGGGTTCACATCGTTCTTTTCACAAGTGCATTTTTTCCAGAGACACCTAGGATTGTTGCATAATCAGACTACAGTGATGAAGCCTGTTACCAGGGTCACCACCTGGAGGTGAAGTAGGTTGTTTGGTAAGCTCTAGTCCCATGATCCTAATTCTCCCATATCATTCAATGTCTTAGAATCCATCTCCAGATTCCATATGGTTGACCTTTAAATTGTTGGTAATTTTGACCATCTCAGCATAACAGTGGATTCCAACTTAAGAGTACCTGGTTCATCCTCGATCACAACTCGAGAGTACCTGGTTCATCCTCGATCACAACTCAAGAGTACCTGGTTCAAACTCAACAGTGGGCAAATTGGAAGCAAATTTGTTCTCGTGGATTTTTGAGAACAGTAAAAATATACCTCACTGTTCAGAAAGCAATGGCAAACTACAGAATGTATAAGTGGTGTCTAGGAAATACACAGTCGACAGATACTGTTTTGGAAACCGAAGGGAAAGATGAGTATGGGAAGGCCTAAAATTACCTGAAGAAGAGAGCTGAAGACTGATATTAAAAAGATAGGTAAAACATAGCAAAAATTGGAAGTGATGACGAGAGAAAGAGCTGGAAAAAGTTTGTTAAAGACCTGTATTCTTTTGGGAGTTGAAAGGTGAAGAAGAAAATCAGCGACTCGTTTACTGTGGTTGATTGCGACATCCTGTAAAGGATATGCCAGGATTTTCATCTTCAGCATAACAGATGCTAGTAGTAAATGTTATAAACTTCTACACTTTTGGAGAGAATTATAAGTTAGCTTGTGACAATATGTTGTCATTGGCACTGAACACCTAACTCAAGTCTTAGTGAACAAACTGACAGAACACCTGAACCTGGTGGGGGAGCTGTAGTGTTTACCTTATTCTCTAATGAATGTCAGTGCTTATTTTATAAGTAGAACATAGTATCCAGTTAATTTTCAATTGCATGATTTGTTTTCTATAGTGTGGGGCAGACTCTTTAGGAAGTGATAGACTTGGATGTTTCAATCTCAGTATCAAAGGTCATGGGTAAGTGTACAAGTGTGTTTGCATGAATACATCAACGGTTTATTCTAGTATCTTTGGGTCAGTCACAAGCACATGAACATTATATACTATTATCTTTGAGTCAGTCACAAGCACATGAACACTATATACTATTATCTTTGAGTCAGTCACAAGCACATGAACTTTATATTATATTATCTTTACTAACAGCTGTCTGATAGACATCAAATAGCAAAAGATGGCCTGGATGTCATAAGGAAACATAGAGAGAACATGAAGAGTTGAAAGATTGTGGCTCGATATGGGAAACAATTGGTAAAATGGCGGTAGAGCGACAGCAATTGAAGTCTTCTGTGGCACACGGGGATTTTAGATATAGAATCCTGATTAGGAGGTTGCTTGGAGGCAATTTACAGTATGGATTGAAAGTTGCTTGTCTTTACTGTGATCATGCAGTACACAGATTTAGCTTTTTTTTTATAAATCTTCCTCTTATCTCTGAACTTGCTTCTTCACCACCGTGAGAACCATATTCTAGCTTCTTGACCACCCGAAAGTAAATATCACAGAAAAAAAATCGATATTCTCCCATCTTTTTGTTTTATCTTTGATATACATATACACTGTATAATATCGTCTCAGGTAAGCTGTCTTTATTTGACTGATAGGATCATCATCATTGCACTTTGGTGAGTAACCATATGTGCTCCAATCTCTTTCTTACACAGGAAGATCTCAGCGGCAGTGAATGAACTCTGTAGCACCAGCGAGGTGCCCATGTAATTTTGAAGGTGGTGAAAATATTTTGTAGAAATTGTATTTTTTAATCTTTCTAATGAATTTTGCCAGGACAGCAGCTTTCCCGCTTGCTCTTCTCGATTTTGAGCTGCCAAGAGTTCTTTCACATGCTCAACTTGAACACGAGACCTACATTATATCGTCAGTCTCCGATAGTACTAGGAACTTGATTAGGGATCTCTGGAGAAATTTCCAGATGGCTCTACGAGGGAGCGAACCAAGTACCTTTGGAACGAAAGGCATGCACCTATCCTCTATGCCACAGAGACCCCCCAGGGCTGTCTTGATTTAAGTGGAAAGGCATGCACCTATCCTCTATGCCACAGAGACCCCCAGGCTGTCTTGATTTAAGTGGAAAGGCATGCACCTATCCTCTATGCCACAGAGACCCCAGGCTGTCTTGATTTAAGTGGAAAGGCATGCACCTATCCTCTATGCCACAGAGACCCCCCAGGGCTGTCTTGATTTAAGTGGAAAGGCATGCACCTATCCTCTATGCCACAGAGACCCCCCAGGGCTGTCTTGATTTAAGTGGAAAGGCATGCACCTATCCTCTATGCCACAGAGACCCCCCAGGGCTGTCTTGATTTAAGTGGAAAGGCATGCACCTATCCTCTATGCCACAGAGACCCCCCAGGGCTGTCTTGATTTAAGTGGAAAGGCATGCACCTATCCTCTATGCCACAGAGACCCCCCAGGGCTGTCTTGATTTAAGTGGAAAGGCATGCACCTATCCTCTATGCCACAGAGACCCCCCAGGGCTGTCTTTATTTCCTGACCGAATATTTTCATAGAAAATTAAAATTAACACATAACAATTACAAGTTGTCCTTTTTTACTCATCTTACTTGTCACAGATATGTTTTTGCTAACCGTGATTATTCTAGAACAATTTATTTCTGTTTCTTATTTGCACATATTTATTCCTTGCTGCTTATTCAACTTACAGAGAATGTGTGGAATATGTCAAATCATTCAACCTACCATTACTGGTACTTGGTGGTGGAGGGTACACAAAAAGGAATGTAGCACGATGTTGGACCTATGAGACTGCTGTTTTGTTGGAAGAACAAATTAGTAATGAAATTCCATTTAACGGTAAATATTTAAACAGTGATATTCATGATTATTCTATTCTTTATTATCTTGTAACCTTTGATTTGAAACCACGGAACTAACTTTTCAGTATTTTGTTTTGTCTCGCTGTCATTCACTGTCTAGTTTCTCTGCAACACATTCTCTTTTTCTCTTTCGTGTGTTATGTCAGTTGGTGTAGGTGACCATGGACCTCTAGAGATTAGTGTCCTCTAATATTCTTCTTCTGCAATGAACTTCTGCTATGCCCTTACTCCGATATGTGTCATAAACAGGGCTGTGCGCTTGAGGTCTTCACCTGCCACCCTTAGTTTGTTCTGAATGGTTGTTTCCTCTAATATTGAACCAGCTTGGCTGTTGGCTGTCTTCGGTACCGTGAGATTTAATGATTCAGAATCCTACCTTGGTTGTGCTTTGCCCCTTTTTTCTTTAATTTTTCTTGTTGCTATGCACTTTAAACTACCTGCCGTGATTACATGTCCTTTCTTCCACTGCCTGTCTTTTCCTAATATCTTTGATAAATTTCATTTTTACAGTGACCTCACTCAGCATGCCATTTTCATTTTTAGTTGTCCATTATATGCTTCATACTCTTCTGTAAGATAGAGATTGGGTTTTATAATTCATTCAGTGTTTTGTGAATATAGGTATGATCTTAAAATTTTTCTTGTGTTTGTGAATGAAGACTTATAATTCATCACAAATGTTTTGTGAATAGAGATTGTATCGTCATATAGTCTATACGTTTTGTGTGAACGGAGATTTTTATTGATATTCTATCATCTTTGTTATAGATTCGCCCGAGTGGTGATCGGAACCAAATTAGGGTGTAAAGAATAGTACCACTGTTACCTGCCGAGCATGTCATAAGAGGCAACTAAGGAGGTGGGACTAGCTATACCACACCGTAAAAAACACTAGATAGCTACAGAAACCACAACCAAGAAAATTCATAGCTCGCCACCGAGGAAGAAGAACAACACAGCAAGGAGGGAGATGGAATGCAGGAAGATGGGGGAGAGAAGAGATCTGGAAAAGATGGCCTTGGATAAGTGGGCTTGGAAGGCCTTGGTTACGAATCTATGCCTCCCTAGGGGAAAAGGGTGAAGAATGTTGTAGATTAAGTACTCCATCTGATGTTCTTACAGTCATTATGTTTTTTCATTATTTATTATATTTTAATATTCATAGCTGCAGTTTGATTTTATAATTTGTTGCAATTCTTCACACAGAATATTTGGAATACTTTGGTCCTGATTTTTATTGCACCGGAGATATTCACAAAACAAGACAATCAAAACACTAGACAGGTGAGGTTTTCTATTCATTTCTTTCTTTTTGTCTTACATTTCTTACATGTCTATACAAGTTATTGAATATTTTTCACCAACTTTTCCTGAATTATAGAAATGCATTTTTTTTATTAGTTATCATCAAACAGCTTGTCCTGTCCAGAACTTTGCCACCCTAACAGTCCATTGGAATTTCTCTCATAGGTCAGATGTTCTGCCTCTACAGCAGTCATACTGAAATCATCAGTAACATCCTGAATCCACCCACAGGTGATCTTCCTCTTCTCCTCTTTGCTGGGATGCTTCCTTCGATAATGGTCTTCTCCAATCCTTCATGTCTCTTTATATGTACAAAATACTTCAATTTTCTCATTCTTATTTGTAGTACCAGCCAGTTTTCTTTGATTTTGTGTTCTTTCTGGATAGATCTAGACGTAATGACTGATATACCTTTTTCATGGTGCAGTAAAATAAGTCCAAGATGCATACACCTCATCATCCGCTGAAATTCTAAATGCATTGAATCCTTTTCCGAAAGGAGGAGTTTCAGTTTTGTGAATCCCAGTCGCTGATCAGATTGAGAGAGATGGGTGTCAATATTGGTACAGCCTGAAAAGAACGACATACCAAATATGCAAAAAGATTGATTAATCAATGTTGTTGAATTAGCGTGTTGGGACGCTGCTGGATATGTTGAGTTGAGATCAGAGCACCTATGGACATGTCCGGAGTGCTATAATGTTAGTCCTCGTATAACTGATCTGCTGAAATATAAACACCTCCATGGTGTGCTGTAAAGTCAGTTTTAGTATCCCAAAATACTATATTATCATATAAATGTATCTTTACACTGTTTGATAAGGTAACATTGTATATCTTTTCAGTATCTTGAAAACATCAAATCTTCCATCTTGGATAACTTGAAAATGTTGACTTCAGCCCCTAGTGTTCAGATGCAGGATGTTCCCTCAGACTTGCTCTGCTTAGAGAACACAGAAGAGACAGACCCAGACATAAGAAACTCAACTGATGATTTGGATAAAAGGTATAGTTAAAAACATACCCCTAATGAAGTTTGCATCATTCCTTCTTGTATAACAGATATGTGAGCGTCTCTAGCTCAAGCTGTGGTGAACTCGATCACGCACCCAAGCGTACCTGGTTCAAACCCCACGGTGTACAAGTTTGGAAGCAAATTCGTTTCCGTGGGATTTTTGCACAAGGTAAAAATAGACCTCACCGTTCAGAAAACAATGACAAACTACTGAACATATAAGTGGTGCCTAGACAATCAACGACTCGTTACTGTGGTTGATGGCTACGTCCTTTAGGATATGCCACGATTTTCATTCATTTTCATAACAGATATGTGTTGACAAGCATTTAAAGGTCTGTGTAGTGTGGAGGTAAGGACCTGGCCTCTCGCTCCAAAGTTGCTTGGTTCGTTCCCATCATGGAGCGATCAGGATATTTTCCCAGTGATTCTTCATCTCAATGTAGGTGAGATCAAGTTCTAGTTCTATAGGAGACAGACGATAAAACTTAGGTTGAGCACATAAAAGAACCCTTTGTAATTGAAAATCGATAAGAGTAAATTGCAAAACCGCAGCCAATTTTCACCATCTTCAAAATTAAATTGGTGGGGCCCTCACAGGTGTTATGGAATTCTTTCGCTGTGAAAAGTTATGATGTTTGCACATATTCATGACATATCATAGCATTAACAGGTAAATCATATAGTATTTCGCCGAGTGGTTACGGGCCCAAATTGGGGGAAAGAATAGAACCACTGTTACATGCCACGCATGTCGTAAGAGGTGACTAAGGAGGTTGGGCGTGGGGCTAGCTACCCCACACCGTAAAAACACTAGATGGCTACAGAACGGAGAGCAAACCGAGTAAACGCTGGCTGAAATCGGACACATTGCCGAAGGATAAGCACCAGTCCCCAAATGGTGCTGAAGATGTGACGTAAACACACCAATGCTAAGGCTGCATGAATCAGATTTCCACATGAATAGAATTTATGGGAGATCTGGTACATCGGTCTGGACGGTGATCGCGAGAGAGAGATAGTATTTTACTATTTAATTTCATTACAAGAACAATGTTACTCCGATACAGTGGATACAAAGCAAAAGGCCGTCCATGCAAAAGGTAGATCTGAGATAACAGAGATGGTGAAAAGCACTGTTTGTGAGGTGCACATAAAAGCCAGTTTTCTCGAAATCTCTACTTATCTTGTTGCTGTGAGAGAAAACATGATTAGAGAATGAAGAAGTTTCACTACTCTCAGATATTTGAATAAAAGTAAGACATAAAAATTATTTCTTGTCTTTGCAGGATAAGATATATGTACGATCTTGTCATTGATAACAAATTTGTTTTTGTTTACAGAATTGAACCCAACAATGAATTTTACGATGGAGATAAGGATAACGACAAAGAAAATGATGGCTTCTTAGATGTTTGACCAACAAGTAACATTATGATACATTTACTGACCAGTCAATTTCACATCAGTTATTTACTGTCTGATAGAAGATATTGGGTGAAAGTAGCTAGAGTTAGGCTATATTTCACACCAAACAATGTCTATGTACAATTAAAAGTCTTCAACAGCAAGGAAGCAAGAGAATAATACCCTCCACAATATAATAGAAACATAATTTTGTGCAAACAAGACTGCCTTCGATAGGAAAGCCTTAATGAAATTTGTTCAACTTGTGGTCTTTTGAGGAGAGTGCCTGATGAATGATAAATAAAATTTGGCTATACACCAACAACTGTTGAAGACATGAGCGCTAAAGGAATTGGCTGCAGTTTTTTTTTTATTGCAAGTAAAGTTTATATGAACACTTGCTTGATATCTTCTAATGTCTATCATTGTAGCCGTACACCTTTTTGTGTTAATGCTAGCAGTTTGTCAGAATCTGCCTCCATGGTAAAGGCAGAACATTTTGCAGATTTTGATGGGGAGATGACACTTAATCTAATCTGTTGACAGGCTTTTAAAAAAAAGTGTCTTTACTGCCTGCGTTACCGTTTTTAGGGCGTTGTAGGCGGGGGACATGAGCGTGAGAAATTTAATGGCTAGTGCAGTTGCCGCCAAACTGTTAAGGTTATAATTTTTTCTTTATGCCCCAGACAGAAGAAAACTTCTTGGCCTTACCGGGGATCAAACTCAGGACTCCTGTGCTTTTAATAATTCGGTCAGACGCTCCTCTGTTGACAGTAACTGTTTTAAATCTAGACCACATTCAGCAGTGTTCAAGAATCTTGCAAATCATCTATATATATATATATATATATATATATATATATATAAAGGCTAAGATGAATGAAATTAAGAAATTCATGAATAAACAGATGTATATTGCTCCAATTGTTTGAAGATATCTGGACATCCTACGGACTTGAAATTTGGCAAGAGGGTAGCTTTCATAGATGGGAAGATGCAAAATTATAAAAAATGACCCTAATTTGTCCCTAAGTGTTGGATTATTTCATTTGATATCTTGTCTGGGGCTTCTCTTTGGTGCATTTTCTTCATGGTGCCTAGTATTTTTACAACATATACATAAATGTAAAGCTGTTGTCATCATTTCTTGCAATAAGCATCTTATGATTATGAGATTCTTAATGACAATATTGCCTGGTATCTTTTACAATACTCACTCTATCTATAGGACAACACAGATAAGAACATCATAATGAAGGTGGTTAGTTGCATGTATGTTGCTCACGGCGAACCAACACCGCTCTTTTAGTAGTTTGCACTACTTTTTTCAGCGTAGTCCGCGACGGAACACAAGTCAGCCATTGTGTTTTTCGATCGAATCGATGAAACAGCGTATAAACAATTGCTCTATATGAAATATGTGTCATTCATATAGTAAAACCGATTGTTCTACGTGTAACTGTAACATATTCTACAGATCTGGAAAATTCTATGATTATATGTTAAGTAGAAGCTATTTTGAGCGAAATTTTTTTCGATGGTCACTACCATTATTTTGGAACCTTGAAAATTTCGCTTGGTTACTACCCATAAACATCGTATTTACGCGAAACGGCATTATTAACTTCTCTTTACTCATAAATTTTCATTACTAGAAACATTTTCTCTCTTCTAAGGGCAACTTTCGCTGCAACTCGTCAATAACCTACCAGACTTACCATTTATCTGTGCTACTGGCGGTTTGCTTTTGACGTCCATAACAACGCTGCAGTTTGCGATCTTCTCGTGAATTCTTTTCGTCATTTTACTTGTGTCAACGATATCCAGCAATGCTAAATACAAATTTTTAATTTTCTTTTATATTTCAAACATTATTTATGCCTTTCAGTTGACTTTTGTATCGAGTATCAACGGTAATATTAAATATCCCACACTAGATCTAGCTGTCCAAAGTGAACCATTCGTCAGCGATAGACGGCAATAATGATTGGACCGATCTTTATCGTACACTATTCAGATTTACTTGAGAAGTCTCATATTATTGTATTGTGATTTCAGAATTAAAATAACTAGTGAATCATTTCAGTATTCTGTTAGTTGTCTTTCTTAATTATAGGCATTTCATGTTTAAAAGTTGTGCCATTTAAATTGCACTCATTGCTTAGCTGCAATGAAGCTTTGTGACAAAATATAGTCTAGTAGCAATTTCAAATGTAACTATTGCAAGATCATCTACATTTTCTTTTTATGTAAACTTCTTCTGTGACTTTCAATTTGTTAGTGGTTGAACTAAATGTGATCATTTATATTTACTCAACATATATAAATGATTTACCAAATAAGTATCCAGCATGTTTGTATGTGAGATGTGCATACATAAGTAAATATATAAAACTCACACTATTCAAAGAGTCACTCAGAACAGCACAACATATTGCAGATAAATCAAGAAATATATGAATACAAAAATTAACCTCTGATGCTAGAGTGAATAATTTACCAATATGCTTTTATTATTTTCTAAATTGTTTTGGTTGTGTGGAACATATAATGAGCACTAGATCAACAGTTTCAATAAATAATATTCATTATGATCTCCCCATGCAACTGGCTTCAACCTTGCAATAACATTAAATATATTTATTACTTTATTTTAAAAACTGGAGATAGAGGTTGTGTGAATAATTTACTCAGAAAGTGTTAAAGCTTGACCATCATTGCAAGACTAAGGTCAATGCATGGGGAAATTAGAAAGGATATTATTCAATGAAATTGTTGATCTAGTAGTCAATACATTTTTAAAACAATCAAGAAAGTTTTTGACAATAATGAAAACACACTGGTAAATCATTTACCTGTACTTCAACTATATAGAAATTAGGATTTATACAAAGATCTGATTTGCTGTATCATTGTGTTTACTGTACCTTTGATTAATCAATTTTACTCAAAGCTCAGGTCCTACACAAAACTTTCAATGATATAAAATGTGCTTGTTCAATGTATGTTCATATAGAAGACATGATGCAGTATTTCATCACTAATTATCACATTTAGTTCAACCACTAACAAATTAAAAGTCACAGAAGAAGTTTACATAAAAAGAAAATGTAGATGATCTTGCAATAGTTACATTTGAAATTGCTACTATAAAAAAAAAAGAGCTAAGCTTATAGACTATATTTTGTCACAAAGCTTCATTGCAGCTAAGCAATGAGTGCAATTTAAATGGCACAACTTTTAAACATGACATGCCTATAATTAAGAAAGACAATTAAAAGGATACTGAAATGATTCACTAGTTATTTTAATTCTGAAATCACAATACAATAATATGAGACTTCTCAAGTAAATCTGAATAGTGTACGATAAAGATCGGTCCAATCATTATTGCCGTCTATCGCTGACGAATGGTTCACTTTGGACAGCTAGATCTAGTGTGGGATATTTAATATTACCGTTGATACTCGATACAAAAGTCAACTGAAAGGCATAAATAATGTTTGAAATATAAAAGAAAATTAAAAATTTGTATTTAGCATTGCTGGATATCGTTGACACAAGTAAAATGACGAAAAGAATTCACGAGAAGATCGCAAACTGCAGCGGTGTTATGGACGTCAAAAGCAAATCGCCGTAAGCACAGATAAATGGTAAGTCTGGTAGGTTATTGACGAGTTGCAGACGTAAAGTTGCCCTTAGAAGAGAGAAAATGTTTCTAGTAATGAAAATTTATGAGTAAAGAGAAGTTAATAATGCCGTTTCAGTGAATACGATGTTTATGGGTAGTACCAGCGAAATTTTCAAGGTTCCAAAATAATGGTAGTGACCATCGAAAAAATTTCGTTCAAAATAGCTTCTACTTAACATATAATCATAGAATTTTCCAGATCTGTAGAATATGTTACAGTTACGCGTAGAACAATCGGTTTTACTATATGAATGACACATATTTCATATGAAGCAATTGTTTACACGCTGTTTCATCGATTCGATCGAAAAACACAATGGCTGACTTGTGTTAAATTTATTTACCGTCACGGACTGCGCTGAAAAAGTAGTGCAAATTACTAAAAGAGCGGTATCTCAATGCAAATATGACGCCGTGTGCTGAGACCTGTAAGGGGAACAAAGAATAGAAACACTGTAACCTATAAGGGATGTTGTAAGAGGCGATTGAGTTAGGGACCATCGGATGCTGCCCTAGTAAATAAAAAGCAGCGCAGAAATAGAATGTACTGGCCTACTTGTAGGCGCATGACTGGCACAACGCACAATTGCTCTTAGGCTCGGATCACATACAAATCACAAAGAGTGGTTAACAAGTGGTCAATATGAAGCGTTCGAAGAAGAAGAAGGTGATTAGTAAATATGTTCAAATAGTAATAAGTGACAACCTTTATTATAGTACTTGTTTTGTTCTAAACTTGTACATCTTATATTTGTTGGGCATTTCACTTTTATACTAAGTTCACATGATATTCTCAACATTTTGATTGAAACTTGATGATGTGCAGCTACATTGATGTAAGATTAAATTTTGATGTTGTTTTGTAGCAACTGTTGTATATTTTGATTAAAACTATCAGTTTGTTTTGCTTGTCATTTATATGTATTTTTTAGTTTACATCCCATGGGTCAAACCTCATTTAAGTAGGAGGCTCTGCCTCCAGAGATTGCACACTGTCTTATCCATCCTTGCAGTGGTCAATGCTGAGTTATGCCACATTTAATGCTAAATTTGTCCACAAGAGAGACAATTCTGGAAAGGCCAGAAAAAAAATGCCAATTTAAAAATGATAGTACAATTTTGCATTCTTGTGTGGAGTAAAAATTGGAATATTCCATTCATATTGTCTTATGTTGATCTTATCCATCCATCTTTAGGTTGTTCACGCTGTCCTCTTTGAGTTTGACTTGAGGATCAACTTGAGAGAATGGACAGTCTAGAACTAGGTTGATAGAATGGGCAGCCTAGAGCTAATTTAAATTAAGAGATTGGGCAGTCTAGAACTAGCTTGAGTGGATGGGCAGTCTAGGATAACTGGGAAGAATGGGCAGCCTAGAACTAGCTTGAGAGAATGGGCAGCCTAGAGCTAATTTAAATTAAGAGATTGGGCAGTCTAGAACTAGCTAGAGTGGATGGACAGTCTAGGATAACTGGGAAGAATGGGCAGCCTAGAACTAGCTTGAGAGAATGGGCAGCCTAGAGCTAATTTAAATTAAGAGATTGGGCAGTCTAGAACTAGCTAGAGTGGATGGACAGTCTAGGATAACTGGGAAGAATGGGCAGCCTAGAACTAGCTTGAGAGAATGGGCAGCCTAGAGCTAATTTAAATTAAGAGATTGGGCAGTCTAGAACTAGCTAGAGTGGATGGACAGTCTAGGATAACTGGGAAGAATGGGCAGCCTAGAACTAGCTTGAGTGAATGGACAGTCTAGGATAACTGGACAGAATGGGCAGCCTAGAACTAGCTTGAGTGGATGGGCAGTCTAGGACCAACTTCATAGAATAAGTCTAGGACTAATTTGAGATAATTAGCAGACTAGGATCAACTTAGTGAACAGGTAGTCTAGGTTAAATTTGAAAGAATGAACATACTAGTACCAACTCAAGAGAATGGGAGTAATTAGCAATAAAATTTAGACTAACAGAATTCAGTGAGTAGAACAAATCTTTTATTGTAGTTGTTCACAAATTCTGAAGTAGCATCACATCAATCAATGTTAAATTACTGACATTGTATTTCATAAATAAGACATTTGAAATGAAAATAAATTATATATCATAGTGGAAACCACTGATCTTGAAAGAAAGACATTGATAGTGAGACAACATCTACATTGTTGCTTTATGAGCAAAACACAAGTTTAGACAAGCAAATATGGCTCATATAGATACATTTAATATTGACATAATAACTTATAGTAGATGAAGTAAACAAAGGAAGTTAGATGATGATAGCCATGGCTATACAGAGGGTGGTCAGCATGAAGAAACTAGCATGACACAAGGAAAAAAAGAATAAAGTTAAGACTTCTGAAAGCATACGTCTTATCTGTGGCAACATATGGTTGCGAGATGTGGACTGGAACAAAATTGAAGCATTTGAAATAAGGTGCTACCTAAAAATTCATAGAATGCCCTGGACAGAGAAGAGAACAAGGACATACTACAAGACTTGCATATTGTGAAGCATTGGCTCATAAACAACATTATGCCCTGGAAAATGAAGTATTTTGGTCACTTTAAACGACATAGTGGTTTGGAGAGAACAGTAATGGAAGACATGGTTCCTGAGGGTAGAGGCAGGGGAAGAGGAAGGTGGCAGCAGGACATCAAAGAAACCTTGAACATGACAGGTGAGAGAAAAGGCAGGAGAACTTGCTAGGACAGCGAGTTGTTCAGACAGTCTGTGATAAAGGTGATGTTCTGAAATGGGGCATGTTACTTGATAATGGTGAGATGAAGCCACCTCCTGTACCAGAAAAGTCCTCTATTTACCATAAACAGAGAAGAAAGCAAATAGATCTCTCCAGAAAAAAACTCAAAATCAAAGAAAACTGGCTGATGCTGCAAAAAAGAATGAGAAAATTGAAGTAATTTGGATGTATAAAAAAACACAAATGGCTGAAGAAGACCATTGTGGAAGGAGGCATCCTGGCAAAGATTAGAAGAGGAAGACCATGGAGAAGAAGGCTTTAGAATGATTTGAGCATGATGGCTGCAGAACATCTGACCTATAAGAGAGAAGTTCTGAAAGACTGTTAGAGTGACAAAGTTCTGCTTAGGGCAAGCTATTTGATGATGAAGCAATTGCAATAGGTTAACATTATGTATATCTACCACACATACAAATGTTCCACACATGAAATCACAAGCAGCCAATGAGCGGAAAATCATAGCGACGGAGATGATGTGCCTTCGAAGAGCTGAAGAAGTGACAAAATTAGAAATTAATAAATCAGAAAATTCTATGCAATTCATAAAAGAACAGATCAAATGGTTTGCATCTGAAAAGAATGCCACGTTAAAAAAATATAACAAGTAAAGAGGATGTCCATGCAAAATATGGAGCAACTGCATCAAGAACAGCCGTAAGAAAATGAATAACCACTTACAAAGTGCTTTATAATAAGCACACACAAGATCACTACACCCTCCATTGGCTGAAATTGGATGCACATGTCCTAAATGTGTAGAAGTCTATGCGTTTAGGGGCCTACCAAACCAATGTGCAACGTATACACGTTCTTGGCAAAGATCACAAAGCGTGATTAAAATTGGTCGTAAAGAACAAACGCAAAGAAGAAGAAAAAGACTACACCCTCCAACACCCCAATACTTCTAAAAAGAAGGAAATGGGTGGAAAAGAAGAGGACACAATTTTTTACCAGAAATATAAACTCAAAATCTTTTATTGTCACAATAAAACCAGCAAGTTCACGCAATTTCTGGAATATATCCACACTAATGCTACTATATTTACTCACACGTCTTTCATTTTGTCACACAAACTTTGATTCACTTTGTAAGCATTCCTTGTGTCAAGAATCAATAACAGAATACAGCAAAGTAAGCCAAATCATTGGCCAAATGACACATATACTCATTTACAAACAAGTATCTTTACACTCAAAACTATCCTTACGTATAATTCCAATTTTGTGCTGCCAGTGCCAAAATTAACCCTTTCAGCAAATGCTTTCAGGTAAGGTAGTGACAACCAAGCATAGGAAAACAGCTCAATCAAATGCATTTTGATGAAGTATGTACTGCACACAGTGTTTTGTTAAAATAAAAATAGATGTCACACAACATGGTTTGAACAACATGCACAGATAACGACCACATAGCTAGCAATCTTTACCTATATGTAATGACCACTGTTTGAGGTGGGTGTCAAATTGCAAGGAAAGATAATACAATTACTGAATGGTATGTCAATATTACAGTAAAGATAAGTTACTTCCCTTTAACACAACAGCGAAATAAAAAAACAAAGTAATGTAGTTTTACAAGGTACAAAAACAAGGTACAGCGACTCTCTCCTCTCTTTAGCCTGTTACGCCCCTGGCGTTTAGGGCAGCAACAAACGTACACCATTCTTCCTGTTCATGGCCTTCCTCTGTATTGTGTTCCAGCTATGATTCATTTCCTTCAGCTCTTGCTCTATCGTTCTCCTCCAGGTTGTCTTGGGTCTTCCACGCTTTCGCCTACCCTCTGGAGTCCATCTCAGTGCAGTTTTCGTGTCGGAGCCAGTCTCCATGCGCATCACATGTCCAATCCATCTCCAGCGTCGTCTTCGGATGATAGTGCCCATATTCTCTTGTTGGCATCGTGCAAGCAATTCTTGATTCGAGATAGTAAGGTACAGCGACGTTTCGACTAAAAGGCCTTTAGCAAGCAAATGATACAAAACAAATAAAAAGATCAAGACAGGTCTTAGGTCAAAGATACAGTCAGACTGTAAATCCTAACTGGCATAAACCATTGTAAGTGATCTGCAATGTGACAAAAGAACTTTTGGTCGAAACGCCGCTATATCTTGTTTTTGTACTATATAAAATTACATAACTTTGATTTAACTTGCTTCGCCTTTGCTACATAGTTTTATTTGCAGTCTTCCGTTATATCTTTAAGACAGATAGAAGTCTTGATTTGATCATGTATGTTCATATTAGTAATGGCAAGATGGGGCCCAGCGTGTTCGTAGCGCGTTGGACTGCGGTGACTAGTCCTCTGTGTGTGCGGGTTCAATTCCGCGGACTGGTAGAAAAGCCACAGGTTCCCCAGATTCATGGTGTTCGTGGCACCGAACCGAAGGGTTACGATGTCCATGGCACCGAGCCCAAGAGCTGAAAGCTCAAGCGCTTCTGGATCGAAAAAAAATGGCAAGATGGTGGTGAAGCAGAACATCAATGCAAATCTAAATTGGCAGCCTCATCTGAGTGCAGGAATCAAATGGGACATCCCTTTCTTGTCATGAAGTGAAAATAATGTCATATCCTTTACAAGACGTCTCCATCAACGACAGTAATTGAGTCGTTGGTTTTCTAGGCACCCTTTATACGTTCAGTAGTTTGCCGTTGCTTTCTGAATGGTGAGGTCTATATTTCACGTTTGTAAAAATCCACGAGAACAAATTTGTTTTCAAATTACCAGCCGCAGTGTTTGAACCAGGTACTCTTTTGTTGTGATCAAGCTTATTACTGAAAAGCTACAGACGCCCACTTGATATATTATGTATTCAACTGAATTACTCTACCAGCACTAGGTATTTAATTACCGGTACCATTGATTCTCTAATTATCCGGCTACTTCTTCGAATGCTGCATATCGATCACTTGTTAATCATTCTTTGTGATTTGTATGTGCTTTGTATGTGATCCGAGCCTAAGAGTCAGTGTACAGTTATGCGCCTACAAGTAGGTCGGCACATCCGATTTCTGCGACGTTTTTTTTATCTACCAGGGCGCCTGAGTGGTTACCGGGGCCCAAATTTGGGTGTAAAGAATGGAACCACTGTTACCTGCCACGCATGTCGTAAGAGGCGACTAAGGAGGTTTGGATGAAATCGGATGCACGTGTCTTAAACGTGTAGAATTCTATGCGTTTAGGGGCCTACCAAACCAATGTGCAACGTATACATGTTCTTGGCAAAGATCAAACATATTACAAAGACTGATTAAAATTGGTGGTAAAGAACGAACGCGAAGAAGATCTACCAGGTAGTTTCCGAGGCCCTACCTCAGTTGTCTTTCACGACATGCCTTGTAGGTCGCAGTGTTACTATTCTTTGCTCATCTTGCGGGCCCCGACAACCCACTGGCAATCTGGCTACAAATTGGTACATTTTTTTGTTGGGAACAATTCAGAATCGTGGTAGAAGTCGCTGTGTATGTTCTCTACAGCTGGCATTTTTCGTTAGCTGTAAGGGACCAAACACTGTGAAGGTTGTCGTAGATTTGAATAACTAAGATTTAAATAGAAAGACAGAACTAAACTAAAGTCTTGTTTATGAAATATTCCAAAGAAGATTAATATGGTTGTCATTATCGTTATCAGGGATTATATGAGCATCGCTATTTCAGGAAAAATGGATGACATTGATAATTTCAAGGAATATGGTTGAAATCGATGATGTCCAAGAGTATGGTTGACATTGAAGATTTCAAGGAGCGTGGTTGACATTGTTGATTTCAAGAAGTATGGCTTATATTGCCGATTTCATGGAATATGGTTGACATTGTGAACTCCTAGTAATTGACCCTGTGTTGAGTAGCAGCAGCAATAAAATCACATCAGAACTTCTTATCTCTATTGTTATTTATTATTAATTTCTTGCCATGCACATTATCAGAACATTATGTCTCTCTGACGTTATTTGCCAACAACTATTGACGTATGTCCATAAATGTTTGGCTAGAACGTTGGCAGTGACGACATTTGATCAGAAAACGGAAGTTGTCTAACGGAAGTTGTTTGTTAGTTAATATCTATATTTAGAGATGAGCTGTCGTTGATTTGTTTCCTCCATAACTTCGGTGTGTCTCACCCGATGAAGCGGCTTGGCTATGATTGGTTTTGATGAGCTCATGCGATGGTGACTCCACCCACTGATGCCTAGAGCAACACTTGCAGGGGCGTGGAGCATGCTATCTTCGAATACTACTACGAATATTCTTGGACATCAAGATGTAGATTAGTGGGTTAATGCACGACTGGAAGTAGGGAAGGCAGCTGAACATCAACTGTGGATAAGAATGTTGGAAACGTGTTCAAGCTAACAATTGTTTGTTATGTGTAAAGCTACAAACAATAAAGATTAATTAGTTCTAAATAATAAAAAATAATAATAAATATCTAAGATGTAAAAATGTTCCTGTTTTTATATTTGTGCAGTGATCTTCGTCCTCTCCATTACCTTGTAGTGGTGGACAGACTTGCATGCTCTAGTGATATAGTAGGCTAGGATGGCGGGAGCCTATGTTCCTGGCAGGGACACTCAGGTCGGACAAGTCACTGAGGAGGGGCCAGACTAAATATGGCTTGCTGGTCCTCCAGGTTGGGGGTTTGGCTTGGCGGCTAACAATCCAGCCCTGTAAAAAAATATGCATGTTACGGAAACAGCAGCGAAGACACTAGATATTCATGGACATGAAGGGTTCTACCAGTCCGCCTGACCAACGTGTTCGTAGCGTACTGGGCGACGGGTGACAAGGCCCCTGTTAGTGCGGTTCAATTCCGCGGACTGGCAGAAAAGCCACAGGTTCTCTAGATTTACGGTGTTTGTGGCACCGAACCGAAGGGTTACGATGTTCATGGCACCGATCCGAAGAGCTGAAATCTCAAATGCTTCTGGATCTAAAAAGGGTTCTACCGATTCATTGATTCATGTGATTGATTTGATTTGATTTGAGACGACCATCATCACTGCACTTCGGTGAGTAACCATATGTTCTCCGATCTCTTTCTTACACAGGAAGATCTCAGCTGCACTGCACTTCGGTGAGTAACCATGTGTTCTCCGATCTCTTTCTTACACAGGAAGATCTCAGCTGCACTGCACTTCGGTGAGTAACCATGTGTTCTCCGATCTCTTTCTTACACAGGAAGATCTCAGCTGCACTGCACTTCGGTGAGTAACCATGTGTTCTCCGATCTCTTTCTTACACAGGAAGATCTCAGCTGCACTGCACTTCGGTGAGTAACCATGTGTTCTCCGATCTCTTTCTTACACAGGAAGATCTCAGCTGCACTGCACTTCGGTGAGTAACCATGTGTTCTCCGATCTCTTTCTTACACAGGAAGATCTCAGCTGCACTGCACTTCGGTGAGTAACCATGTGTTCTCCGATCTCTTTCTTACACAGGAAGATCTCAGCTGCACTGCACTTCGGTGAGTAACCATGTGTTCTCCGATCTCTTTCTTACACAGGAAGATCTCAGCTGCACTGCACTTCGGTGAGTAACCATGTGTTCTCCGATCTCTTTCTTACACAGGAAGATCTCAGCTGCACTGCACTTCGGTGAGTAACCATGTGTTCTCCGATCTCTTTCTTACACAGGAAGATCTCAGCTGCACTGCACTTCGGTGAGTAACCATGTGTTCTCCGATCTCTTTCTTACACAGGAAGATCTCAGCTGCACTGCACTTCGGTGAGTAACCATGTGTTCTCCGATCTCTTTCTTACACAGGAAGATCTCAGCTGCACTGCACTTCGGTGAGTAACCATGTGTTCTCCGATCTCTTTCTTACACAGGAAGATCTCAGCTGCACTGCACTTCGGTGAGTAACCATGTGTTCTCCGATCTCTTTCTTACACAGGAAGATCTCAGCTGCACTGCACTTCGGTGAGTAACCATGTGTTCTCCGATCTCTTTCTTACACAGGAAGATCTCAGCTGCACTGCACTTCGGTGAGTAACCATGTGTTCTCCGATCTCTTTCTTACACAGGAAGATCTCAGCTGCACTGCACTTCGGTGAGTAACCATGTGTTCTCCAATCTCTTTCTTACACAGGAAGATCTCAGCTGCACTGCACTTCGGTGAGTAACCATGTGTTCTCCAATCTCTTTCTTACACAGGAAGATCTCAGCTGCACTGCACTTCGGTGAGTAACCATGTGTTCTCCGATCTCTTTCTTACACAGGAAGATCTCAGCTGCACTGCACTTCGGTGAGTAACCATGTGTTCTCCAATCTCTTTCTTACACAGGAAGATCTCAGCTGCACTGCACTTCGGTGAGTAACCATGTGTTCTCAATCTCTTTTCTTACACAGGAAGATCTCAGCTGCACTGCACTTCGGTGAGTAACCATGTGTTCTCCGATCTCTTTCTTACACAGGAAGATCTCAGCTGCACTGCACTTCGGTGAGTAACCATGTGTTCTCCGATCTCTTTCTTACACAGGAAGATCTCAGCTGCACTGCACTTCGGTGAGTAACCATGTGTTCTCCGATCTCTTTCTTACACAGGAAGATCTCAGCTGCACTGCACTTCGGTGAGTAACCATGTGTGCTCCGATCTCTTTCTTACACAGGAAGATCTCAGCTGCACTGCACTTCGGTGAGTAACCATGTGTTCTCCGATCTATTTCTTACACAGGAAGATCTCAGCTGCACTGCACTTCGGTGAGTAACCATGTGTTCTCCGATCTCTTTCTTACACAGGAAGATCTCATTGGTTATTGGTTATTGGTTATTGGTTACTAAACTGACGTCATTGCACTCCGGGCAAACCCATAGGTGCTCAGTCTCCCAACAGATATCGAAGAGTATGCATACTGATGGTTCCTGTGGCTCGCTGATTAAACACACCTCTCACTCTACCTCTCAGGCATCCAGTTCGACTTGAACAAAGTGTAATTCCAAACTGCTTAAATCGCTTGATCGATTCAACATCGATTTTAGTGTCCTCATCCAACAGAGAGTCTCGAAGAGACCGAAGAATATCCCCTTATCCATCTTCAACTCCCCAACAATTGATGCTGTTGATGCAAGCCTGTCCGCTCTTTCATTACCGTAAACACCCGCATGCCCAGGACAGTATATCCACGTAAGCCGCTGGAGGTTAGAAACTTCTATAGACGACATCCACTCATACCGAAACCTGCCCTTCTGGATCTTGTGAAGCATCGACTGAGAGTCAGATACAACAACTGCCCAGTAAATGAAGTCCCAGAAATCCAATGGAGGCAGCAGTAACGGCCTCAACCTCCATTCTCATACTAGAAGTAGTTGTCCTGTATGCCCCACTTCGCTCCGCAACAACCCTACCATGCGCATTAGCCAAGAAACCCCAGCCGGATTTCTCACCACGTTGAACCGACCCATCGGTATATACAACAACATCATCATCCTTGCATTATCTTCTATCAGCTGCTTAACTGCTAGATCAGCCTTCATGTTGCCCCAATCTCTACATTCTCTTCCAAGAGTAATGATAACGTTGAGATAGTTCATCATGCTTCCATCTGTTGGGATCCATTCTTCCCCTTTTGGTAGAGTCGCAACCGTAGTCACCTGGCCAATCGTTCTCTCAGCCTGGGCCATCCACGACATACCACGCTTGATTCTCGTGCCCTTAACATCATTAGTGTTCTTGTGAAGTGGATGTCTCTTATCCGAAGTAACCCGCATATATGCCTTGGTTTGGGCGATTGCATGACGGGAGCGTAGTGACAGAAGGCCACATATATCTCATCTTCACAATGGGGTATCTCTAGTGCAGCCCAGAACTATACGCATACCTTCATTCTGAACCCGTTCAAGTCGTTCACATTGTGATCTTGATATCGTAAGAATTCCGAGTCCGTAATCTACCACTGACATTACCAGTCGATCGAACAAAAGGGCAAGTAGTCTCTGCTCAAGGTGTGCGGCCACCATAACTTTGAGAGCCGCAAGACCACGCTTGCACCGTTGTATCTCCGATCTCTATCTCATTGATTCGTTTGATGATTAATATGACCGGAAGTGGTGAAAGCCGGAAGGAAGAAAGCTGGGACACAGTATATAAGACGGTCAAGAATAGAGAATTGTGTGTATTTGTTTCTGCCCTAAGTGTCAGGGGCGTCTCAGGTTAGAGAGGGAGAGAGAGATATGCCATTCTTACATTGAATTAATTGTATTTAAGTTAGCATCCAACATTATTGCTGTCCCAATAGACCCATAAGGTGCTAAGTCTTCTTCACCAAATGTCGAAGTAAATGTATACTGATTAATTCTGCGAATTACTGCTTAAGAACTCATTCATCCGCTCCTCAGTCGTCAAGCTCATATCAGGGCAGATAATATTTCAAACTTCTTCAACCATAATTTAGATACATCATAAAATATCGTGTCCCTTCATTTAACACTGATCGCTAAACAGGTGCAAGTATACCCAACTGATCTATCTCCAGATCTCCAAAGTACTGCTGTTTAAATCCACAGGTCAAGAACTGCTGTGACCTTGACCATAATTCAACAATATTTGGGGTGTCTGTGGCGTAGAGGTTAGGCGCTCGCCTCTAGTTCCTAAGGTACTCGGTTAGCTCCACCTTGTGGAGCCATCTTTTCAGACGATCCTTAATCTCAGTGTAATTGAGATCGTTCCAAGTTATATCGAAGACGGACGATAAAACGTATAATCCATGTTAAATTTGAGCATGTAAAAGAACAGTTGACAGTTCAATATCTAGAAGAGAAGGCTAGAATACCGCTGTCCGGGAAAAATTTGTTAGAAATGTTTTAAAATAAAATTTATACAAAAATCTACATCATCTTCAAAATTACATCGGCGACCTCGCTGGTGCTACGAATTTCGTGCACTGCCGCTGAGATCTTCCCGTATAAGAGATCGGAGCCCATACAGTTACTCACCGAAATGCAATGATGATGATTCAATCAATCAATCAATCAATCAATCAATCAATCATAGGGTACTCTGATGACTTTTACTGTCCTTCTACTGAACAGATATCACATCTTGGGTTGGACACTACAGTTATACACACATTTCACAAAATACACGTGATAAAAAAATATACATACTTGCAGTATTCACATTACACATACAAAATACTTTGCTAAAAGATATTGCACACATTACTCAAATACCTTGCTAAAAGATATTGCACACATTACTCACAATACCTTTGCTAAAAGATATCACTGCACACATTACACAAAATATATTTGTTAAAGATACAATATGCCAAAGACACAGACACTTACAATAGTTATGAATGCTGGCGGTGTATAGTATAGACAGATGGAACTTTCATTACTTGAACTACAAGCTTTGACCCACTGAACAGAAACACAATATGATGATGACCAGCATCTTAATCACCTGAGAAAAATGTGAAGTAAAAGATAAAACAATGAGTGTTTTTTTATTCAGAATGGTGCCGTAAGAAATAAGGGTAAATGGTTTGAATCCTGTGTTTGTCAATTTGTCTTTTCGGAAGCTCTTAATTAATATTTGTACACTGTCTATTTAATGAAAGTTAAAATCGAATGGTTGGAATATATAGTTAAGTCAACCTATCATCAGCAGTATGTGTCTTGCCGGCTTGTGCGGACGATTATAAGTAAAGAAAACCTTTTTATACCTCGAGGTATATTTTGTAATACAGTGTTAGGTCCGTATTTTTCATTCACCGTCGGCAAACGGTGGGTGATGTGGTCAACATAACGTCGGCTGCCTTTACTGTCCAGTGCTTTTTCTGGTACCCAATTAAGGCTGGGTCGACATGAGAACCGTTACAGTCGGAAAAATATTCCACGCCTACTGTGGAATTGAAACCAGACTACTAGAAATAAGAACAGAACTCAATTAAGAACTATGCTGCTGTGGCTTTCTGGAGACGATTATACATCCACCTAAACGTATGTCCTGATTACTGACTATCAGTTAGGATGTTGATTCTCTTTCGTGCCATGAACCTAAACTGTCCAGATTTGTATCTCTTTATCATCCTTGGTCTTGTTTTATAATGATATTTGCTGGTTGTAACTATATGCGTTAAACTCCCTTTCCTCATTCATCGTCCAAGAGCTTGTCCTGAGCAGAACTTTGACACCATAACAGATGTGGAATTTTTCTCTCTCATAGGCCATATGTCCTACTTCTACACCCATCATGCTGAAAGCATCAGTCACATCTTGAATCCATCTTCTTTTGTGGTTTTCCGCTTCTCCTATTTAGAGATGCCTTCTTCCATAATGATCTTCTCCAACTATTCGTGTTTGTTAATATGACCAATATGCTTCAATTTTTTTTAAAATTACTATTTGTAGAATCTGTCTTTAAGTTTTTTTTTTAAATTTTGAGTTTCTTCTGAATAGATTTTTTTTGTTTTCTTCTCTTACATCGTATACAATTTAACACTTATATTCAAAATGCACATATATGCTTTGAAACTTCCTTGTTAAATGTCCATGCTTCACACCGATACATTGCTATTGGGAATGTACATGATCTTAGTATTCTAATGTTTTTATTCTATAGTATTGTGATGTTGATGATATTCTATGGAAAATTATTTCCCTTTCTTATAACATGTCCAAAATAAAATGATTATCTTTATCTTATGTTGATAATGAGTTTTCTCTCTGCTTTGACTGGTTTCAGCATGTAAATATAATCATTTTAACATTCCACGGGATTCTCAATTCTTGTGTAAAACCAGATATCTGTGGCTTCTAGAGAGTTTGCTGTCTGTTTATCTTCTTCTTCGAACGCTCCATATCGAGCATTTGTTAAACCACTATGTGTGATTTGTATGTGATCTGAGCATAATAGCGATTGTACTTTGTCCCAGTTATGCGCCTACAAGTAGGTCAGCATCAGAGCGTGCCGTGCTATGATACAAGAGGCGTCCGCATCAGGCGGCACCGTAAGGGGGCGCATAAGCAGCGAAATCAAAATCACAATTGAAGGTTATTTGCAAGAAAAAACATTTAAGGAGCAGCATTTCGAAGACTTGCATCATACTGAGAAAATATATCACATGGTTCTGGCAGAGCCAACTATAAACTACTGGGCCTTCGGATCAGGTAAGAATTGTGGAAATCAGACCCCAACTACACCACGTGACCTCGCATTCCAGTATTGGTGTATATAGACGATTCATTTTAAAATCAACACAAAATACTAACTCGAAGTCATATTATGCAACAAGTTAAGTTTAACAATAAGGAATATCAATATTATAAATATTTTTCACCAATAAATAACCATAGACTCACCGAATTGAGTAAAATTGCAAAGCGTGCAGTGTTCTATCAAACACCTGTAATTTCCAGATCCCTTTTCTTATCTAGGTCAGGGAATACCCGGCCAGTTGTCTGGCCTGTGCTAGAGCCTGGCTGTGGTTCTGGCCAGCATATCCGATTTCTGCGACGCTCTTTATTTACTATAGGTTCCCTAGGCGCCTACCTTTATCGCCTCTTACAACAAGCTTTGTAGGTCGTAGTGTTACCATTCTTTGCTCCCCTTGCGAGTCCAAGCAACACGGGTAGTCTGTTTCTTGTGTATCTATTTATATTTTATTTCCTATACTCACATCCATATACCTGTACACTCTCCATGTAGCACCGAAGAACACATTTTCTGGTCTCATTACACAATAACTTGTTGCATATAATGACTCTTATTTTCTGGAATGCTCCCAGAGATCCATGATCTCAGTGTAGGTGAGATCGAGTTCCTAGTTCTATCGGAGACGGACGATAAAAAATAGGTGATGTGTTCAATTTAAGCACGTAAAAGAATCCGTGGCAGTTCAAAATCGAAAAGAGCAGGCTGGAAAGCCGCTGCCTGTGAAAATTCATTAGAAAAAAAGATTAAAAGAAAATTCCTAAACAATATCTTCACCATCTTCAAAATTACATCGGGGAACCTCGCCGGTGCTAAGGAGTTCGTGCACTGCAGCTGAGATATTCCTGTGTAAGAAAGAGATAAGAGCACACATGGTTACTTACCGAAGTGCATGATAATGGTCCTATCAATCAATCAACTTCAGTCAATGCCAATCGGTGCAACTCCATGACACATCTTTCTTTCTTTCCTTTCTCAAATCCTGTTGTGCCTCACAACGTCAGGATAGGAAGAGATTTCTAGAAAGACATTTTAAGCGCTTGTTTTTCACCTCTGTTATCTCTCATCCACCTTTAGCGTGGACGTCAAAAAGTTACACATCGCGCACAATAAGTCTAAGTGTCTATTTTTAGTAACTTGACCTATGTTTCTACAACAAAAGTATTATTTGTATTTGATTAGATTTTAGTAGTCACATTACCGTCCCTCCTTTTCTAAGTGAACTTTTTTTTCCTGATCCAGAAGCACTTGAGCTTTTTCAGCTCTTCGGCTCGATGCCATGGACATCGTAACCCTTCGGTTCGGTGCCACGAACACGTAAATCTGGGGAATCTGTGGGTATTCTGCCATCCCGCGGAATTGGTTTGTAACACACAGAGGGATAGTCACCCAAGTCCAACGCGCTACGAACACGCTGGGCAGACGGGCATTCTAAGTGAACTTAAAGAACATTCATTTTCACATCAATAGTTGACTGGAGGATCGAACTTACTTGTTTTCTGGTTTGTAACGCTTCCTCCCCTGCACGTGAAGATGGACTTGATCTCAGTCTCGATTGTAAACTTCCGTTTCTGAGAGTTACCTGATGATTTTGTTCTGTATAACTTGGACCAAACCTAGATATATGACATCAGCAAATTAATCTAGGAATGGATGAGTCATACAATTTGTGAATTGAAACCCAGGTTTATCAAGAAGCCTTGCAAATGGCTTACTATGTATCTACAATGTAATGAAATGATTTTCAATTTGTGTACAGCACAGAAGGGGTTTCATGTCATCTAGTCTGAATGTTAGCATAATTTAGTGTGTATATATATATATATATATATATATATATATATATATATATATATATATATTAAAGTGGAGAAATAGGTTTAAACACACGCACACACACACAAACAACGCACGTGTATGTATATATATAAATATGGTTGTGTGAGTGTCTGGCTGTTTTTCTGTTTCTTTATATATACATTTTTGTTCTATCTGACTCATCTGTTGTTTTTTTAAACATGTGAATCCGTCTATTTTCAGTGTACTTTTTAAATTCACACACCTGACTGTCTGTCAGTCTGCCTGTTCGCTCATTCTTCCTTCATCTCGCTCACCCACGAACCCATATATCCATTAATCTACCCATCCATCCATTAATCCATCCATCCACCCATCTATCCATCCATCCATCTATCCATCCATATATACATTCATCCATCCATATATCCATATATCTATTCATCCACCCATCCACCCACCCATCCATCCATCCACCCATCCATCCATTCATACATTCATCTATCCCTCCATCTACCCATCCACCCACCCATCCGTCCGTCCATCCATCTATCCATTCATCCATCCATCCACCCATCCATTCATCCATCCACCCATCCATCCATCCATATATACATTCATCCATCCATATATCCATATATCTATTCATCCACCCACCCATCCATCCATCCATGCATCCATCCATCCATCCACCCATTCATACATTCATCTATCCCTCCATCCACCCATCCATCCACCGATCTGTCCGTCCATCCATCTATCCATCAATCCATTCATCCATCCACCGTCCGTCCTCCCTCCTTCTATCCATCCATCCATCCATCCCACCCACCCATCGATCTATCCATCCACCCATACGTCCCTCCCTCCACCCATCCATCTATCTATCCATCCATCCATCTATCTGATATCTTCTTGACCCCCGTACAACACCCGTCAATCTACTTACCGACTTGGTGATGTCAAAGATTGAAGCTGCCTGGTACTTAACCACAGAATACAGATGACCCTGATGTAACAAAACATCAGAATGCAAGTCGGTAGAATAAAGAGACTAGTCAGCTGCCAGATGGCATAGGTCATCCGATCTTGTGTCCTAACTCCCAGGTCAGCACACAAGACCACAATGACAGAAGTTGAGTTATTGTAGTATCTGTTTGATTCTGTGCCCTGTAAGAAATGCAAACTTTAAGATTATTTGCTATGTGTTATCTTGAGAAGCATGTGGTAGAGTGATTAGGGCAATATCTCTTAGGTATGATGACTCGGGCTCAAACCACATTATTTTATAGATTATGTTTCATTCTGTGCCATGTAGAAAATACAAACTTCAAGGGATTGCTTATTCAGCACAATGAAACGGTGGCACACATCATGAGGACTGCGGCACTTTCGAGACAACGACATTGAGCATGACTATGGAGATCACCACTGCCTACAAGGCTCTATTATAAATGGCTGAGAAACAGGTAACCCATACAATTATCATATTAGACTCGATGAATATCCTTCAAATGATTAAATCTCTAAATCTGCGCGTGGAATGAGTGGACAGCATTCGGAGATCACATCTCACAAAAATGACTTGGCTGTACACACCTGGACATGCTGGAGTGCAGGGTAACGAGCGTGCTGACTTTCTTGCAAACAATGCCCCGACTCAAGCGGGTAGAAGTATGGACGGAGCCGATATCATCAATGCGGTACGCTCTCATTTATGTGACATGGGTAATTCTCAGACACTGGAACGAGTTCGAGAATTAGGCGTTAAGTTTGGACATGCCAGACAGTGTCGTCTTTGTGTTAGAGAGAGATATATACTAATCAACTTCTCATAGGTAAGGTGAGCAAATAGACGTTGGGATGGCTGCTGCAGCGGAGGACAGAGCACGGGTGGAAATGCACAATGTGCCATGACCTCGATAGTATAACTTAACGTAACATAACAAAATTCAAGATTATTTGATTTGTGTTATATTGAGAAGCATGTGGTCGAGTGATTAGAGCACCGATCTCTTAGACATGATTACTCAGGTTCAAACCATAGTATTATACAGGTTATGATTTATTCTGTGTCTTGTAGAAAATACGAACCTCAAGGTTACTTGATGCGTATTATTTTGAGAAGCAGGCGACCAAGTGATTAGGTAATTTCTACTATTCTACAGTGAAGATATAGATCAAATCGTGACCTCCGGCAACATAAGGCCGAATAGTTCAGACGGGAAATCGAAAATTCCTGTTTAATGGGGGCTGGTTTTTGTTTATGTTTAATAGAACACTGTAAGCTTTATTGCAACTCAATTCTATGAGTCCATTGTTATTTATTGATGAAAAATATTCATAATACTGATATTTGTTATTGTTAAACTTAATTTTTTACATAATTTAACCTGAATTTAGCACGTTGTTTTTAAAATGAATTTGTCTTTATACAACAATACTGAAATGCAAGGTCACCTGATGGTTTTGGTCTTAAAATGAATTTGTCTTTATACAACAATACTGAAATGTAAGGTCGCCCGATGGTTGTGGTCTTAAATGAATTTGTCTTTATACAACAATACTGAAATGTGAGTTATACAACAATACTGAAATGCGAGGTCACCCGATGGTTGTGGTCTTATTTCCTAGAATTTGTAGCTGAGCCCGCTGGTAGTATGTTATTGAAGGCCACGAATAAATTATTCTCAGGGGGACAGGGATGAGAAGGAGAATGATGTTTGAACTATGGGGAAGACTAAACGCTGGCTCTCCGTTCCGAAGTTTCTCAGTTTTTCCCCACTTCGAGATCATTGCCAGCGATCCATGATCAAGAGGTCGGCAAATTATCTAGTCCTTTTCGGTTAGATTGATTAATATGATCATCATCTTTGCCTTTCGATGAATAACCCTTCATATGCTCCGATCTCTTTCTTACACAGGATAATATCAGCGGCAGTGTACGAGCTACGTAGCACCGAAGAGATTCCCTGATGTAAATGTTTACGATTGTTGTAGGAGGGGGCTGTTTCTTTTATATAATAGTGGAATATACTTGGTTGAGATTGTACTCTAATTCCTTCTTAGACCCCCTCCTACCATCTGGGATAATCTTTACGATACAAATATATATCAACATTATCATCATGTTCGTGTTATTCGTATTATATAGTGATGGTAATGAAATTAATGATATTGATGGTACTCCTTTTCCTCTCTCTTATAATATATCATTTATTGTCCATCTATGTAATCCATTCTATTTCCATTCATTTCTTTGACTCCATTGTCTTCCATTTGTTCCTGAACTCCCTTTTAATCCATTTCTTCTGGTGCATATCCTTTCGTTCCTCTTGGATTGTGGCTACATGATATTTAGCAGTTTAAATTATGCCTTTATTTTGATGATGATTTTCGAGACAGTGTTCGATGATGTTATAAAGCTTGAACTCAATAGTTGGTGGAATTCATAACAAGTTTTTATTCAAGTTACTTGCAGTCAGACAGAACACGTCTTCTCAGTCTAAGGGTTCATTGTCGAATCTTCTGTTTGTTTACTAACTAGCAACAGTTACTAAATCGTCACTATTTGAATACACAAAAACGTCATGTCTCGTAGTTATGTGTTGCATTCTTCATAGAGAGTACAACACATAGTCTCAACTATTAAATAATCTAATTATACTACTCTAACTATCTGGCTAACTGTCCATTCCTCCGCTGCCACCTGGGGAACTATGACACGATGATGACAATTTTCAGGAATTTAGTTGATTTTTCCCCCCATCGTTTTAACCCATTCGCCCTTCTGAGCCGATACACTAGCTGGCATAAATGTTGAGAGATGACATAGTCAGTGTAATGATTAATTCACTAAATGTTGCAATGGAAATGTTGAGAGATGACATAAAGTCAGTGTAATGATTAATTCACTATATGTTGCAATAGAAATGTTGAGAGATGACATAGTCAGTGTAATGATTAATTCACTCTATGTTGCAATAGAAATGCGTTGAAAGGTAAATAAATGGAGTGAAAGGGATAATGAATGTTACGACACCGGCTTTGCTGTCTACTCTTATTGATTAGTATACCAATAAAACGTTGGTGTTGTGTACAAATTGAGCAGGTAAAGTATACCAATAAAACGTTGGTGTTGTGTACAAATTGAGCAGGTAAAGTATACCAATAAAACGTTAGTCTTGTGTACAAATTGAGCAGGTAAAGTATACCAATAAAACGTTGGTCTTGTGTACAAATTGTGCACGTAAAAGAACTCTTAGTCCTTCCAGGAATGGCCGAAAAACACGAAGATCCTTTGTGCCCGTTATGCGCGTTAAATATTCAGAATCTCATAGTATCATGTGTATACTTTCACTGGAGCATTTTGTGGAGTCGTAGTTTTCTATTTTTGGTCAGTTGTATAGCATATGTAGATGTAAATTCATGTGGTCAAATGATCTCGGTGGTGTTATCTTTCCAATAGGTTTTCTGTCATCCTCGATCTCTCTCGATCTCTCTCTCTCTCTCTCTCTCTCACTCGATCACCTAAAAGACCGATGTACCAGATCTCTCCATAAATTCATTCATGTGGAAATCTGATTCATGCAGCCTTAGCATGAGTGGGTTTCGTCATATCTTCAGCGCCATTTCGAGCTCTGGTGCGTATCCTTCGACGATGTGTCCGGATTCTCTCTCGCGATCCCGACCTAGACTGATGAATCAACTTTTACCATGAATTTTACCGTGTTTTTAAGGGACTCTGTTCCTCCGTACAGCTTCTCACGAAGCTATGTGTTATGGGGCCAGGTTTATTTTCTTATACCTGATATCAGTTGACAATCTTGCAGTACGTGCTCTGCCGTCATGTCCGCCTTTTGCAGGGGCACAGGCTAGTTGTGCCAATTTTAAATTTGTTAAACATGTGGGCGCGGAGCTTGTTGTGGCCGGTACGGAGGAGGAGTATGGCAACTTGTTCACTACGAGACAGACCATAGTATCCGTCGCTGTTGTTGTATTGAGGATGGTCTTTTGTCCATTTGTCTCTATAGTGCCAGCCGATGGTTGTTCTGGCTTCCTCATAACTGATCTCGATATCAGTCTGAGGTAGTCGCCCGCCTTCTTTAGCTAGCTTGTCGGCGTGTTCATTTCCGCTTATGTTGCAGTGTGATAGGATCCACTGAATGACGGTGCGTTTGAGTGCGTACACTAGTGCATCGAGGGTAGCTTTCAGCTCATTTAGCTCTGTTTTGCCTGGCTTTTGAGTGCATGATGACCGATAGAGCATCGGTAAATATCACGACTTTGTTGCGAGGGGTGCCTCTTCTCTCTAGGATCATTTCGGCCGTTGTTCTTATTGCCTCTGCCTCTGTCCGGTAGTTATTTGAGTATTTACCTGTGGCAATCGCTTTTGTGACTGTCACTTTCTTTAAGAGTTTAAGCACTTTCCTCCTCCGCAATCGCTGATTGCGTTCCTTGCCGATCCGACAGTGTACACGTGTGTCCACTTATTTTCAGGGTATTCGGTCGCTATATATTTTTCTGTGGCCGCTCTTATTTCGAAGTTTTCTTGCTGCCCTTTTTCAGTATGCCTGGGATTGATTCCCTTAGTTCCGACATTTTGGTTTTCCACGGCGAACACTTATCGGTTGCCGGGATTGATTTGACTTTGCAGTTGCTAGGACCGAATGATCTGCGGTCAGTGCTTTAGCGTTTTTTGCGAAGTTGGTTCTCCTTATCCTACCCCTTCCGAATCCGTTCATTCTTTCGTACATAGGGTGGGAATTAAGCCGTTTAAGTTTTTCCGCTAATACTAAGACTTTTCTGTCCCTTCAATCTGCCATTGGTTGGATGCCTGTGATTGTTTCCATCGCCTTGATGGGCGTGGACTTCATAGCTCCTGTGATAATGCGCATTGCACGGTTTTGACTCTTACTCCCTTTAGCGAATTGCTTGTTGGATGCACTACTCCACGCTGCAATGCCGTACTCCAGGACCGGTCGCACTCTTCCAGAGTAGAGTATTTTGAGGACTCTGGTGTTTGCTTCCCACGTGGTGCCTGCGAGTTTGCGCATCATCGTGAGCCTATGTCTTGCTTTTGCCGTAGCATTTTCAATTTGGGGTGCACCAAGTCAGTTTTCGGTCGAGTGTGACTCCAAGGTACGTTGGGTTTTGCTTTCTGGAAGATCTTGCCCATTGACTTTAAGTGTCCGGATTCAGCCAGGTTTACTGGGTTCGCTCTCCGTTAGCCTTTGGCTGTCTCCCAGCCGTCCAGCAAGACAACAGGTTGACTTCTACACATTTAGGACACATGCATCCGATTTCATCCAAACCTCCTTAGTCGCCTATTTCGACATGCGTGGCAGGTAACTGTGGTTCTATTATTTACACCCCAAATGTGGGCCCAGATATCCACTCGGGCGATCCTCGAGATCTGAAGTCCGGCTGCCGATAGCTATTCGGAGCGTAGTGGTAGTAGATTTGGTTCCATTCTCAGTAGATGAGCGTAATTCTTTTTGCCTACTTTTGTTGGATGCAGGGTGTGACTCAAACGATGTATCTAATGTTCTCATTTTCAACTCTGTTGATTCTTGTAACATTGACAACCTTTCAGTTCACATGTTGTTATATGATTCATTGACAAATAACAATTAAAAGAAGTACAGGCAAAAGCGTCTAAAGCCGAAAGATTGATTTCATTTCTCCAGGTTTTACCCCATATGGCTCGGCTCCTATCTGCAGAAATGGTATGCCACCTGCCGAGAGTATTACACAAAGCACTAACTCCGTAGCTTCGACACACAATCGTATGGGCATCTGGAACAAAAATGCACTAGTGAACAGAACGACGCGGTCTGGACTCAAACCCACGACATTCGGAACACAGGGCAAAGGGTTAACGACTTAACCATCGAAACCTATGTGTTGCTACTCTTTGCGATATAAACAGTTAAACCTATGTGTTGCTACTCTTTGCGATATAAACAGTTAAATCTATGTGTTGCTACTCTTTGCGATATAAACAGTTAAACCTTTGTGTTGCTACTCTTTGCGATATAAACAGTTAAATCTATGTGTTGCTACTCTTTGCGATATAAACAGTTAAACCTATGTGTTGCTACTCTTTGCGATATAAACAGTTAAACCTATGTGTTGCTACTCTTTGCGATATAAACAGTTAAACCTATGTGTTGCTACTCTTTGCGATATAAACAGTTAAACCTATGTGTTGCTACTCTTTGTGATATAAACAGTTAAACCTATGTGTTGCTACTCTTTGCGATATAAACAGTTAAACCTATGTGTTGCTACTCTTTGCGATATAAACAGTTAAACCTATGTGTTGCTACTCTTTGCGATATAAACAGTTAAACCTATGTGTTGCTACTCTTTGCGATATAAACAGTTAAACCTATGTGTTGCTACTCTTTGCGATATAAACAGTTAAATCTATGTGTTGCTACTCTTTGCGATATAAACAGTTAAACCTATGTGTTGCTACTCTTTGCGATATAAACAGTTAAACCTATGTGTTGCTACTCTTTGCTATATAAACAGTTAAACCTATGTGTTGCTACTCTTTGCGATATAAACAGTTAAACCTATGTGTTGCTACTCTTTGCGATATAAACAGTTAAACCTATGTGTTGCTACTCTTTGCGATATAAACAGTTAAACCTATGTGTTGCTACTCTTTTGCGATATAAACAGTTAAACCTATGTGTTGCTACTCTTTGCGATATAAACAGTTAAACCTATGTGTTGCTACTCTTTGCGATATAAACAGTTAAACCTATGTGTTGCTACTCTTTGCTATATAAACAGTTAAATCTATGTGTTGCTACTCTTTGCGATATAAACAGTTAAACCTTTGTGTTGCTACTCTTTGCGATATAAACAGTTAAACCTATGTGTTGCTACTATTTGCGATATAAACAGTTAAACCTATGTGTTGCTACTCTTTGCTATATAAACAGTTAAACCTATGTGTTGCTACTCTTTGCGATATAAACAGTTAAACTCAATGTTTGCTAATCTCTTATGCAATCATAAACAGTCAAACAAAATTGTTGTCGTAAAAAAATATACAAATTAAAACCAGACACGTTGCTCTTTTGCTATAAACATTAAACACTTTTAATTTTAATGATAAAACAGTTAAACAAATAATGGTTTGTAATTTTATGTCGAAGAAAAGATTAAAGCATATTGTGTTGCTACTCTTGCGATATAAACAGTTAAACCTATGTGTTGCTACTCTTTGCGATATAAACAGTTAAATCGAATTCTTACTAAATCTACCATTATGAAACAATCATAAAATACAAACAAAAATTGCGTGTCGTAAAAGAATATACTAAATTAAAAAACGCAGACACCGTGTCTGTGCTGTAAACATAACACAACATACTTAATTTTAAATGACTGAAATTACAATCTAATCACAAATAATGGTTTGTAAGTTTTTATGTTCGAAGAGGGAAAGATAAAGAAAAACATAATAGACTACCACTAGGGACAAGAACTCAAATAATGATGGATAATTGAAACTGAATCTTCTTCTCGCCCGAGTGGTTACCGGGGCCCAAATTTGGGATGTAAAGAATAGAACCACTGTTACCTGCCACGTATGTCGTAAAAGGCGATAACGAGGTTTGGCTGAAATCGGATGCACGTGTCCACTAGGGAATGCTAGCCTGAAACAAATGCTTGCAGAAAACGGATGCACCTGGCCGTAAGGCGCATAACATGACGCAACGACCCCTCACAATGAGGAATGGGATAACGGATTCCCACGGTCGCCAATCTGCATCGGAGATTTAGCCATGCAGTAAGAATATCAGACTTACTCATCCTGCCAAAAATCGGAAATCTCAAATAGGAGAAGCAGAAATCAAGAATAATCTTCTTCTTCTTCTTTGATCTGAGCATCTGCTGTTACTGAGATTGCAGCCCATTGTGGTTTATGTGAGTCCTGAAGCTTCTCTTCTTTTTGTCAGCACACTGTTACCTGGTTGCTAGCCCAGTGTCATGGTTTTATGTGTTTGTCTTCTGCTTCTCTAGTGACTTTGTTGTGTCAGCACTGTTACCTGGTTGCTAGCCCAGTGTCGTGGTTTTATGTGTTTGTCTTCTGCTTCTCTAGTGACTTGTGTTGTCAGCACACTGTTACCTGGTTGCTAGCCCAGTGTCGTGGTTTTATGTGTTTGTCTTCTGCTTCTCTAGTGACTTGTGCTGTCAGCACACTGTTACCTGGTTGCTAGCCCAGTGTCGTGGTTTTATGTGTTTGTCTTCTGCTTCTCTAGTGACTTGTGCTGTCAGCACACTGTTACCTGGTTGCTAGCCCAGTGTCGTGGTTTTATGTGTTTGTCTTCTGTTTCTCTAGTGACTTGTGCTGTCAGCACACTGTTACCTGGTTGCTAGCCCAGTGTCGTGGTTTTATGTGTTTGTCTTCTGCTTCTCTAGTGACTTGTGTTGTTAGTACACTGTTACCTGGTTGCTAGCCCAGTGTCGTGGTTTTATGTGTTTGTCTTCTGTTTCTCTAGTGACTTGCTTGTCAGCACACTGTTACCTGGTTGCTATCCCAGTGTCATGGTTTTATGTGTTTGTCTTCTGCTTCTCTAGTGACATGTGCTGTCAGCACACTGTTACCTGGTTGCTAGCCCAGTGTCGTGGTTTTATGTGTTTGTCTTCTGTTTCTCTAGTGACTTGTGCTGTCAGCACACTGTTACCTGGTTGCTAGCCCAGTGTCGTGGTTTTATGTGTTTGTCTTCTGCTTCTCTAGTGACTTGTGTTGTCTAGACATATTACCTGTATTTCTGCTCAGCCCAGTGTCGTGGTTTTATGTGTTTGTCTTCAGCTTCTTAGTGACTTGTGTTGTCAGCAACTGTTACCTGGTTGCTAGTCCAGTGTCGTGGTTTTATGTGTTTGTCTTCTGCTTCTCTAGTGACTTGTGTTGTCAGCACACTGTTACCTGGTTGCTAGCCCAGTGTCGTGGTTTTATGTGTTTGTCTTCTGCTTCTCTAGTGACTTGTGTTGTCAGCACACTGTTACCTGGTTGCTAGCCCAGTGTCGTGGTTTTATGTGTTTGTCTTCTGCTTCTCTAGTGACTTGTGTTGTCAGCACACTGTTACCTGGTTGCTAGCCCAGTGTCGTGGTTTTATGTGTTTGTCTTCTGCTTCTCTAGTGACTTGTGTTGTCAGCACACTGTTACCTGGTTGCTAGCCCAGTGTCGTGGTTTTATGTGTTTGTCTTCTGCTTCTCTAGTGACTTGTGTTGTCAGCACACTGTTACCTGGTTGCTAGCCCAGTGTCGTGGTTTTATGTGTTTGTCTTCTGCTTCTCTAGTGACTTGTGTTGTCAGCACACTGTTACCTGGTTGCTAGCCCAGTGTCGTGGTTTTATGTGTTTGTCTTCTGCTTCTCTAGTGACCTGTGCTGTCAGCACACTGTTACCTTGTTGCTAGCCCAGTGTCGTGGTTTTATGTGTTTGTCTTCTGCTTCTCTAGTGACTTGTGTTGTCAGCACACTGTTACCTGGTTGCTAGTCCAGTGTCATGGTTTTATGGGTTTGTCTTGTGCTTCTCTAGTGATTTGTGTTGTCAGCACACTGTTACCTGGTTGCTAGCCCAGTGTCGTGGTTTTATGTGTTTGTCTTCTGCTTCTCTAGTGACCTGTGCTGTCAGCACACTGTTACCTGGTTGCTAGCCCAGTGTCGTGGTTTTATGTGTTTGTCTTCTGCTTCTCTAGTGATTTGTGTGGCTGAATCTATTAGTTAGTTTGTTCCTTTCGTGCCAAAGGCGGCACATAGGACAGAGGTTTTAGATCTTCATGTGATACGGTTCTTTGCTAGCAGTTGCAGATCTTGTATGGTTTTACATCCCAATAGTTTACTTTCTTGTTGGATGGTTCTTCGAAGAGTGGTCTTTGGTCGTCCACGTTTTCTTTTCCCAACTGGTGACCACATAAGGACTTATCGATTTAGTCTTTTTTCGTCTGATCTAAGCACATAACCTAAATATTTCCACCGTCGTTTCCTTATAATATTTGATATGGGTTGTTGGTGTGTTCTATCTCTCACTGTGTTGTTAGAAACGATATCACTCCAACGTAAATATATTGTATTTACATGCCGTCGCAACAGACAGTGTAACATTTCCTAACATTTGTATACATTTATCGAAGATTAACGTTAGTATCAAGCTTTGTGTGAGATATGCTAGTAGAGTATTTTACGACAGTAACTACTCTCAGGCCGACCAAGCTTCAATTGAGTATCAGAAAAAAAAACTGGGAAGTAAAGGTAGCCGACGTGATGATAATCACATCACACATCGTGTGACATAGATGAACGATAAATACAGACCGACTCCCTTATTCACCAATGTACATCATGGTATCAAAACAGGCTCAGCTACTTTTAAAATTATAAATTGCACATTCCTTTATATTTTAAGAAGTAATGAACACAGAATACCAAAGCAGGAATTGAAGTGGAAGGCAAAGGTTTCAAGAAATAGGAAAACCCTAAAACGAACTTTGCTGAGAGAGGCAAGAAATGTGGGGCTGATACCATGGACAAGATTAAGAGAGTGCTGCTTTGAGAAGAAATGAACAAAGAATATCAAAGCCGGCATCGAAGTGGGAGGCAAAGGTTCAAAAATAGAGGACTCCGTAGGTAAACCATGAAACGAACTTTGCTGAGAGAGGTAAGAAATATCGGGCTCACTACTATGGAAAACATTGAGTTGCCCATGACAGAGCGGTATGGAGAAATTACTTGCAGGCCCTATGTAACGTATAACGGTACGAGAAGAATATATATCAACACACAAGGATAAAATATCATTGACTATAAAACATATTTCATAACATCAAAATAATAACAGAATTTAACTGTGTCAGATCTAAGGATTCTCGGCATGACACACCTACTGAAAACACGCGAACATGTCACAGAATGCTAGCTACAATATATCAATATCAACAAGAATATCAAAGCAAGAAACAAACCGGATTTTTTAAAAGTTGCTTTAAGACTCGGTGACACGCAAAGACAATTTATAAAGGAAGGAAGACATTTCACAATATTAACGTCAGTTTAGGACATAAATACAATTACAAAAGTAAACAATTCACAACAACACAGAGATAGTTCATAATGTAACGACTCGCTCCCTCATGCAGTCATCTGGATATTTTTCCAGAGATCCCTGATATCAGTGTAGATGAGATCGAGTTCCTAGTCCTATCGGAGACAATCGATAAAACGTAGGTCCCGTGTTCAATTTGAGCACGTAAAAGAATCCGTGGCACTTCAAAATCGAAAAGAGCAGGCTGGAAAGCCGCTGCCCGAGCAAAATTCATTAGAAAAAAGATTAAAAATAAAATTCCTACAAAAATATCTTCACCATCTTCAAAATAACATCGGGGACCCTAGCCGGTGCTACGGAGTTCGTGTACTGCAGCTGAGATCTTCATGTGTAAGAAATAGATCGGAGTACACATGGTTACTCACTGAAGTGCAATGATGATGATCCTATCAATCAATCAACCAACCAATCAATCAATGAATCAATCAATCATTTGATTAACCAAATCAATCATTCGATAAATCAATCGATCAATCAATCGATCAATCAAGCGATCATTCGATCAAACAATCAATCAAACAATCAATCAATCGATCATTCGCTCAATCAATCAAACAACCAATCGATCATTCGATCAATCTATCAATCAATCAATCAATGTAAGAACAATTGGAAACACAATTAAAATTAAGAACGCAAAGACAAGTCTCAACACAAAGACAATCTCTAACGTAACGACAATTCACGACCGTTAGGGAAATATTCTGTTTTTATATAGGTCATTATGACGTCATAGGAGTCTAAATATCTTCGCTTCTGTTGTATTCTTTGTTTGTTAAAGACCTTTTGGTCGAAACGTCGCTGTATATTGTTTTTCTACTTTATAAGACTACAGTACTTTGTTTTTTCGTGTTTCACCATTGCTACATACAGGGTGTTCAACTTAAAAGCAGCATGTGAATGGAGCTAATCTGGCATATATGTATGGAAATGAGAAGGTTCAGTTATGACGTAGTATAGGTCAAGGTTGTGTGATGGTGTGTAATTGTAGTGCGGGAAGGGGGGATGAACAAATGTGACGTGGACGAGCTAGTCAGAACCGGTTTAAATAGTAAATATACGAGATGCAATGCGTACCTGGCAAATTCTATTTATCACTGGGGCTGCTTTTAAGTTGAACACCCTGTAGTTTTACATTGATAATAACAATTCACAACGCAAAAACAGTATGTGAAGAAAAAAATTATAGAAATTGCAATAATAAAACAATTTAAAATTCGAAGATAAATAATTAAGAACAGAAAAAAAAAATGTTTTTCTTATCTATCTCCAGCATACCGACTTCATGTATCAATGATATATATATATATCTCTCTCTCGCGATCGTATGTATCGATGATATATATATCTCTCTCTCTCGCGATCGTATGTATCGATGATATATATATTCTCTCTCCGATCGTATGTATCATGATTATATATCTCTCTGCATCATTATCAATGATACTCTCTCTCTCTCCGATCGTATGTATCAATGATATATCTCTCTCTCGCGATCGTATGTATCAATGATATATATATCTCTCTCTCTCTCTCGCGATCGTATGTATCGATGATATATCTCTCTCTCTCGCGATCGTATGTATCAATGATATATATCTCTCTCTCTCTCGCGATCGTATGTATCAATGATATATCTTCTCTCCGCGATCGTATGTATCAATGATATATTCTCGCGATCGTATGTATCAATGATATCTCTCTCTCTCGCGATCGTATGTATCATGATATATTCTCTCTCTCTCGCGATCGTATGTATCGATGCATATATCTCTCTCTCTCGCGATCGTATGTATCAATGATATATATATCTCTCTCTCTCTCGCGATCGTATGTATCGATGATATTTACTATCTCTCTCTCGCGATCGTATGTATCAATGATATATTCTCTCTCTCGCGATCGTATGTATCGATGATATATCTCTCTCTCTCGCGATCGTATGTATCGATGATATATCTCTCTCTCTCGCGATCGTATGTATCATGATATATTCTCTCTCTCGCGATCGTATGTATCGATGATATATCTCTCTCTCTCGCGATCGTATGTATCAATGATATATCTCTCTCTCTCGCGATCGTATGTATCGATGATATATCTCTCTCTCTCGCGATCGTATGTATCGATGATATATATCTCTCTCTCTCGCGATCGTATGTATCGATGATATATATATATCTCTCTCTCGCGATCGTATGTATCGATGATATATTTTCATCTATATCATGATCATATCTATTATGATGATATATACTTCTCTCTCGCGATCGTATGTATCAATGATATATATATATTCTTCGCGATCGTATGTATCAATGATATATATATTCTCTCTCTCGCGATCGTATGTATCAATGATATATATTCTCTCTCTCGCGATCGTATGTATCGATGATATATATCTCTCTCTCTCGCGATCGTATGTATCAATGATATATATATCTCTCTCTCTCGCGATCGTATGTATCGATGATATATATCTCTCTCTCTCGCGATCGTATGTATCGATGATATATATCTCTCTCTCTCTCGCGATCGTATGTATCAATGTATATTATCTCTCTCCGATCGTATGTATCGATGATATATATTTCTCTCTCGCGATCGTATGTATCAATGATATATATCTCTCTCTCTCTCGCGATCGTATGTATCGATGATATATATATCTCTCTCTCTCGCGATCGTATGTATCGATGATATATCTCTCTCTCTCGCGATCGTATGTATCGATGATATATCTCTCTCTCTCGCGATCGTATGTATCAATGATATATATATCTCTCTCTCTCTCGCGATCGTATGTATCGATGATATATATCTCTCTCTCTCTCGCGATCGTATGTATCGATGATATATCTCTCTCTCTCGCGATCGTATGTATCGATGATATATATATATCTTTATCTCTCGCGATCGTATGTATCAATGATATATTCTCTCTCTCGCGATCGTATGTATCGATGATATATATATCTCTCTCTCTCGATCGTATGTATCAATGATATATACTCTCTATCTCTCGCGATCGTATGTATCGATGATATTTATATCTCTCTCTCTCTCGCGATCGTATGTATCAATGATATATATCTCTCGCTCGCGATCGTATGTATCAATGATATGATAACTACTAGTTGAAGGTTTTGACATATTTTGAAGCATTTGTTCAGCAAATGGAATAATAGCTAAGAAATCCAACACTGATGAAATAAAGCAAATTAAATTGCACGGCAAATGACAGCAAGTTTGAAATTCAAGTTTGTCATCATGGAAAAGTTTGCTCCAATACAGCAATTTTCCCAATTTGTCATCCAAGTAGTGCAGACCTGGAGGGTGAATCAAACGATAGAAGAAAACTAGTCACGACAGAGATGAAGTGTTTACGAAAAATTCTGGAATTATCAAGAAAAGAATGATTTGGTAATGACATCAGAAAAAATGTGGGCGCAATATCAGTACATAATGTCATCAACAAGCAACACATTAAATGGTTCGGCAACATAAGCAGATTGTCACCAGACAATGCATCTGAAAGGGCAATGCTACTCCGATTCAGTGGATACACAGCAAAAATTCGTCCACGTAAACAAATTGAGCCACAGAAAATAAAAATCAGATGCAAAAAAGGACAACATGTACAATGCTCACACAAAAGTTCGTTTTAGAGATCTCGTATTATCCTGACCCTGTGAGACAAAACAGGATTAGAGAAAGAAAAATTACTAGGTTAACTACTCAGTCGCCCGAGTGGTTACCGGGGCCCAAATTTGGGGTGTAAAGAATAGAATCACTGTTACCTGCCACGCATGTCGTAAGAGGCGTCTAAGGAGGTTTGGCTGAAATCGGATGCACATGTTCTAAACATGTACAAGTCTATGCATTTAAGGGCCCACTAAACCAATCTGCAACGTATACACGTTCTTGGCAAAGATCAAACATATCACAAAGAGTGATTAGCATTGGTCGTAAAGAACGAACGCAAAAAAGAACTGCTAAGTTTCTCATAAATTTTACATGGGGAATTTTTCCGACTAGAAATTTAAGCGTCTGGCCGAATGGATTAGAGCACGGATTCCATGGGGGAGACTGGTGTTCAATCCACGGTAAGGCCAAGGATTTTTTCTGTTGTGGGCATAAACAAAATTCCTAACCTGAACAGTTTCGTGGCGACTGTACTAGTCATGCGGCCATTTATTTCGCTCCATCCCGTCTACGCTGCCCTAAAATGCGGTACTACAGGCAGTAACGATAGTTTTAACAGCTCTTAAATCGATATAGCTTCAGTTAGGTCAGCAGATAACACTGGAAAGCAATGGTGGCCGGCGTGATTTTGACCACATCACCTACCGTGTGTTGTAGGTAAAATGAAAATACGGACGTAATACCATATTCACCAATATGATTTGAAAACCGACACCTTTACTAATGTATATATATATTGCCATCATCAGGGTGCGTATCCTTTATAGGAAGTTGCTCTCTTTGCAACGCATTTGCGATTCACTCTGTCTCTAGCCAGTTCACCCACTTCGTCGATGGTCATATTCATGGTTTCTTTAATATCTTGTAGCCATCTTCTTCTTGGTCTGCCTCTGCGTCCTGGGACCCTGCCCTAAAATATTGTTCTTTCCAGGCGATCGTGACGCTTGATGTGACCAAAGTATCTAAATTTTTCTGTATAGTATGTTGCTTGTAAAAAAGAAAAAAAAGGAAAGTAAAGGAACCCTTTCATACCTCGTGGTATATAGGTCAATACAGTGTTAGGCCTGTATTTTCATTGACCGTCGGCACACGATGGGTGATGTGGTCAGCATCACGCCAGCCGCCTTTACTTTCCCTGATCATGTCTGGTACCCAGTTGAGGCTGGGTCGACATGAGAGCCGTCGCGGTCGGGAAAATTCCACGCGCACTGCGGGAGCTGAACCCAGACCACCAGCCTTGCGGAGCGAGTTCACTAACAACTACGCTACCGCGACTCTATGTTGTTTGTACATTGCATTAAATTTTGCTGAAAAAAGTAAAATAACTTTATGTTTACATTTTAGGTAGAAGCGGAAAGATAATTCTGAAATCACAAATTACTTACTCATTGAGATTACAGAATCACTATCTAGTCGAGATTTCTTCAATACCACCGTTTGCAAATTACATTTTAAAATTCTTTTGATTTTTTATGAACGCCTTCAAAGATTCTATTCAATGGTACAAATTTAACACCGGCGGAAGAAACAAGCTAAATTTATTTCCTGTTTTCAAAATAAAAGAAATTTGGATCTAATTATTAAGGGGAGCAAAGAATAGTAACACTGCGACCTACCACATTAAGGGCTACTGAGGTAGGGACCCAAGGAAGTGACCCTAGTAAATAAAAAGCGTCGCAGAAATCGGATGTGCTGGCCTACTTGTAGGCGCATTACTGACACAACGTACAATCGCTCTTAGGCTCGGACAACATATAAATCAGAAAGAGTCGGTCGATATGGAGCGTTCGAAGAAAAAGAAGAAGAAGAAGACGAAAATGAATATCTCCGGCTCACGTCCCACCTGTCCTACACCGCCCTTCTTCTTCTGCGATCAACTTCTGCTATATGACTACTACGGTATGTACCATAAACAGGGCGGTGCTCTTGAGTTTTCATAGTTTATTTTGTAGAGTTGTTTCTGTTGGCCAGATTTCCATTCGTACACCGGTCAGACTGCGGCAGTGCTGCAGGATGTTCTCTGGGGACTGCTTTAGTGCTCCACAGGTGCAGAAAACAGAGTCTCTGAGACCCATTCTATGGAGGTGTGCTCTGGGACTGCAGTGTCCCGTTCTAAGCCTGAAGACTGTGATCTGTGCTTTTCTGTTTCGTGTATTTATACTGTCGTGCTCTGGGTTGTATCCTCCATTTGTTTTTCTCCATATAATTTTCCTGGATTGTTTTCAGAAGAGTCTTTGCTTCTGTAAAGCTTTGTTTTGGGTGGTGTTGTGTTAGGCTCCCTTCAACCCTTGCGAGTTTGTCAGACTTTTCATTTCACACCACCCTAAAAGGAGGTACTACATGCAGTAACGACAGTGTATGGTATTTTAAAATAAAATAGATGCAATCAAAACTCTGACAGCCGATCTGTAAGGTTAAAAAAAAAATCTTGATAATAATGGATATTTTCTTTGCGTAACATTTGCTTTTTCATCACACCATTTTTCAATATCTGCTTCTGTGGTTTTTTGTTGACAATCTCATTGTGATCGGTGTAAGCCTGCAAGGCTTTGCTGTGAATGATTGACATGTCACGCAGACAATCCTGGCCTGACCAGGACAAGTCACGCATGTCTGATATGGCTTAAAAGTGGGATTAAATACAAAATACACAACAACCTTCTATTAGAAAATGTTACATTTTTCTCTTATTATTTGTTTCTTGTCACTTTCAATCGCTTAAAATTAACAAGAGTGTCAGCCATTTTATTTATCTGACAACAGTTGCAACATTAACTGCGGTAAGATATTTTTAAAAAAAACATTGCAATGATAATGACGATACAAATGTAATATCGTCTTGACAACAGTAATTAATTATTTTTAAAAATGCATGCACTATAGATTCTAGCAATGCCATTGCGAAAACGAGAACTCTAGTGCTATATTGAACCAATACTTATGTATGGCAGTCAATCATGGACAATGAACAAACAATCAATATGATCATTGGAAACCACAGAGATGTGTTTTTACAGAAGAATGCTGAAAGTTCCATGGACAATGAAGAAAACAAATGAGGAAGTTTTAAATCAGGTCTGCACACAAAGAAACCTTATCAGAAGAACATGAATCAGACAATCAAGGTTCTTCAGGCAAATAATCCGAAGAGAAGGTTAAGAACATTTGGTGACTACAGGTAAAATTCAGGGAAGGAGAGATCGTGGAAGACAGAGGTAGAAGATGTTGGATGTTCTGACATCATGGTTCGACAAAATATCGACGTCGGAACTGATTACATGCACCAAGCAAAGAGAGTTGTGGAGAGACATGATCGCCTACACCGGCAGGCATGGCACTGATTGATTGATATATTCTAACCTCAGGGCTTCCATTACTGTCTCTGATATAGAAGTTTACTTCTGTCTTCTTCTTCTTCTTCTTCTTCAATGATCCAGCAGCGATTGAGCTCTTGCCCTTCGGTCAAATAACATGGCGACACAGCATTGAAGAACTGAAAGGTGGATTTTCTATGTAGCCTGAACAGGATCCATAATTAAACAGCTCTTGCACTGGAGAACGAGCGTAAAAAAAAAAAAAAAGTGAAGGAACCCTTTCATACCTCGTGGTATATAGGTAAGTAAATACAGTGTTACGCCTGTATTTTTCATTGACCGTCGGCACACGATTGGTGATGTGGTCAGCATCACGTCGGCCACCTTTACTTTCCCAGAGCATGTCTGATACCCTGTTGAGGCTGGGTCGACATGAGAGCCATCGCGGTCGGGAAAATTCCACGCCACTGCGGGAGTTGAACCCAGTCTTGCGAAGCCTTGAGAAGCGAATTCACTAACAACTACGCTACCGCGGCGGAGAACGAGTGTACTCTTTGCATATCTTCATAATATAGTGGTTAAGTTAGGGCTGACTGTGCTCATTCCCCACCACAAGAGAACACGACATATACAATCAATTTAAGAGTATCTGAACACAGTGTAATTTCTGTACTTTTCTATGTATATACAAATGATGGAGAGGAAACAGAAAGGAAACTACATCAACATGAGGCGTGCAACCTTTTATATACACGGGGGCTCTACCTAAAACATTTCAGAATATCAATGGTCGGATATTCTCACATATTGAAAACCTTCTAAAAATTACTGAAATTGCATATGCAACCTAATATACTGAAGAAACCATATTACTTAAGCAATGTAGAGGACGGTAATGAAAGAGAGAGAAAGAGAGCGAGAAATATTGGACGATGGAGATTGAAAGAGAAATGCACAATAAATATAAATGGGTACCTTACATATTTTATGAAAAGATTATGCTTGAACTGCCCTCACAAGCCTATCTTAATCTGGTGGTATTTGGCTAGCAATGAGTTATGAAGTTAGAACACAGTGTTATCGCTATACAGATCACAGTAATAATCCTCAGTCAGTCTTTCATGAAAAGTTGGTTATTCTTTGTTTACTTTTCGTTTCTTGCTTGACATTACCGTTGTGTAGCTTGGGTCAAATGATTCTTCTTCTTTGCGTTCGTTCTTTACGACCAATTTTAATCACTCTTTGTGATGTTTGATCTTTGCCAAGAACGTGTATTCGTTGCACATTGGTTTGGTAGGCCCCTAAACGCATAGACCTACACGTTTGGGACATGTGCATCAGATTTCAGCCAAACCTCCTTAGTCGCCTTAGTTTTCTTTCCTTTATCATCTAACGATTGCATACACAAAGCAACAACACACTTCTGATGTCAAAGACTAGCCGACCGCAAAGAATACAACAGTCTCCTCAATTTCTTGCTATCAAAGACTTCGACCGACACTATATATTTAACATCTGAGTTAGTCCCTGTTACCCAAGCATATGTTTTACTTGAACACATGTTTTACTTCTATGATCAGCGATTTGAAGGCACTTCTTAATATAAATGCATTTTTCGTCTTTGCGACGGTCAATTTACAAGTGTTTTACTGAAACAACTTTTGAGTTTTTGATTGTCTCTCTTGTCTTTCAGCTCATCCTTAAGTCTCCCTTCAAAAGATTCTGCACCTTTGCGCAATGCTGTTTTCCAGATATCTCGATGATCAGCCAGTTTTTTCCCATTTCCTGGACCTATAGAAAAGTTGTTCATTGCTATACTTCTTAGTAACTTTTTATAATATAATATTTTTTTTTCGTTGTTTTAAATACGATAATTATTTTTAGTGAGCGTTTGTATATTTATATTTTACCGTTAGACGTTAAATATTGCCTGCAAACAATTTCTCTATACCGCTCTATCCTGGACAAGTCTATCATAGACAAATTGAGTATGTCTGCTTTAGACACCGGTCACTTCACATATGACAATAACGCATTTAGAGCTGCTGTCACTGGTTCCAAGTTCCGACACGGACAAGTTAGATGATAATGGTGAATTTACATGAAGCATACTTATCTCGTATTTCTGTTCCGAATCATACAACTTCTGAAGATTACTGACTGCGCTAGACTGAATGGAGGGAAACATCGAGAGCTGGACAAATTTAAGTATTACAGACTGCAACAGTTTTCGATGATAAACAACGTTTAGTGTATGCACTGTAATAAGTTATTTACAAAATAATTTATTTTCTTGAAAATATATTGTAAAAAAAACCCACTTCATCGTGCAGTGGATTTCAAAAACATAAGAAGTGCAAAGAATGCCAAACTTGCATATGATGTACATATCACCCGTAAATATAGCGTGAACCTCAAGCAAACGTCTAACTCAATTGGTTTTGTAGATATGGTTATCACAATGTAACCCTTCCAAATTAACACAAATTTCAAATAATAATAATAATAATAATTCCTCTCGTACCGTTATACTTTACATAGGGCCTGCAAGTAATTTCTACATACCGCTCTATCCTGGGCAACTCGCTCAATCTCCTCTATGGAACTGAGACCGATATTTCCTGCTTCTCTCAGCAAAGTTTGTTTCAGGGTCTCTTTAGGTTGACCTCTCTTTCTTGAACACTTTGCATCCCACTTCAATGCCTGCTTTGATATTCTTTGATCATTTCTCCTCAAGGTGTGCCTAACATATCTCCATCTTCTCTTTCTTATAACAGTTGTCACTAGTGGTTGACCAGACATGTCTCTGATTTCATCACTTCTTCTGAATTCGTTCCATTTTATATTCATTATTTTTCGCAGACATCTATTTTCAAATGCATTCAACTTGCTTTATATATCTTTAGTCATTTTCCAACTCTCGCTGGCATATGTTAGGATTAATACAACATTTGAATTGAAAATTCGTAATTCAGTTTTAATACTATATAACTTGCAGTTGAGAAAAGGCTCCGCCACATCATTGAGCCACAGCTTAATGACTCCCAAATGGGATTCAGGAAGAACAAAAGCTGTACAGACGCAATATTCGCCCTCAGACAGTTAGTAGAAAGGACTATCGAATCCGACAAACAGTTACACGTTGCATTTGTAGATCAGGAAAAAGCGTTCGACCGCGTAGATAGGCACAAGTTGTGGAAAATACTAACAACCTATGGGGTTAATGAACACCTAATCAACCTTTGCAAGAACATTTATACTGACAGCCAATGTACGATTAGAACAAATACAGGATTATCAGAAAAGTTTCACGTAGGGTCAGGAGTAAGACAAGGTTGCGTACTATCCCCGCTGCTATTCATCACGTACATTGACCACATTTGTAAAATAGCTAACACCAGCGAAGGAAACAACCTCGGAGAACTCTTAAATGAATTTCTTTTGCAGACGATCAGGCAATCATATCAACAACAGAAGAACAGCTACAACAACACATCAACAGACTCCAGTTAGCATGTAACGAATACAACATGAGAATTAACATCGACAAAACAGAAGTAATGACATTCGCCAGAGAGGAAAACACTACCAACATCTCCATCGATAATCACCTACTAAATCAAGTAAAAGATTTCACATACCTGGGGAGCATTTTTTTAGCAAATGGAAGAATAACTAATGAAATTCAACACAGATGCAACAAAGCAAATCAAATGATAGGGCAAATGGCGCCAATTTTAAGATGCAAACACGTCACCATGAACACAAAAAAAGCAATGTTCAACACAATCTTTCTCCCACATTATGTTACCAGTGCCAAACCTGGACGCTGACAACAAACGATAGAAGAAAACTAGTCACAACAGAGATGAAGTGTCTACGCAGAATGCTGGGTGTAACAAGAAGAGACCGGTTGAGAAATGAAGACATCAGGAAAAAGTGGGTACAACATCAGTACTAGACTTCATCAAGAAACAACAAATTAAATGGTTCGGTCACGTAAGCAGATTACCATCAGACAGTGCACCCAAAGAGCAATGCTGCTCCGATACAATGGGTACAGGGCAAAGGGCCGGCCACGCAAAAGATGGACCTCAGAGATAACAGAGGCGACGAAAGAGACTATCTACGAAGCGCATACTAGGGCCCGTTTTAGAAATCTCTTCCTGACCTGACGCTGTGAGGCATACATGATTCGAGAAAGAAAGATAACTTGCAGTTCCATATTTTATTTTGACTTTTAAAAGCTGATGTTGCTTTGCCAATTCGTATCATAATTTCTTTTTAACATTTGCTGTGCAATCAAAATTGCTACCTAACTAGGTGAACTGATCAGTTATTTTTATCATTTTAGATTCCAGTGTGATATTTGCATTACTTGCCATAGGTGTCTTCATTATATTTGTTTTTCATAGTTTATCTGCAGTCCAACTTTTGATGCTATAGATGACAAGTTGTCTGTTTTTCTTTGCATATCTTGGCTGTTTCTACTTAACAAGGCAATATCATCTGCACAATCTAAATCTTCTAGTTGACTATTTTCTACCCAATCGATGCCAGTTTCGCCCCTGCAACATTTTCGCATCACCCAGTCAATGGCCACTCCAAACAATAACGGAGATAGAATATAGCCTTGCCTTACTCCGGTTTCAACCATAAACCAGTCGCTGTGTCCACCATCAGTGCGAACTGCACACTGTGAACCATCATAGAGGCTCTTAATAATGTTTATTATTTTGTCTGGTATTCCATAGCAGAATATTCCACAGAGAGATTCTGTGTAGACTATCAAAGGCTTTTTAAAATCGATGAAATTTAGAATGAGTGGTTGTTGCTTCTCAACATGTTCCTCCAAAATTAGTCGTAGGGTAATTATTTGGTCTAAGCAGCTTCTCCCAGGTCTAAAACCAGCGTGTTCTTCTCTCAGAGTTGTGTCCACTGCTCCTTTGATTCTATTAATTATGATTTTGCAGAAAGTCTTGGTTATTACTGATAATAGGGTGATCCCTCTCCAGTTACAATCTTTGAGATGTCCTTTTTTGGGGATCTTAACAATTATTCCCTTCTTCCATTGATCTGGGACAGTTTCTTCTTCCATACTTTATTAAATAGTTCTTGCACCTGGCTAATAGTTGTATCATCAGACACTTTGAGCATTTCTGCAGTAATGTTGTCATCACCGCTGCCTTATTGTTTATCAAGAAATTTCAAATTAGAACAGCAATATCTCTGCTTATATACAGTTTAGACAAAAGGTTGAGGTTCATGCTATAATTATGAGTGATATGTACATCACATGCCAGTTTGACATTCTTTGCACTTTGCACTTCTTATATTTATGAAATCCACTGCACGATGAAAAAGGGGAGGTTAACAATATATTTTCAAGAAAATTAACTATTTTTAAAATAACTAATTAGAGTGCATACACTAAACGTTGTTTATCATCGAAAACAATGTCTTTTGTAACATATGACCAAATTGTATGACAATATCTTTGTTAGTTTTTTTTCTATGAATTAAAAAAAAATATAACCTTTGTTCTGGGTGTGTCTCCAGCTTTTTAAGGCAATAGACAGGGTATACGACACTGGGCAACAACCCGGTAGCAGTGTGACGACAAAAGAAAAGAAGAAGAAGACAGGATATATTGAAGGTTCAATGGAGCCGGTCTTCAATGCGGTGACACGCCAAATGATGATGACGCACATCCAATGGACCTCTAAGTCCTATTTCTTAACCCGACCCTGATAACAACAAAAAGAAACTTACCATAACAACGAAGGCAGGACAAGCCAACAGGATCGCAGAGACCCACGTGCATGCCAATGCAATGCGGGCAGTTCTAGATGTACATATAGTCTTGGAGGACAGTGGGTGTGCAATGACAAAGTATCTGTGGGATAAACAAGCAACAATTCATTTATATGAGAATTAATAATTAAGATTAGTTTTTTAGTTAATGAACTGACGACATTGCGCGCCTGGTAGACAGTATGTGCTAAGTGTCCTCCCACATATATCGAATGGTGTCGATCAGTGGCGGCTAGTCATTAAGGGCCAGTGGGGCCGGGCCCCACCAAAAATAAGGTGTAAAGCGTATTTATTATTTTATACATTAAATTATAACCTCACCGAAACCATGATATTTCCGAAAATTTATGTCTGGCCCCACCAACAAAATTGATCACGAGCCGCCACTGGTGTCGATACTGATCGTTCCTATGGCTCACTGGTTAAACACACTCTACCCTGTTCCTCTCAAGCATCCAGTTCTACTTGTATAATGAGTAACTCCAAATTTCTTAAATGATTGGATGAATTCACCATTAACTTTAATGTCCTCATTTAACAGGCCTCCGTCAAGAAACCGAAGAGAATCACCCTTATCTATTCTCAACTCCCCGACAACAAATGATGTTGACGCAAGTCTGTCTGCTCTCTTAATGCTGCAAACACCTGCATACTCAGATCAACATCAGCTTCTGGAGGTTGAAAACCTCAATAGAAGACATCCATGCATACTGTAACATGCAAGATTAAGCAGCAGTGCGTAAACACATAAACAGACAACATTAAATCAATGACATAACAACATGCCCCAGGCCCTGACGAAACGATAAAGACCAGCTTCACTGTCAGGAGAAAATAGATGGACAGCATATTGATATGGAAGAAACTGACAGATGTAAGCTGAAGTGATAATTGATATCATTAAAGTATGTAAATGAATTCTGATTCTGAACGATTGTGAAAGAGAAAAGAAAAAACCAAGAGACATTTACGAAGTGACGATAAGCCATCTTGAAGAGAGTTTTTTTGGCGTCTAATATGGAATGAATACGTAAGTTTGCTTATTAAACACTGGCCCTGTTCATCGTATATACATTCATGACTCCCTATTTTAACCTCTGGAGCCGCCCGAGTGATTACCGGGGCCCAATGTTCGGGTGTAAAGAATAGAACCACTGTTACCTGCCAAGCATATCGTAAGAGGCGACTAAGGAGGTTTGGCTGAAATCGGATGCATATGTCCTAAACGTGTAGAAGTCTAGGGGCCTTTAGGGGCCTACCAAACCAATGTGCAACGTATACACGTTCTTGGCAAAGATCAAACATATCACAAAGAGTGATTAAAATTGGTCGTAAAGAACGAACGCAAAGAAGAAGAAGAAGAAGAACCTCTGGAGCACTAACCGTAATCAAAATTTCAATAAGAAAAGTATTTCTAAATAACAATATATTTCGGGTTTTTTATTTGTCATGGTACATCCATGTACACAGTTTTACCCATATTTGCAATCTTGCTTTCCTTTGTAACCATTCAACTGTTTCCTAACTTCATCCTTTGCATTTTCGGGCGATATGCAGAAACCTACAAATCTGAGGTGGTCAGACTGAACACATCAGATCTGAAGAAATCTGTGGGAAGCTGTGATAATACCGAGTAAATGGAAGTTATGGACATAGACAGGTTATCACAGTATTACTAAGTTAGGAAAATAAAGGATCAAATAAGCTGAAAAGGACATATATAAACACACATATTTATAATTTCACACACTGAAAGTATATCTGTTTTTATATAATACAAGTGACCTTACAGACGTGCTGAATTCAAGAACAGCAAGCAAGAGACTAGACAACAAACTTCTTAACGTTACGCCAGTCAAGAAAATATTTGAAAAAATGACAATAAATCATAGTTTAGTAAACATTTCTAACATCATCTGCAAATTATAAACACCATTTACAACGCCCGTCCTCATCAATAAACATAACCAGACAAATATTCTGTAATAAATATTATTATTTCTAAAGAAATGCGCGTTTCCAGATTAGAGAATTAACCAAGAAGAACATATACATGCCAAAACCAACAGATTATCAAATTTAGAAGCGAATAATATCAACACTGTAGCACAATTTCGCTCTTATAGTGACATCAAATAATTGTTTATGTTCATATTTTCTTCTATGACGAGTGTATCAATATATTTGTCTGGTCAATTCATCAAAATTTCTAATATCAGAGATGGTTTATTGATTAGGTGGCGTCTGTGGCTTAGGGGATAGGGACTCGGTCTATTAACCTCGACGTTCTGAGTTCGAATCATGATGCGGACAGTTTGGTTGCAAATTGTTTCGCGTGGATTTTTACAAAGGACGATGGCACCACCCGTTCAGAAAGCAATGAAAAATACTGAACTTCTTCTTTCTTCTTCTTTTGTCGTCACACTGCTACCGAGTTGTTGCCCAGTGTCGTGGTTTTCTGTTTTTGTCTTGTACTGTTCTGGTGGCTTGTGTGATTGTTATCTTTGCTCTTTCACAGGATTCTGCTACGCCATCTAACTATCTTTTCCGTGGTCTTCCTCTTGCCTTCTTTCCGATGTTCTGTTGTAGAAGACTCTGTATACTTTGGAGTTTGAATGCATTCTTATTAAGTGGCCAAACCACTTCATTCTTTGCTTATCTATGTAATTCAAGCACGGTTTTGTGTCAACTTTCTTTCTTATGCTGATGTTGGTGATCCTGTCTTTTCTTGTGTTGTTGGTAACTTTTCGCAGGCAACGCATTTCACATGTAGTTATTTTTGTGACTGCGCTTTGCTCAATGTCCATGTTTGGCTCTGGTAACACAAAGTAGGTATAAAAAAGCTGTTGATCATCTGTTGCTTAGCTGCCTGTGAAATTTTTGGGTGCCTGAACAAATGTCTAGAAAAATCACAAACAGCGTTAAAAAGTTGGGGTTGATTAGCAACGTCCTGTAAAGGATATGTAATTAACTTTTTTTTATTTCAGTGAATCCTAGTTAGAAGATATAAGTGAAGGGAAATATTCGTTTTAGTTGTTTTTTTAATAACTTTTATTTCTGCAATTATTTCTTTTCTTTTTTTTGGTTATAACGTTGGATTAGTTTTTGTGAGATTGTTTTATAAATCAGTTTCATCCAGTTGAATTTGTTTATTAACTCTTCGTGGACCAAACGCCACACTGGAGGGCTTTGAGTCGGACACCTTTTTACCAGGAGCCACACTAAATGGCGTTTTTATTCTAAAAACAAATGGCCTGTAAAACGTGGCTTTTGACCTGACGGGTCCACTAAGAGTTAATGTGGGATGTTAATTTTCAGATATAGTAAGTCCCTAATAAATAAAAAGCGTGGCAATAAATCGGATGTGCTGGCCTAGGCATCCATAGGCGCATGACTAGCCCAACGCACCGTCGTCCTTAGGCTCAGATCACTTACAAACCCCAACGAGTGGTTTAATAAGTGGTCGGTATGGAGGGTTCGCAGAAGAAGAAGATATTGTAAGTCTCTAGGATACTCTTCTGATAATATATAACTGACTATTCTTTCTCTTTCTCTCTCTCTCTCTCTCTCTCTCTTTCTGTCTCTAACTCTTTATCTCTTGCCTGTAATGCCTCTGGAGCTTAGGTCAGCCAGAAGTTATCAATATAAGGGAAGCGCCTGAGTGGTTACCGGGGCCCAAATTAGGGGTGTAAAGAATAGAACCACTGTTACCTGACACGCATGTCGTAAGAGGCGACTAAGGAGGTTTGGCTGAAATCAGATGCATGTGTCCTAAACGTGTAGAAGTTTATGCGTTTAGGGGCCTACCAAACCAATGTGCAACGTATACACGTTCTTGGCAAAGATCAAACATATCACAAAGAGTGATTAAAATTGGTCGTAAAGAACGAACGCAAAGAAGAAGAATATAAGGGAAGACTGAAGTAAAACTATGTAGCAATGGCGAAAAACGTAAAAACAAAGTACTGTAGTTTTACAAAATACAAAACAATGACAATACACAGCAACGTTTCGACCAAAAGGACTTTATCAAGCAAAGGATGCAACTGAAGTGAAAAAATTCACTTCTTACACGACCCAGAACATATAGAATCAAACAATAAATTCCTAACGGTCCTAAAATGAAAATATATGACTAAAAACGAATAACGAAATAAATGCAGAAAAGTAGAAGTGGAAAAAATAAGATAAACAATAAAAATCATATAATAATAATTCCTCTTGCACCGTTATACATTACATAGGGCCTGCAAGTAATTTCTCCATACCGCTCTATCCTGGGCAACTCGCTCAATCTCTTCCAAAGAACAGAGACCGATATTTCTTGCCTCTCTCAGCAAAGTTCGTTTCAGGGTCCCCCTAGGACATCCTCTCTTTCTTGAACCCTTTGCATCCACTTCAATGCCTGCTTTGATATTCGTTGATCATTTCTCGCAAGGTGTTTCCAACACACCTGACATGCTGGAGTACAGGGTAACGAGCGTGCAGACTTCTTTCAAACAATGTCCTGACTCAAACGGGCAGAAGTATGACAGAGCCGATATCATCAATCGGAACGCTCTCAATATGTGATATGGGCATGTCTCAGACAATAGAACGAATTTGAGAATTAGATTTAAGTGGGGACATGCCAGACAATGTCGTCTTCGTGGTAGAGAGAGAAGATCTAGTAATAAACTTCTCATGGGTACTGTGAGAAAATGGACTTTAGGATGGCTGCTGCAGCGGAGGACAGAGCATGCAGGGGAATGCCCAATGTGCCATGACGTCGATCGCATAACATAACATAACATATCTCCATCTTCTCTTTCTTATAACAGTTGTCAAGCTCAAAACAAAATCATATATATATATAATATATATATATATATATATATATATATTATATATATATTAAAGATATATACATTTAAGACAAAGTCTATATAGATGTGGAGCATGAGAAGAAAAGTACTAAGATGTATAAAGTTGAATCCATGAGGTCACCAGCGAGAAATACTAACCATTCTTTCTATTTTGGCCGTTATCTTGTATTGTGTTTCAGCTATAATTAATGTTTTTCAATTTTTATTCTACTGTTTTCCCTCTTCAGCCTTTTCGGGTCTTCCACTCTTTGTATGTAATTAGTGTCCATCGCAGTGCAGGTATTGTGAAAGAGTTAATCTCCATCCATCTCAGTGCAGGTATTGTGAAAGAGTTCTCAGTGCAGGTATTGTGAAATAGTTAATCTCCATCCATCTCAGTGCAGGTATTGTGAATGAGTTAATCTCCATTCATCTCAGTGTAGGTATTGTGAAAGAGTTAATCTCCATCCATCTCAGTGCAGGTATTGTGAAAGAGTTCTCAGTGTAGGTATTGTGAAATAGTTAATCTCCATCCATCTCAGTGCAGGTATTGTGAAAGAGTTCTCAGTGCAGGTATTGTGAAATAGTTAATCTCCATCCATCTCAGTGCAGGTATTGTGAATGAGTTAATCTCCATTCATCTCAGTGTAGGTATTGTGAAAGAGTTAATCTCCATACATATCACATGTCCCATCCATCTCCAGCGTCTCTTATGGATAATGGTGCTCAAATTCTCTTGTTGACGCTGAACAAGCAATTGGTGGTTTTCTTAATATTTTTGATCAGAACATTCGTACGATCTGTTGCAGACAACGAATATTCTTAGTCTGAAGATAAATTCCGAATCGCCACGGAGGCTACTATGTCGTTGCTTTATAGGTTATACTTTCTGGAAGAAACTAATTAAGATAGTTTTACAAAGTAAATCAAGATAATAGATCTACGTTTCTATCAAAATAATGTTATCAAGAAAAAGATACAAGATACATTAAAGACTAAGAACGATGACACTATAGAGAAAACAACACAGACATAGAATGTGAAGCACATCGCTAACTTCCAGAACCCTGGGAAGGACGGACCGCCTTTGGAGATCGCACAATGTAAAAACTTCGATTCTGACAAGTATTCGGGACGTAGAGTGTTCTCCTTTTAATATTGAGCTTAGTAGATCTCATAAGCTTGGAATAAAGCCCGGAAGCTTTGCCCAGTTGAGAAATGCGTAGTTAGAAAAGAAAAGCCGTCAAAGAATTGAATGAAAAACAAATGATTGCCATCATATTTTCTTGCTCATCGATGATCACAAACAATCAACAATAAATCAATTATGTCATTGTTTTAAATTATTTTATATACATGACTAGTATATTTTATATACATGACTAGTATATTTTATATACATGACTAGTATATTTATATCATGCTAGTATATTTATATACATGACTAGTATATTTTATATACATGACTAGTATATTTTATATACATGACTAGTATATTTTATATACATGACTAGTATATTTTATATACATGACTAGTATATTTTATATACATGACTAGTATATTTTATATACATGACTAGTGTATTTTATATACATGACTAGTATATTAACACCCGTGTGGTTACCGGGGCTCAAATTTGGGGTGTAAAGAATAGAACCACTGTTACCTACCACGCATGTCATAAGAGGTGACTAAGGAGGTTTGGATATGTCCAGACTCTCCGCCTTTCATACAACTTGTCTGCGAAAAATACTATCTCGAATCAAGAATTGCTTGCACGATGCCAACAAGAGAATATGGGCACTATCATCCGAAGACGACGCTGGAGATGGATTGGACATGTGATGCGCATGGAGACTGGCTCCGACACGAATACTGCACTGAGATGGACTCCAGAGGGTAGGCGAAAGCGTGGAAGACCCAAGACGACCTGGAGGAGAACGATAGAGCAAGAACTGAAGGAAATGAATCATAGCTGGAACACAATACAGAGGAAGGCCATGAACAGGAAAGAATGGTGTACGTTTGTTGCTGCCCTAAACGCCAAGGGCGTAACAGGCTAAAGAAGAGAGGAGAAGGAGGTTTGGATAAATCGGATGTACGTGTCCTAAACGTGTAGAAGTCTATGCGTTTAGGGGCCTACCAAACCAATGTGCAACGTATACACGTTCTTGGCAAAGATCAAACATATCACAAAGAGTGATTAAAATTGGTCGTAAAGAACGAACGCAAAGAAGAAGTAGTATGTAACAGAACGTGCAAGAAAACAACAGAAGAGTTTACAAAATCATCACATGGAAGCTACATTTATTGTATAACAAGACTAACAGAATGTCATCAGTATCATGATGATGATTACAGAATATATATATATATATACAGTGGCGTTCGTATCGTTTTGTTGGTGGGCCAGACACAATTTGTGGGAAAATCATGGTTTTGGGTTAGATTATATTTTAGTCCATTACATAATAAATGCACGTTACATTATTTGGTGGGGCCCAGCCCTCTGCCCTTAATGACGAGCGCCTGTATATATATATATATATATATATATATATCTGCGTTTGAACTGGTCTCTTGCCTTTCAGCTCATCCCCAAGTTTCTTTTGGAAAGATTCTGCACGTTATGTCCGAGCGGAATGTAAGGATGATTAAGTACGGACAGCTAATATGGGAAATACGTTGCCCATTTTGCACAATACCGCTCACTAACCTAATGTTTTGATCCTAAGGACAGGCAAAGTCCATACGGGTTGGAATCAAGCAGGGTTTTCAGGAGATGCCAGAAGATGGAATGGAAACATAAATAACCATCAACTGATATATATATATATATTCATGTACCGTAATGTATTACGTAGGGTAAGGAAGCAATTTCTCCATAACTCTCTATCCTTGGAAACTCTTTAAATATCTTCTATGGAAGTAAGTACGATATTTCTCAACGCTTTCAGTAAAGTTCGTTTCAGGATAGGGAGTCCATTATTTCTTGGACCATTTGCTTTTCATTCAATGTCTTCTTTGAGATTTTTGATTTCTTCTCAAAAATTCAAACTTCATATTATCTTCTTATAACATTGGTACTAATTAAACCACCTTGTTAACAGAGTGGAAAACAATTCCATTCCACGTGGAAAGATAATAACTAATGATGTCCAGATATTTCTCTTATTTCATCACCTTCTGAATTTGTCCCTTGTTACGTTCATTATTTACTATCAAATTATAATATGTCTCGAGAAATGAACATACAGCAAATAACAATATTAAAATGAATTTAAACTAACGGAAAACATTGAATAAATAAACTCAACTAACTCAACACTAATCCTAGAGAAGTTATTTAAAAAATGAAGAAAATCAAGAAGAAAACCCAAATTACATCAGCATCAAATTATAAGTCCCGAGAAATGAATGTACAGCAAATAATAGTATAAAATAATTTAAAGTCACAGAAAACATTGAATAAATAAAATAAAACAACACTAATCATAGAAAAGTTATAAAAAATGAATTAAACCAGTAGTAAAACATAATTACATCAGCATAGTCTGATATGAAAATCGACAAATATCTGAAGTCAATACCACGTGCTGTATGTCCTGCCGTGTTTAATCATCGGTGCAAGCTTCTCCACTTCCTTTAAGTACACTAGAAGACTACATGATTATTTTGGCTATTTTGAATACTGTACATTCTTAAACCTTTAACTGGGTCTCAATAAAACCAAGAGTTTGGATCGAAGTTTAGTGCAAAATTTGATTATGTGTGATTGATTGACTTCCTATATCTATTATTGGATGCAGTGATTTATGATTGAGTACGTTCTTGAAATCATTTGAACGTGTGACACGAGACAAGAAATTCATCTTGGACGGAGTATGAACTTTATGTAGTGCTCTAAATCTTAACATTCTTCAGTTATGATTTTATTAAGGACATTCTACAATATTCTAACTCAGAACTTTCTTCCGCAATGATTTCTTTAAGAACATTCTACAATGATTTACATTAGAACTTTCTTCAGCGATGATTTCATTAAGAACATTCTATAATGATCTCAGAACTTTCTTCATCGATGATTTCATAAAGAACATTCTACAATGATCTAACTCAGAACTTTCTTCAGCGATGATTTTATTAAGAATATTCTACAATGATCTACATTAGAACTTTCTTCAGCGATGATTTCTTTAAGAACATTCTACAATAAATGAGAACTGATTAAATTAAGAACATTCTACAATAATCTAAATCAGAACTTTCTTCAGCAATGATTAAATTAAGAACATTCTACAATAATCTAAATCAGAACTTTCTTCAGCAATGATTACATTAAGAACATTCTACAATAATCTAAATCAGAACTTTCTTCAGCAATGATTACATTAAGAACATTCTACAATAATCTAAATCAGAACTTTCTTCAATAGTGATTTCATTAAGAACATTCTCATCGTCTTTAACAAATAGCTTGTCCCTTCCGGAACTTGGCTCACATGACAGCAGTTCTGAAAAACTTTCTGTTCTGTGCAAGTTGGCCAGCGTCAGCAGCTGTCATTCTCAGATCGTCAATGACATCTTGTAACCATCGTCTTCTATGTCTTCCTCTCATTCTTCTTCCAGGTACCATTTCCCCAAAAATTATTTTCTCTAGGCACTCATTTCGTTTGATGTGTCCGAAATATTTAATTTTCTTGTTTAATGCTTGAAATAACCAACTTTCTATCAAGCTGTTGCAGAACAGAAGCATTTGTTCTTTTCTGTCCATGATATTCTAAGTACTCTTATGTAGCATTTGCATTCAAAGGCATTAATGATCTTCTCCACCGCTTTGTTAATGTTCCGTCGACAATGATCTAAATCAGAAGTTTCTAAATGATTTAATTAACAACATTCTACAATAAATGAGAATTGATTAAATTAACAACATTCTATAATGATTGAACTCAGAACTTTAAACGGTGATCCAAATTAGAACTTTTAAGAGAGTAAAGAGGTTTTTTAAAAGAATATCAGGGGAAGCAACAGAGCCAATGTTAATGATCAATTAATAGACAGTGAACCAGTAATGGGGGGGGGGAGGGGCTCTCGGAAAAAACCAATTATCAAACACAGGATTTGAACCACAAACTTTCGGCACCCATTCCCTAGCCCTACAGTACGAGCGTTTGTAAGAGCACAATCAGCTATTTGTAACTTTCTGCAATGATCTACGTTACAATTACAACGTTTTTTCAGTCATTTAAATTACAACTTGCAAGATAAAGTCGGCAGACAATGCTAGAACTCACGTGTAGGATTTGAACTCACGACTTTCGGAACACAAGGCAAATGCTTAACCACTTCTCCGCAAAGGACCCTTCCCCCCCGTTTCTATTAAGAGTATTTCAATTGGAACGCCAATGCAAATCGTTATTCCACTTCATCCTGCCATAGCAAAACATAACCGTTGGGTCGGCAACTGCTTATTCACCAAGTACAAACCTTGCTCAGAAATCTAAATAAGGAATATCTGCTCTGAGCTTGAAAAAAAAAAACAATGTCCACATAGGGATAAACATTATGAACAGGTAGATAAAATAACAGTGGGATGAAGGAAGCGTAATGCAAAATCGTTCGTCAATCGACTCGGACACAAGAGAGTTGTGGGTTCAATCCGGCGTTCGACATTCCACATGCGAGGAAAGGAATTGACCTCCTACCTCCTGCACACTAAGGTCTAGAAATGTGAAGTGAGGGGACTTCTTACCTTAAAATCTTAAAATGCTACGGGAAATTTTATTATTTATTAACTAAGGTAGCAGGCCGAAAAACTTCGTTTCGGATGCGATCGTCCTACATTAGTAGGGGCTTAACTGAGGCTCAACATTCTAATCGGTCTTGGCAAATTCTCTTTATATACAAAAATAAGAAGGATCAAAATGGTCGAGAAGAACGCACGAAACATACAAACAAACAAACACAAATTAAGGAAACATCGGCCCAGTAAACAAATTCACAGTAGTTTATCTCTTTGATTGATGAATAATTTATACATTTATAATCATACATTCTTCTGTCTGGAACATTCTTTCAACTTGAATAACTCGAGGACTAGAACAATCTAAATGTGAAACAATTTCGTGTAATTATTTCTAACTAAAATTGCTTTATTTTGTCCTGACTGAATAATCATACTTCCTCGGTCATGCCATTTCGTTTACATTATCTGCATATGAATAACATTTCGTTGCTCATGTTCAAAGAAAGCATAACAATAAGCAGTATTGACTTGCAAATAATTTGGCTATCATTTGATGGACCGGTAAGTTTTCTTCGATCAGAACGGATACGGCAAACACATAATATATTGCAACACGCAATGGACAGGACAGGGTCATGTTGAACGATAATATTCATTGAAAGCATATCCTAGACATCCAGAAGAAAAAGACAAGATAATAGTATATAATCGAATGCAAATGTCACCGAATCTTGGTTTAAGAAATCATAATGGTACTTAGCATAACACAAGTTTTATGGAAAGTTCTTCTGGTAAAAAAAATGGTGAAATAGTGCTGTCTAACGTTTTTTTTTATATATTAGAGCGCATTTGACTGATGGTTGTGGAGGCGCGGACACCATGTGGCAATTGCAATACTTCTTCTATTACTACTAGTACGACCACTACTACTAGTTGTAGTACTACTACTACTACTGATACTAATACTACTATTGCTAAGCTAATTACATGTCCTTTACAGGACTTTGCGAATCAACCCCAGCTTTGTAACGCTGTTTGTGATTTTTCTAGGCATTATTACGTTCAGTAGTTTGCCATTGCTTTCTGAATGGGTGGTGCCATCGTTATTTTGCAAAAATCCACGGGAAACAATTTGCAACCAAACTGTCCGTAGCGTGATTCGAACTCAGAACGTCGGGGTTAATAGACCGAGTCACTATCCCTAAGCCACAGACGCCACCCTATTACTACTACTACTAATACTACTAATAATAATTGCAATTGCAATACTTTTACTACTACTAGTACGACCACTACTACTAGCTGTAGTGCTACTACTACTACTGATACTAATACTACTATTACTACTACTACTACTAATAATAATAATAATAATGGTAGTAGTTATAATGCTAATATAGTTGAGATGTCACATTTTCTCCAGGAAAAAAGCAAATAGTGGCGGTGGATGGGGAGAGGAGAGGAGATGATGAATTGGGGAGGGGGTGGTAGAAGGAGGGACAGTAGAATGGTTACAAAAGAAAACAAGATTGCAAAATTAGAAAGTTTTCATGTGAGTGGTACGCAAATACTGAAACCTACTGTAATTGGAAAATCGCTTGTCGTAAATCCGATTATCTTAAACCAGGGAGTAAACAGGTCGCCAGAATGTATAAAATAGTCGCTGTATTTGACAACGCTGCTGTAAACAAAATTAATTTGTCCATCAAACTGAAAATGGTGAATAAGCTGTGAGCAATTTTAGTTACACCATTGTTTGGAAAAATAGTAAAGATCGATTTCATGTGTGGTATATTGGGAATACTGTATAGACCATATTTCTGTAAAACAAAAGCAAACTATTTCTCTTTTCACGATCACCACCCAGACCGATGTACCAGATCTCCCCATAAAATCTATTCATATGGAAATCTGATTCATGCAGCCTTAGCATTTGTGTGTTTTACGTCACATCTTCAGCACCATTTGGAGCTCTGGTGCTTATCCTTTGGCGATGTGTCCGGTTTCAGCCAGCGTTTACTCGGTTCGCTCTCCGTTCTGTAGCCATCTAGTGTTTTTTACGGTGTGGGGTAGCTAGCCCCATGCCAACCTCCTTAGTCACCTCTTATGACATGCGGGCAGGTAATAGTGGTTCTATTCTTTACACCCCAAATTTGGCCCTGGTAACCACTCGGGCGTCTCTTGTATCTAACTGAAGCTGTGTAGACTTAAGAGTTGGAGCAGTCTGAAAAATGTCAATATCTGGCTGAGAGTTTAGTCCTGGAGAACATTTGTGCGAAGAAAGTACCCTAGCTACTACTCTGCCGTGGCTTGTACCATCATTGTAGGTGATATACAATATTTCATTATTTTTTTCTACTTGTGTTGGGCCTTCTTACCCGTTAGTGCAGCAGCGGACTGACCCAGTTAAGTTTGAAACTTGTAAAACCTCAGAGCGTCGCCATTCTTACGAATGATGAGAACTGATCGGAATTAATAAACTATAATTAGTTGTCTTTTGCCTCTATGAAGGCTCCACTTTTGCCGCATTCAAGTGGGCACCACACTTTGATCTTAGCCAATAGACCGTCATGTTTATTAACTTTTTATTTTGTTATCAGTGTCGGGCACTTGCCATTGGTGCCCCGTAGGGTGGTACCAAATTATATTTTAAACCAGTGGCGGTTCGTCATTAAGGGCCAGTGGGGCCATTACACCAAAAATAATGTGTAATGAGTACTTATTATTTAATAAATAACATTTACTAACAAACCAGGATTTTCTGAATGTTTGTCTGGCCACCAACAAATGTGTCTCCACCAACAAAATGTGTGTCTGGCCACCAACAAATGTGTCTCCAACAAATGTGTTCTGACAACAAAATGTGTGTCTGGCCCCACCAACAAAAATGTGTCTGGACCAACAAATGTGTCGGCCACAACAAGGACAGCAATTGTTGTAAACGTATAATAACCAAGAGCGTCGTCCTTTTTTTTCGAACGAAAGACGAGAGCTGATGAGAGTTTTAACATTTTCTTTAGTTTTCTATTGGCTCTCTGAAGCCTCCCACTTTTTGACCGTGATCAAGTGGACACCACATTTTGATCTTAGCCAAATTCCGCCATGTTTAAGATCTGTTTTTGTGTAGGTATAACAATAGCTAAGATAATATGTACAAACGTGTGTTATAAGTGTTTGAGCTATCGATTATTTGATCTCTACGCGGCTGTAGCTTAAACAGTAGTAAGCTCGATCACAACCCAAGTGTACCTGATTCAAACTCCGCGGTCAAAATGGACACATTTTTAAGCACATTTGTTTCCGTGGGATTTTTACGAAAGGTAAAAATAGACCCCATCGTTCATAAAACTATGGTAAACTACTGAACGTATAAGTGGTGCATAGAAAAATCTCTCTCGTTTACTGTGGTTGATAGCTAGAGCCAAATTATTATGCCACGATTATCATTTCCTTTCATTTGTGTTTTGCGTCATCTGATTTGCCACCGCCAAAACTAACAACGAGTATCTGATTAATCTGATGTATGAAACAAATCATAAGCCCGCCTGCCCAGCGTGTTCGTAGCGCGTTGGACTACGAGTGACAAGTCCTCTGTGAGTACGGGTTCAATTCAGCGGACTGGCAGAAAAGACACAGGTTCCCCAGATTTACGGTGTTCGTGGCATTGAACCGAATGGTTACGATGTCCATGACACTGAGCCGAAGAGCTTTCAGCTCAAGTGCTTCTGGATCGAAAAAACACAAAATAAAAACAACAAACAAATCATAAATAATCAAGATCTAGTGCAGCAAAGTAAAGAGTCAGAAAAACAAAATAGCAGAAAAAGTACAACGGATACAGAGAAACATGGGGAGAATTCAGATTATAAAAACTGTTATGATTACTGCCCTTGCGTGCGCCATTTTGTTTGATCACAAGTGCAAATAAAGTCAACGCGAACAAGACAAGACTATTTAATGGTTTGACCAAAAAAAATGAGAGGACAAGCATTTCGGGTTATCTGAACAATCAAAGCTAAAAACACTATCACACTGTATGTAAAGTAAAAAAAAAAGTGAAGAAACCCTTTTGTCATACCTCAATGCAGTGGCGGCTCGTGATCATTTTTGTTGGTGGGACCAGACATTTTTTCCGGATAAATCATGGTTTTGGTTGCTATATTTTAATTTATAAAATAATAAATACACGTTAGACATTATTTTATGGTGGGTCCGACCCCACTGGCCCTTAAGACGAGCCGCCACTGCCTCGATGTATATTGGGGAATACGGTGTTGGGCCCGTATTCTCAGTGATCGTTGGTAAACGATGGCTGATGTGGTCAACCCCACGCTGGTCACTTTACTTCCCATGCTTTACCTGGTAAACAGTTGAGGCTGCGTCGACGTGATAGACGTTTAATTAATCAATCAAGTGCCATGCCTGGGACATAGGCAGATCATGTCACCATCCCTCCCAAACTCTCTCTGTTTGGTGCATGTAATCATTCCTGACGTCGATCTTTTGTCGACCACGTTATCAGACCATCCAGCATTTTACCCTCCGTCTTCCACGATCTCTTTTTCCTTAAATGTTACATGTAGTCACCAAATGTTCTAAACCTTATCTTTGCATTATCTGATTATTATTCTTTTGATAAGATTTCTTTGTGTGCAGGCCTGATTAAAAACCTCCTCATTTGTTTTATTCGCTGTCCATGGAATTTTCAGCATTCTTCTGTAAAACCACATCTCTTTGGCTTCCTAAAAAAAGGGTTTAAAAGCCGAAGGATTGACTTCATTGCATTGGGTTTTACCCCATACCGCTCGGCCCCTCTCCGCAGAAATGCACGCCACCTGCTGAGAGTATTGCACAAAGCACGAACTCCGTAGCTCCAGCAACAATCCTATGGGTCTCTGGAAAAACTGCACTCGTGAACAGAATGGCGCGGTCCGGACTCGAACCCACGACCTTGACTCACAAGGCAAAGAGCTTAACACCCCGTCTCTTTGGCTTCCAGTGACGGTACAGGTCGATAAAAGAAGTCCACTCAAAAATTAGTTCTTTAAAATATTTTCTGTAGCAACATTCCAACATTATTTTCTCATATTGTTACCAACACAGAATATTCTACATTAATCTATCCTTTTTTCCATTGATTCTCTATAGCTTGTTAATTGCATTTTTGTGACCAGTTCAATTGTTAAATTCCGCTACAACACCTCATCTCAAAGCTTGAAAATCTTTTTTTCTTCCTCCTTAGAATCCATTTCTCTGTGCCATACAGTACAATGGCCATAAATATGTGGTCTTCACTTTTTTCTACAAATCAATATCGATGTTAATTGAGATTATGTTTTTATTGCTCGCCATGGAAACCCTGTTCAACTGTTGCAACTCAAGATCTGACGTCTGTTTCACAGCGGGTATCCTCTTTTATTATTATTATCCTGTGTATTATTATTATTAGCATTAGTATTTGGCTCAGATATTGACATGTCTAAGCTTGTTTAAATGCCTCTAGTTCTATCATGATATTGTCACTTTAGGTTTCCTTGGAAATTGCCATTATGTTTCTCCTATTATTTTTACTTTTTTTGCTAAATATTCCCGCTGTGTAGTTGATCTTTTCTTAGATACTGAGTCGCCCGAGTGGTTACCGGGGCCCAAGTTTGGGGTGTAAAGAATAGAGCCACTGTTACCTGCCCGCATGCCGTAAGAGGCGAGAAAGGAGGTTTGGATGAAATCGGATGCATGTGTCCTAAACGTGTAGAAGTCTAGGGTTTAGCCTACAACCACTGTGCAATGTATACAGTTCCAAAGATCAAACATATCACAGGTGATAAAATTGGTCTAAGAACAAGCAAAAAGAAGAAAGATCTTGTAATAATGTTGATGTTCTTCTGTTTGACCTTCGAATTCTTACTCTTTGAGTAGTTGGATCTTTTTTTATTTTTGTAATTGTTGATGTTCCTTCTATTTTACGACTTTCTTACTTCAGCTTGGTTGATCTTTTTATATATATTTTGTAATAATGTTGATGTTCCTTCTATATTAACTTGATCTTTCTTACTTCTGTTGTGTAGTTGATCTTTTTTTATATATATTTTGTAATAATGTTGATGTTCCTTCTATATTAACTTGATCTTTCTTACTTCTGTTGTGTAGTTGATCTTTTTTTATATATATTTTGTAAAAATGTTGATGTTCCTTCTATTTTAACTTGATCTTTCTTACTTCCGCTGTGTCGCTGATCTTGTTTACTTTGTGATAATGTCGCTATTTCTCCATATAACTGTGATCTTTCTTACTTCCGCTGTGTCGCTGATCTTGTTTACTTTGTGATAATGTCTCTATTTCTTCTATATTAACTTGGTCATTCTCTGCACATATTCACTCTCCATTTGCATGAACGATTCTAAAGACGTAGGATTGACGCTGCACAGGATTATTATCCCATAAGGCTCAATCCCTCTCTGCATAAATGTCATGTTACTTGCTGAGAGTATTGCACAAAGCAAAAACTTCATAGCTCCGGTAACAATCCTAGGGTTCTCATTAAAAAAACAACAACTTACAGTCGTAACCAGAACGCCGCTGCCCGGATTCCTATCCATGACCTTCGGAACGAAGGCAGTAGCGTAACGACTTTTTTTTTTTTCCCGATCCAGAAGCACTGAGGCTTTCAGCTCTTCGGCTCGGTGCCATGGCATCGTAATCCTTCGATTCGGTGCCATGAACACCGTAAATCTGGGGAATATGTGGCTTTTTCTGCCATCCCGCGGAATTGAACCCGCACACACAGAGGGATAGTCACCGTAGTCCAACGCACTACGAACACGCTGGGCAGACGGGCGAGGTAACCACTTAACTATAAAAACCCACATTATATGAATATCGAGATAGATACGGAGAGCGGATACAAAATTCAGAATGCTTGGAGTAACAAGAAGAGATCGGTTTATAAATGAAGACATCAGTAGAAAAGTGGTTACATCCAAACAGCAATTTACTCCATATAGTGGATACAAAGCAAAGACTGGCCACGCAAAACGTGGATATCAGAGATAACAGTGGCGACGGAATACACTGTTTATGCAGGCATACAAAACCCGTTCTAGAAATATCTTCTTATCCTGACGCTGTGAGGAAAGATAGGATGAAGAAAAGAAAGAAATAAAGAATATGACCAAAAAAACAACAACAACGGGCTGTTAGATTAGATGCTAAAACAAGATACTGAAATGTGCAAAAAAGTAGAGGGTGAAATCTTGAATTTTTCCCATGCTCATTTTACATCTAACAAATTAATGTAACGAATGATCGCAAAGTTGGCTGAAATCGGATGCACATGTCCTAAACGTGTAGAGTCTATGCGTTTAGGGCTATCAACCAATGGCAACGTATACACGTTCTGGAAGAGTCAAAATATCATAAGTGTTAAAATTTCTAACAAACGGTAAAAAAGGTCACACTAAAAGTTTTGCCATTCAATGTGGAATCTTATTGAACAACTCAGATACAAGATGACATTGTCTCATTAAACAATTTTAATTTGAATGAAATGTAGCATATATTTAATACGTCATCACGAACCGAACGATTTTGATCTTTATAGACACCATGTATACCTTCAATAGTTTGCCATTGCTTTCTGAACTGTGATGTCTATGTTTACCGTTCGTAAAATCCACAGTAACAAATTAGCTTCCAAACTGCCCACCACCGAGTTTGAACATAGTACGCTTGGGTGTTGATCGAGTTCACTACCGCTACGCCACAGACGTCCACAAAAGATTAGAACCGTCAATCATATAGGTAAGACTGTACGGATCAGAATCTTTTTCTAATAAAATAAAATAAAGTCGCAAGCTTGTATTCTTGATTCTTCTTCTTTGAGCGCTCTCCATATATACTACTTGTTAACCACTCTGTGTGGTTTGTATGTGATCTGAGCCTAAGAGTGATTGCTCGTTGTACCAGTTATGCGCCTACAAGTAGGTTAGCACATCCGATTTCTGCGATGCTTTTTATTTACTAGGGTAGCTTCCTAGTTCCTACATCAGTCGCCTCTTACGACATGTCTTGTAAGTCGCAGTGGTACTATTATTTACTTCGATTGCGGACCCAGAAATCACACTGGCGGTATTTATGATTCCAAACACTGCTATAAAGATTTAAATTCATATTTCGACTACGCACCGGACACTCCAGACTCAACAAACACTTATATAGACTAGAAATAAGTCAAACAGCTCTCTGCCAGTGTCAGCAATCGGAACAGACACCGAAGCCTGCAAGACTGGCCTCTCCTGGGTTAGCTGAGAAGCAACATGTGGTCACATCCAGTCGACCTGAAAACTAAGCTTTGGGAAACCTGACAGACCTGAAGCTGACTGTTCATTTTGTCGTCCACAGTAAATTAAGCGCATGACCAGAGATCGCTGAAGAAGTTTACATTTTCCTTACTTTTTAGTTACAAATTATCTTTAGACGAGACTCTACTATCTCCTATGAATTGTAAATTTTTTTTTTTTTTTTTTTTGAGAAGAAATAATACACTTTACAGATGAATTGAAAATTAAAGATTAAAATCGGAAAGCGAACAAACAAAAATTGTAAACTGTTTAGAAATGTAAATAAAAACAATGTTTAATGAAGAAATTAGGCTGTCGGGAAACATGAATTAAGAAACACAGTAAATATCAAAGTGTGTGGGCGATAAAGATGATGTTTCCACATTTAATCCCCAAAACGCCTAAAATAATAATTTGATTTCACAGGGTAATCAAACAAAACAATCTCAATTCATCAACAAACAAGCATCTACTTTATTCTAGAGTCTTGGAAGCATTAAATTATTGTATTTATTTTATAGAAGGTGATTGTAATCTTAAGTTAAAAATCAAATAAAAATGAAGATTTGAAAGACAAAAACATTTCTTGATTCTGAACTGAGGTAAACTCAAATTGTAACAATATTTAACGTATGTGTTGTGATAATGATTTACATCCAATAAGTTTTATGATAAGTTTAGTTTAGTCGTCGGATCATCATCGCTGCACATCCAACCAATTAGTCCCTCAGTGCTCTGATCTCCTCCTCAGTACGTCTCTTAGCGTGTGGCAACTAACCACACCGGTTCTGTGTTGGTTTACTATTGTTCTTTGGATACCAGTATAGTGATCTTGTCTAGCCACACCACATTTTATTTGGTATTTTTGCAGTTTGGTTAAGGTTGTGGATTCACCACTGTTACTTGAATCATTTACACGTCCTCTCTTTTGGGAGGATTTCAGTGTATCATTCTGATTCATTGCGTTCGCGCTTTTTACAGAAGCCATACCTGCAAGCCTATATCGGTGCGTTAATTTCCCCTTGGTGAAAATTATTAGTATATATATATGGAACTGCAGTAAAACTATTTGATTGGCAAAACACGTAATTACAAAGTACTGTAGTTTACAAATTACAAAAACAATGACAAAATACAGCAACGTTTCGACCAACAAGGCCTTTATCAAGCAAACGAACAAACAGGAGTGACAAATTAAAATGAAACACAAATGGACGACCAAATACAAACGTATCTAAGGAAAATCTGGAATAAAAACGAATAACGAAATAAATGTAACACAAAAACACACATAAAAACTAGAAATAGAAAGGAAAAGAAACAATGAAACATCTAGTAAATATATAACTTGAATACATGCAACATATACCCATATAGATTACAAAGCAGGGAAGAGAAAGTACTAAGAAGCATAAGAATGGAATATAACATGAATACATGCAACATATACCCATATAGATTACAAAGCATGGGAAGAGAAAGTACTAAGAAGCATAAGAATGTAATACGTTGAGCCCGCGTGGTCGCAAGGTACCATACAAAGAAATCAACCGATTCTCCAGAGCAAATCGACTGCGATCATCCGAGGAACATGATCGGATGGCTGTGACCTGGACATCGTGAGCACCTAAATGGCCAGTGTCATTGAAATGGGTGGCTACAGGGGTCACAGAGCATTGGCGTATGTCGCGTAAGTGTTGGGCGAATCGGTCACTGAGCCTCTTGCCTGTCTCGCCGATATAAGCCTTGTTACACCGCTTACAGATAATAGCATAGATAAGATTACGGGACTCGCATGTGAACCCATCGTCAATAAGAAACGTGCCTAAAGGAAAAGATACAGTACGCGTCTGTATCACATAAGCACACGTGTTGCAACGCCGACGATCACACTGGACAGTGCCAAAATGAGTATGGATATTGGACTTAAGGCGACTGTGTACCAACATATCCTTAAGACTTCTGTCCCGTCTGTAAGACACCAAAGGATAGTTAGGGAAGACAGAACGGGTCTCAGGATCTGATCTAAGGAGAGACAGATGACGGAATAAAACATTTTTCACCAGGGAACTATGGGGTGGTAAGTTAAGATAAGTTTTACTCTGTCAGAGTTAGTAGTCCTATGCTGACTGGTAAGGGCCTGCTGGCGAGTGATTTTCTGAACTCGATGCATAGCCGAGACAAGCACCCTCTCTGGGTATAGGCGCCTACGAAAGAAATCAAGCATCTCGCGAGCTCTCTCAAGAAAATCATCGTCCTCACTACAAAGGCGACGAAGGCGTAAGAGCTGCGAGAATGGCAAGAGTCACGACAAGCCCGGGGATGGGAAGAAGTATAGAGAAAACTATGTGCATCAGTAGGCTTGTAATATACTGATGTATAGATAGTGGATAGGCGTAAGGTGATAGTAATGTCAAGAAAGTTGACACAAGTAGTGGAGATGTGAGAAGTAAAACGAATAGAAGGGTTGAAAACGTTAATGAAATTAATGAAGCGTGACAAATCGGCTTCAGGCATATCAGTGATGCCAATACAGTCATCAATGTATCTGTGATAGACAGACGGAAGGGGCCATCATATGTAGTCCATACTAGGTGTTCAAGATAGCCCATGAAAAGACAAGCATAACTAGGTCCCATTTTAGTACCCATGGCAACCCACTGATCTGCTCAAAGAATTGGTCATTAAACTGAAAGGAGTTAAGAGTGAGAACTAGTTCCGCAAGACGAAGGAGAGCAGAAGTTGACACAAGTGGATTAGTTCTCCTATTGAGAAAGAACTGGAGAGCTATAAGGCCGTCAGGATGAGGTATAGAAGTGTACAATGAGCACACATCAAGGAGGAAGAGACGGTAGGTTCTCTCGGTAGCAACTCAATGGTAGAAAAGACAGACAAAGCGTGGTTTGTATCCTTCAAAAATGACGGGAGTGTGGTGACTATGGGATTAAAGATGCTATCAAGGAATTCGGAGATGTGTTCCGTAGGGCAGGAGCAAGCAGAAACGATAGGCCTACCGGGATTGTGGAGTAAATTTTTTTGAAAATTATTAGGATTTTTATTTTTATTTGTACTAAGGATTTTTGTCAGAACAGCGACCTTTTCGCCTACGTTTATCGATTTTTAACTGTCATGGATAAACATACAATCACACATAAAGTCACACATTACTTCACACATTAATTCTAAATATTAATATAATTTTTTATCACATATTGAATCAAATATACACATATCACATTTAATAACTCTTAACCCTTTAGCTGCTAAAGACGTATATATACGTTTTTCCCATTCACTTCTTAAGACGCATTAACACGTCTGTTATTATCTCTCCTCTGTGGGCTAAAGACGCGTTAACACGTTATACATTGCTAATGTCACTGTTATAGGCGTACTATCCCGTTTGTGACCTAGAAACAAAGAGTAGATATTTTTAGTCCAGCCTTCGGAAAGTATGTAGCAGCGAAAGGGTTAAAATCATACTACTGTCAACATCACCAAAAAGGGATTGAGAAATTCATAAAGGAAGCTCAAAATAAAAAGTGAAAAACAAAATATATACCTCATCAATGTGTCCAAAAAAAATTTAATAACAATGGATAAAACAAACATGTCTTAAGAGGCGATTGATGTAGGACAGGAAAGCTACCCTAGTAAATAAAACGCATCACATAAATCGGATGTGCTGACCTACTTGTAGGCGCTTAACTGGCACAACGTACAATCGCTTTTAGGCTCAGATCACAAACAAATCACAGAGTGGTTAACAAGTGATCGATATGGAGCGTTCGAATAATAATAATAATTATAAGAAGCTTATGTGCTTGAACCATTTGTTGTTAATTTATTCATTCTGATATTTTCATTATTAATCCGGACTTTTCTCATCTGTATCTGTAAACAACGCTAGTTAATGTAAACAAAATACTAGAACAGTATACTAGAATACAAGAAAACAGGCTTTAAGTTACGCAAACTTTACAAAATACGAACCTTACATCCATTAAATAGAAAGAGAAGAAGAAAATTAGAGATATCCTGTAAGATTTTAATATTAAAAAAGTTGACTGATAAACAGTATAATGTGTTTGAAGCTGAACTATTATGGTAATTTTAAAAATCACAGTAATTTAGATAGAGCGAACAAGCGAGCGAGAGAGAGAGAGAGAGAGAGAGAGAGAGAAAGAGAGAGCAATTATGTAAGCAATGTTTTCTGAAAAAATGAGACAGTAGACAACCAAGAGGACAATGACAACAGAATAATAAGAAAATCGTGAAAATGTCGATGAAGAAGGCGGGAAAAATGATTAGAGATTAACATTTTCATACTGGCTATAATGATAATAAACTTTCTGTATAGGACATTCTATACGAAGATGTAAATTATTCGAATTGCACATATATATTCTGGGAATTGTATAAATATTCTGCGAATTATATATATATTATAAGAACAGCTAAGTGCTCACCAAACTCAATATTCTACGAACTTCTGCTAACTGCTCATAATGTTAACTCTACATTAATTCTAGATTTGGTTAACTATTCATAATGCAAATATATTTTCCATTAACTGTACACTCTACTATCTGCACAAACCACTAACTGCACACACCAATAACTGCACACTCTACTAACTGCACACTCTGCTAACTGCACACTCTGCTAACTGCACACTCTACTAACTGCACACTCTGCTAACTGCACACTCTGCTTACTGCACACTCTACTAACTGCACACATTGCTAACTGCACACTCTGCTAACTGCACACACTACTAACTGCACATACTACAACTGCACACATGCTAACTGCACCTCTGCTAACTGCACACTCTACTAACTGCACACTACTAACTGCACACTCTACTAACTGCACACATTGCTAACTGCACACTCTACTAACTGCACACACTACTAACTGCACACTCTACTAACTGCACACATTGCTAACTGCACACTCTGCTAACTGACACACACTAACTGCACATACTACCTAACTGCACACTCTGCTAACTGCACCTCTGCTAACTGCACACTCTACTAACTGCACAGACTACTAACAGCACACTCTACTAACTGCACACATTGCTAAGTGCACACTCTACTAACTGCACACACTGCTAATTGCACACTCTGCTAACTGCACACATTGCTAACTGCACACTCTGCTAACTGCACAACTTACTAACTGCACATACTACCAACTGCACACTCTGCTAACTGCACTCTCTGCTAACTGCACACTCTACTAACTGCACAGACTACTAACTGCACACTCTACTAACTGCACACTTGCTAAGTGCACAATCTACTAACTGCACACACTTCTAACTGCAACTACACTTACTAACTGCACACTCTGCTAACTGCACACACTACTAACTGCACATACTACCAACTGCACCTCTTGCTAACTGCACACTCTACTAACTTCACAGACTACTAACTGCACACTCTACTAACTGCACACATTGCTAAGTGCACACTCTACTAACTGCACACACTGCTAACTGCACACACTGCTAACTGCACACATTGCTAACTGCACACTCTGCTAACTGCACACACTGCTAACTGCACACACTGCTAACTGCACATTTCACTAACTGTTCCTATTGTAAACTGCATATTCTATTAACCGTTCATTCTACTAAAACTACACTTTTAATTCTTCTTCTTCTTCTTCTTCTTGTTCTTCTCTAAACTCCATTTCAAGTATAAGATATTAACACATTTTCTCCAACCAGATCTGTATTGAGCAAGTCAGCTTTGCTCATTCCAGATCTTTCTCAAATCTTCTCTCTCTTTGTCTACAGTTCGTCTCTATGTCTCTATAGGTCGTCCCCTACTTCTCTTGCTCTCCAACCCTTCATTTCAAACCACATGTGGTGTCTAATCTTCTGCATTCTTATAAGTTCCAACCATTTCCATTTCATACTTTTTATTTCCTTGTTGATATTGTTGTATCATATATTGTATATCTTGGACAGAGAAGAGAATAAATAAATCTATCCAGAAAGAACTCAAAATCAAAGAAAACTGGGTGATGTTACAAATAAGAAAGAGAAATTGTGATATTTTGGACATATAAAAAGACACGAAGGGCTGGAAAAGACCATCATGGAAGGAGGTATATACCGGCAAAAGAGAAGAAGAGGAAGACCACGGAGAAGATGTATTTACGATGTAACTGATGGTTTGAACAGGACGGCTGCAGAGGCAGAACATCTGGTCTATGAGAGAGGAAATTCCGGATGACTGTTGGGGTGGCAAAGTTCTGCTCAGGACAGGCTATTTGATGATGATGATAATATTGTTGATGCCCGTGCGCCGGGTGATCTCAGTATTTGATATTCTCTGATTCCAACGAATTCGGTGAAATCTTCTGAGACATCTTTACTCAAAGCCTCTTATGCGACTGTCTTGATAATTATTTTCCATTCATTGCTCCATACAGTAGAACTGAGCGCACATTTGTTTATTACTTTTAGCTACTGACCAACTTTAGATACAAGGTAATTCCATTAGACAAAATATGTCTACATAATAAAGCCACGAACAACTTTCACTAATGTTCATATTCAATTTTTTGTGTAAAGATTATCCGACATTTTTATGATATAAAAGACAGAGATATAGTCATTTTTCCGAAACGTTAATCAAACAAAGTGAAATCTGTCATAATCTGAGTGGTACTTGAAGACAAAACTGGTTCTATTCAAAGACCTGATCTTGTATCAATCTCTTCCGTAGCCATTTGCGCGGACAGTCAACATTTACACAAGATGTTTTCTTTCACGTTATTTGTTATTAAATATTGTTCTTTTCTATATCTCATAATATCGTTAGTTATATTGCGTCTACTTTGAGTAAATTAATATTGTTTTCTGAAACGCTGGTATCAAATTAAACAACTAAAACAGAATAGAATGGAATTGATGGGGAAAAAAAGATCATAATACTACGAGCATGCATATTAGCTGTGGCAACGTAGGGATATGAAATATGGACATTTAACAAGACAGTGGAAAAACAAATATTTTCTTTTGAATATAAGTGTTACAGAAGAGTTATCCGTATATCATGGACAGAGAAGAGAACTAATAGACCTACACAGAAATAACTCAAAATCAAAATAAGAAAGAGAAAATTGAAGTTTTTGGATATATAAAAAAGATGAGAAGGGTTGGAAAAGACCATCATGGAAGGTGGCATACCGCCCACGGAGATGATGGATACAGGATGTAATTGATGTGTGCGTGAGGCTGGATATGTGGGACATCTGGGATATCAGATAGAGAGAGAGAGAGAGAAATTCTGAAGGACTGTTAAGTTGGGACATAGTTCTGCTCAGGACAAGCTATTTGATGATGCTGATCACATTAATATAACGCACTAAAACCATATGTTTCTTAACATGCCTTATATGTGTATATGTGACATACAGTGGCGGCTCGTGATCATTTTTCTTGGTGGGGCCAGACACACATTTTTGCATAAATCATGGTTTTTGGAGTATTTATATTCCAGGAAGTTATTCCCCTTTCGATTATTGATGGGGCCGGGCCCCACTGGCCCTTAATGACGAGTCGCCCCTGGTGACATGTATACCTTTTTATGTTTATGTTTGATTATTATTGTTTTTTTTTCTTTTATCAATTTCAGAGTCATTGTTTAAAACATATCAATCAACATCAAACTGGTACGCTTAGTCGCTGGACGCTTTCTGGAGATATGATAAAGAAGATCGGAGCACCTATGGACATGTACGGAGTTTAATGAAGTTTTACAAACTGACACTGAATCAAACCACGATTCCCTTTTTGGGACAGTAATGAAATTTTCTTTGAAAGTATTTTTATTGGTCATGTCTTACGTCTCCTTTCGTTAAAGTAACAACTGTGGTGACAAATTACATTGTCTTCTATGCTTTTATGTACATGATTTCCCTTTCTTATAGTCATGTTATTGGTGGTGTTCTTGAGCAATGAACATCGATTGTCTGTAACAACAAGCTAATCTATTTTGTCTAGGACCAGCGCCTGTCAGATGTCTAATACAGAAACAAACCTGAATAGCTCACACTGTCTGATGCATGTACTCACCTGTATTATTCGGAGCCTTATCATACTAAGCCTATATTATACTGACAGGTGACATTAGTCAGTAGGATGAAGGCATTGATTCACTTGTGGCCCCTGCCAACACACGGACGACTAGCTTATACGGGAAAACAAAAATTCCTGTGTAATGGGGGCTGGTTTTTATAGTGTTTGGTAGAACAGTGTAAGATTTTCTGCAATTTTACACAATTATACGAGTCCATGATTATTTCTTGATAAACAGTGTTAATAATACTGATATTCCTTAGTGTTATACTTAACTTGTAACATAATACTGATATTCCTTAGTGTTAAACTTAACTTGTAACATAATACTGATATTCCTTAGTGTTATACTTAACTTGTAACATAATACTGATATTCCTTAGTGTCAAACTTAACTTGTAACATAATACTGATATTCCTTAGTGTTAAACTTAACTTGTAACATAATACTGATATTCCTTAGTGTTAAACTAACTTGAACATAATACTGATATTCCTTAGTGTTAAACTAACTTGTAACATAATACTGATATTCGTTAGTGTTAAACTTAACTTGTAACATAATACTGATATTCCTTAGTGTTAAACTTAACTTGTAACATAATACTGATATTCCTTAGTGTTAAACAACTTGAACATAATACTGATATTCCTTAGTGTTAAACTTAACTTGTAACATAATACTGATATTCCTTAGTGTTAAACTTAACTTGTAACATAATACTGATATTCCTTAGTGGTAAACTTAACTTGTAACATAATACTGATATTCCTTACTGGTAAACTTAACTTGTAACATAATACTGATATTCCTTAGTGTTAAACTTAACTTGTAACATAATACTGATATTCCTTAGTGGTAAACTTAACTTGTAACATAATATAACCTTGATTTAGCATGTCGTGTTGTTTTTAAAATGAATTTGTCTATATCTAACGATACCGGAATGCGAGGTCACGAGACGAGTTGTGATCTGATTTTCTAGAATTTGTACTTGAGCTCGCCGACCTTATGATATCGGATGCCACGTATAATGACAGATGACAGTGGTCAGAAGGATGAAGACATTGATTCTTTATTATCATGTCTAGTTAATATTTTATTGTCTTTTTCAACACATTGTACTTGCATATTGTACTTGCATTTTGTACAATTGGACACATATTTATAAAAATGGGTTACTGTTAGAAATTCCAAATATAAAAAAAACCGGTTTATTGTATTACACGCACCCTATAGGTACGGCATGACGCGACAACCGGTTTATTGTATTACACGCACCCTATAGGTACGGCATGACGCGACAACCGGTTTATTGTATTACACGCACCATATAGGTACGGCATGACGCGACAACCGGTTTATTGTATTACACGCACCATATAGGTACGGCATGACGGGAAAACCACGATAGAAAACCTAGTAGATGCATCAGTCAACACAGAACGGGAGTTGTTAGCCTGATCACACTGAGATACATGCTTGGGAGGAGATCGGAGCAATTATAGACATGTCTGATGTGCGATGAAGTTGATCCTAAAATGAACAATGAACAACTGAGTTATACCGTAGCATGATGTCGGATCTTATTAACTCTTTCACTCCGTAATTATTTTTACCTTAAGGTGTATTTATTTTGCAATGTATACTGATTAAGCCAGTATAATGGCTTTCCGTCATTTTAAAAAATACAGCAAGCCATTATATCAGCCCAGAAGGACGAAAAGGTTAATCATAAGTGTTACCGTCAGAGCTGACTCGTGTCAAGCCATTGTTGTTAATTACGGACCGGTGACGTTAAAAAATGTATAACGTTGTCAATGATTAGAAATAGAACATTTCGACAGTTGAACCCTGTTATTTGTTGACTGAATCCAACTTATTGCCACTGTACTATTCTAATTTAGACACTAATTGTCTTTTTAGCTCCCTCTGGTGTACAGGTCACAACAAACGTACACTTTTTTTTCTATCCCTTTCATGGCATGTCTTTCTATATTAGAAAAAGAAGATTTTAGCGAGGATGGCTTCCATTGCGCTTGTTTTCCCCATATGACTCGAACCTCTCCACAGAAATGGCAAACTACATGTCGAGATTATTTCGCAAAGCACGTACTTATTACTCCCAGCTACAATCATAAGGATCTCCTGAAAAAGTACACTTGCGAACTCAGCAACGCAGTTTGAATTCGAACCAAGGACTTTCAGAACGCAAGATAAATGGTCTGACAACTTCGTTACGGAGACCCCCCCCTCATTCCGTATTTCTGCGTATTCCCAGTCACTTTAATACAAGTTTCCATTTCATTTTTCCAAGAGTGCTCTTGTCGTCGACATGTTGTTTATGCCTATTCTATGATGGAAATAACGCAAACATGTCTACGATCACAGTCAACTCGGCATGACCAATAAGAAATCTTTAGGAGCGGGAATAAGAACATGAAATCCTATCTTGTTGAGCAGCACACGTTGCTTTCTGACCCAGTTCTGGTTCTAGTCTTCTTCTTCTTTTCCACCCTTTGCTTCTTTATAGAAGTGTTGGAGGGTGGGGGGAAGGTGTAGTGATCTTGTGTGTGCTTGGTTCCAGTCCATGGTGGATAATACAAAAAACACGGACATCCACGTTTTTCCACGCTGTGCACACCATATGCATTTTCCTACCTACTTTGCATTACCAGAGCCAAACATGGACAATGAGCAAAGCGCAGTCTAAAAAAATAATTACATGTGAAATGCGATGCCTGCGAAAAGTCACAAATAACACCAGAAAAGAAAGAGTCACCAACATCAGCATAGGAAAGAAAGTTGGCACAGAACTGTGTGTGAATTACATTGAGAAACAAAGAATGAAGTGGGTTGGCCACTTAATAAGAATGCATTCAAACTCCACAGTATACAGAGTCTTCTATAACAGAACATATTAGAAAATAAGTCGAGAGGAAGACCATGAAAAGGATCTTTAGATGGCATAGCAGAATCCTATCAAAGAGCAAAAATAACAATCACCCAAGCCACTAGAACATCGTAAGACAAAAATAGAAAACCACGACACTGGGAAACAAACCTGTAGCAGTGTGACGACAAAAGAAGAAGAAGAAGAAGAAGTACACCATAAATATTACATAACATTAGGTCGAAGAGCAAGATGTAAATCGATGCTGAATTTGTAAGAAAAAAACAAAATTTCATGCAAAAGAATATTGTAATTAAAATGTACAAAGATTTGAATTTTGTGAAGTATGCGTCAAGAGCAGAAAATTTCTTCACCTCAGAAAGTCAAGTGCTTTCTAATTTTAGAACTTTAATGCCGACCGGAAACTGAAGTGAATCTATCGTAATCTGTGTTTCCGGTTCCTGGGAATCTACTTACAAGAGTGGCACGAGAAATCAAAGTCTTAATAAAACATTGCTTGTCACGGACAAGACATGACGTTTTCTTGCTTTAAAAACAATAAATTTAAAGTGTCCTTGTAGTGACACATGAAGATTGAGGTCACGTTGCTATGGTAACACTAGGAAGCAGACTGATTCTTTGGAAGTAATTTGTAAAAGTCGAAATTATGTCAGTCTTGTATTACTTTCATATTCCTTTCTTTGACGTTTTCGTTCCAAAAGTATGTCAGCAACAAATGCTTCATTGATTGACAGCCAAACAATTATTTGAACTAGATGACCATATACTAAAATACAAATTGTTATGATCAACGAATATCAAAGCAAGCATTGAAGTGGGATGCAAAGGGTTCAAGAAAGATAGGACGACCTAAAGAGACCCTGAAACGAACTTTGCTGAGAGAAGCAAGAAATATCGGTCTCAGTTCCATGGAGGAGATTGAGCTAGTTGCTCAGGATAGAGCGGTATGGAGAAATTTATTGCAGACCCTGTGTAACGTATAACGGTACGAGAGGAATTATTATTATTATAATACTAAAGAAATTGGGCAAAAATGTGTAAGTATTATTTAGAAATGATAAAAATACAAAGTAATTTTAAAAAAAAAAGGTAAATAGCTAATTTTTATGCCATGTGGTATATTGGAGAATATAATGATAATTTCGTATTTTCTTTGACCTCCGGCTTACGATGAGTGATGTGGTAAATATAACTCCTGCCGTTTTTACTTCCCAGTGTTTCGTTGGTATCCTGTTATGTCTGGGTCGATCCGAGAGATATTGGAGAAAGAAAAACCCCACTACAACGGGGAAAAGTTGATCCTGGAACGAAACGACTACGAAGCAAGTGCACTAATCACTATGCTATAGAGTCCCACAAAATAACAAATTAGGTTAGATAAAATTAGCAGATCAAATGTCTATAACATCACAACAAAAGTCTATCAGATTATGTACCCATCAGATTATCATTAAATAACTTGTTCTGAGCAGAACTGTGCCGGCCCAACAGTGCTTGGGAATCTGTTATATGACAGATGTTCTGCCTCTGTAACCATCATGCTCAAATCATCAGTTACATCCTGAATGCATCTTCTCCGTTGTCTCCCACTTCTCCTCGTTGTCGTGATGCTCCCTTTCATATTTGTCTTCTCCAAACCTTCGTATATATTTATGTGCTCTTCTTCTTCTTCATCGATCTCTGGTCATGTGCTTAATTTACTGTGGACTACAAACTGGGCAGTCAACTTCAAGTCTGTCAGGTTCCCCAAAGCTTAGTTTTCAGGTCGACTGGATGTGGCCACATGTTGCTTCTCAGCTCCCACAGGAGAGAACAGTCTTGCAGGATATGCTCTGGTGTCTGTTCCGCTTGCTGACACTGGCAGAGAGCTGTTTGATTTATTCCGTCTATATAAGTGTTTGTTGAGTCTGCAGTGTCCGGTGCGTAGTCGAAATATAATAATCTGGTCTGTTCTGCTTAGGTCTTTCCCATAATCGTATCCAGGGTTTGTCTTCTAGTCTACTGCAGATTTTTTCTGTATGAGGGTTTTGACCTCTTGAAAAGATAGGGGTTGGTAAATTTGCTCTTTGGCACTGCCTTCGTTAGCGAAGACATCGGCACTCTCATTGCCTGTAATGTGTTCAAAATACTTCATTTTTTCATTATTTTTGTAGTAACAGCCATTTTCTTTGATGCTTAGTTATTTCTGGATATATCAATTTGTTCTCTTCTCTGTCTACGATATACTCATGACTCTTCTAAAACACTTCTATTCAAAAGCACTTCATATAACTGCTTCAAATAACTGAATGTAACAATAACACCAAACAAAGTGATATATTGATGACTCTTCTGCAGTAACTGCTTTCAAAAGCAAATCATATAATTGCTTCAAATATAACACTTATTTTACTGCTTCAAAGATAACGTTGTCAGTAACCAGATATCAGTAATCGCATTTCATAACTCAATGACTTTAGTAATTACGTCTAAAAAACAGCTTTAAATTCATCATCATCATCATCAAATAGCTAATCCCTTCCGGAATTTGGCTCCCATGATAGCATTCCTGAAAAATTCCCTGTTCTGTGCAAGTTGGCCGGCGTCAGCAGTAGTCATTCTCAGATCGTCAATGACATCTTGCACCCATCGTCTTCTAGGTTTTCCTCTCATACTTCTTCCAGGCACCATTACCTCCAAAATTATCTTTTCTAGGCACTCCTGTCGTTTGATGTGTCCGAAATATTTAATTTTCCTTGTTTTTATGCTATTTAATAGCCAACTCTCTTTAATATCAAGCTGTTGCAGAACAGAAACGTTTGTTCTTTTCTCTGTCATGATATTCTAAGTACTCTTCTGTAGTATATGCATCCAAAGGCATTAATGTTCTTCTCTACCTCTTTTCTCAATGTTCCATGTCTCACAACCATATGTTGCCAAGGGAAAGAAGCAGGCTCTTAAATTCATGTGGGGCATTCTGCAGTAACAATGACACCAAACGCAGGGATATAAAAAAAATGTACGATATGAGTTTCTGTACTCACCGTTCTACGCTGATAAGAATTAGATTGAGCACTGTTGCATTGGCCGACAGATTTTCTACAAAACCAGACATTTTGCACATAAAGTCTGACAGTGTCCAGTGACTGATGAAATGTATGACTACCTCGTGAGGCACACATACCTGTAATCATAAAAGTTAATGGTTATCATACTGAAACCTGACTTCTACTTGTGTTGTCATTTAAATAACATATATATGATAATACTGAAAGCTCCTTGAGGAGGGAGCTCAGGAGAACTAAAGGCTAGGAGAGCAAACCCTGAAAAATAGTCCCCATTTCCTTGTGGGTCAGTACGGTTATACAGAAGGCTAGAGGAGTAAACATTGACCCCAAATCCGGAGGGAGGGACCCTAAGGGAGTTGATGGTTATGTGTGTTTTCCATGTTCTGGCATCACCTGCAACCCGTGCTCGATTGCAAATGTATGGACTTTGTCTTTCCTTCGGATGAAACAGTAGGGTAGAGAGGGGGATTGTGCAAAATGGACAAAAACACATTCCCGTATCAGCTGCCAAGTCTAGACATAAAAACCCACTTCATCCTTGCTTTCGGCTAGGACATAACACGGAAAACAACAGGCACGGGTTATAAGTCCTCACAATTTGGCGAAGACAAGGTCGCCACGGATTGCTTTTGACCATGGAAGTGGATGGGCTGAAATACCAGAGAGACAAGCGCAAACTCAGAAGTTGTCAAATTAAAACACTTGCCAATAGACCACCTATAAAGACAAGCGAGACAAGCGCAAACTCAAAAGTTGTTACAGTGAAACACTTGCCAATTGTCTGTCTGTAAAGACATGAGAGACAAGAACAAACTCAAAAGTTGTTACAGTGAAACACTTGCCAATTGTCTGTCTGTAAAGACATGAGAGACAAGAACAAACTCAAAAGTTGTTACAGTGAAACACTTGCCAATTGTCTGTCTGTAAAGACATGAGAGACAAGAACAAACTCAAAAGTTGTTACAGTGAAACACTTGCCAATTGTCTGTCTGTAAAGATGAGAAATGCCATATAAACTGAAAGCTGATATTTATTTACGCTCACATTCAATTAACTTAATTATTATGTTATCTAATTCAAAGATCATAACAACAAAGAAAATTAAATATTTCAGACACATCAAACGACATGAGTGCCCGGAGTAGATAATTTTTGAGGGAATGGTGACTGGAAGAAGAATGAGAAGAAAACCTAGAAGACGATGGGTGCAAGATATCATTGACGATCTCAGAATAACTGCTGCTGACGCCGGTAAACTTGCATAGAAAAGAACGTTTTTCGGGACTGCTGTCATGGGAGCCAAGTTCCGGAAGGGATAAGCTACTTGAGGATGATGAATTTAAAGCTGATTTTTTTTCGGACGTAATTACTAAAGTCATTGAGTTATGAAATACTATTTCTGATAATTGACTTTTATTGAAGATCTGTTGGTTTGAGCATGATTACTGCGTAGGCGAGACATCTGACATTTGGGAGAGAGAAATTCCGAAGGGACTGTCGTGTGGCAAAATTATGCTTAAGTCAAGCTATGGAATAATGATTTTCCATAGCGTTACTGAGTTATGAAATTTGTTCACTGAAAACTAACTTTACTGACGGTGAAATGGAATCATGCAATATAAATATCATTTAAGTATTTTACTTATTATACTATCCCAGTGGCGGCTCGTCATTAAGGGCCAGGGGGGCGGGCCACCAAAAATAATGTGTATCGTGTATTTAGTATTTTATAAATTAAAATGTAACAGCCCTAAACCATGATTTTTCCGAAAACATTTGTCATTTCCACCAACAAAAATGATCACGAGCCGCCACTGTACTATCTTATTGAAAACTGAGATTTATTTGCACTATCATTAAAATTCTGGTCAATAGCTAGCATGAACTGTTTTAAGAAAGAGAAGATTGAGATATGTTGGGCATACTCTGCACAAAAAATGATCAACGAATCATAAAGCAGGCATTGTAGTGTGAGGCAAATGGTTTAAGAAAGATAGGGGGCCCTAAGGAAACACTGAACCGAACTTAACAGAAAGAGGTGAGACATATCTGACTCAATTTCATATAAGAGATTGAACAAGTTACACAGGATAAAGAGGTATGGAGAAATTACTTGCAGACTCTAGGTACTTATAACTGTGCAAGATGGATACTCTACTTCTTCTTCTCTTCCACCATTTACTTCTTTATAGAAGTGTTGGGAGTGAAACGTAGTGATCTTGTGTGTGCTTGTTCTTCTTCTTCTTCTCTTCCACCATTGACTTCTTTATAGAAGTGTTGGGAGTGAAACGTAGTGATCTTGTGTGTGCTTGTTTTAAGGCACTTTGTAAGCTGAAATTCATGTTCGTAAGGCTGTTCTTGATGCCGTCGCTCCATCTTTGCGTGGTCTTCCTCTTGCCTTGTACTCATTATACTTTTTCTGTGTGGCTCTCTGTGGTAGGCGATACCAGGGCATTCTGGTCAGGTGTCCAAACCATTTAATCTGTTGTTCTTTTATGAATTGCATAACTGGTTTCACATCCAGTCTCCTTCTGATTTCTTCATTTCTAATTTTGTCTCTTATTGTCCCACCTGCAGCTCTTCTAAGACACCTCATCTCTGTCGTTATGATTTTCCGCTCATTAGCTGCTGGTATTGGCCATGTTTAACACTGGTAACATAGTGTTGACCAGAAAATCGTTCTTATGAGATTTACTTTAGTTGTTAGCGGTATCTCTTTATGTGACAACAGTGTTGTTAACTGTCCCAGTACTTGGTTAGCTTTTGTGCAACGATTGCTCTACAATATTAAGAATACTCTACAATACCATTAAAACAGATCTTCTTTGATATTATTTTGTACGTGAAAGCTGACATTTAATGGTGTTACCCTCAAACTAACTCAGGAATGATATTATTCAATTGAATGGTTTTTTTTGTATTGACGCAAACAGAACAATAATTCAACAATGATACATTATTCAGAGTTGATATTTATTTATGCCAACATCAAAGTAACACAGAATTGATAACCCTTTGAATGCTGACATTAATAAATAATAATGTAAACATAATGCGACTTTGATATTGTCAACATGAATTCTAACATTTAAAAACGTTTACATTCAAGTTATTCAGCTATACTAGTGGATCAGAGAGTGTTTGTACTGGTGATAACATTAAATATAACTAAACCATTATGTTATAATCACACTCAGTTATGTCATTTTTGGCGCTTGTCTCAAAGTAGCTAAGTTGGGATATTATACAAACGAATGGTAACTCTATTGATATTTTTTCATTTTTGGATATGTAATGAGAAGTTGAGGCTTCGGATCAGTGGCGGCTCGTCATAATTTCTGTTGGTGGGGCCAGACAAAAGTATTTGGAGAAATCATGATTTTTGGTTAGGTTATATTTTAGTACTAATGTGGAGGTGTTGAATGAGGTCAAGACACAGAGAAAGCTTATCATCAATATAGGAAAGAGGTAGTCATCATTTTTTGGACATGTAATGGGAAGAAGAGGCTTGAAACACATTGTGATAACCTGTAAAACCTACGGGAGACGAGACAGGGAGGACAGAGATAATTTTGGTTAGCCTGGCTTCAAGACCGGGAAGAACGTCAACACCTGAGATGATAGCAAACAACGGGGACATAGATTTGTGGAGATCCATGATCGCCTACGCAAGACGCATAGCACCTGAGCATGATGTCCAAGTAACTCAGTTGTGAATTACCAACGAATGGTAACTTCTACTGGCGCTTATGTCCAGGTAACTAAGGTGTGATATTATACAAACGAATGACATTTTCAATTGACGCTTATGTCCAAGTACTTTTGTCCTGATAACTGAAATATGTTGTTCACATTGAAAGTCACAGTAGTTTAGAGAGAGAGAGAGCCATAATGGACATGCTATCAGGGAAAGGAGACAGAGGACGACAAAGATATCGGAGGCAACCGAATGTTATCGAACCGTTGAATACAAGAGTCGACGAGGCGCAAGTACTGGCTAGAAATCTACAGACTTTTTGATGGAGTGGGATGAGAGCAGCGATCTGCAAATAATATTCTTACGAATGAATGATTGCTTGCTTGAATCATCATCATTGCACTTCGGTGAGTAACCTTGTGGGCTCGATATCTTTCTTAGACAGAAGATCTCAGCTGCAGTGCACAAACTCCGTAGCACCGGCGAGGATTCTTCAATGAATTTTGCCCGTGCAGAGACTTTCCAACCTGACTTTCTCGACTTTGAACTGCAAAGGGATCAAATTGGACACGAACCTACATTTTATCGTCCGTCTCCGATAGGACTTAGAACTCGATCTCACCTGGAAAAATATCCCGATAGCTCCACGAGTGAGCGAACCGGTTACCTTTGGCACGTGAAGCGAGCCCCTAACCTCTAGGCTACAGATGCCCCTTACATGAAAAGAACATCAAAATAACTTAGCTATTATATTACTCCATTTAAAACTGACATTGTTTTTTAATGAACATTCTCAGAATTCTTTAACCCAGTGTTTCTCAAACTGTGGAGTCGGGACCCCTTTAGGGGCGTACGACCATTTCACAGGGGTCGCCTAAGACCATCGTAAAACACATATTTATAATAATTAGAAAGAAAAATTTCACAATATATAATGACATATTGTTTTGTGACTAATCACTATGCTTTAATTATGTTCAATTTGTAACAATGAAAATACATCCTGCATATCAGATATTTACATTACGATTCATAACAGTAGCAACATTACAGTTATGAAGAAGCAACGAAAATAATTTTATGATTGGGGGTCACCACAACATAAGGAACTGTATTAAAGTGTCGCGGCATTAGAAAGTTTGTGAACCACTGCTCTAACCGAATAAAGTTATTTAAAAAAGTGATTCCTGAAGCAACCATGATGTCATTCTTCATTTCTTATATGGTCTCCTCTTGTTCTATTTACTGCTTTTCTCAAGAATCTCATTTTACAGGAGACAATTTTCCCTTCTTATTGTTTTGTCAGTGTCCAGCAACATTTATAAAATAGAAAATAAAATGTAACAAAAGTCGTATTAAATGCAAAAAAGAAAATAATGACATTTATACAATTGAAAAAACAACAAAATAACAACACGTTGCAAAGAAAAAAATGAACGTAGCGACATAAGTAGAAAAAGACAAATGAAACGGTAGAAAGAAATTAAGAATAAAGCATTATCTGCTAATTCGGTATGCCATATTATACGTGGGCAGCATGTTGGAAATGAAGGTCATCAGTTTAAGAAACGTCGAGAAAGGAATAACAAAAGGAAAAAGTTAGAGAACAAGAAAAACTGTGATATCAATTGCTGATAATACAATACAATGAAAACGTTAAAATATGAAAACTGTGATATGAATTGCTGATACAACTAAACAAAGGAAACGTAACAATATGAAAACTGTGATATCAATTGCTGATAAAACTAAACAAAGAAAACGTAACAATATGAAAACTGTGATATCAATTGCTGATAAAACTAAACAAAGAAAACGTAACAATATGAAAACTGTGATATCAATTGCTGATAAAACTAAACAAAGGAAACGTAAAAATATGAAAAATGTGAGGAATTATTGCAGTATTCAAATTTATGAACAGCACAAACCCAATTCTTCTTCTTCTTTTGTCGTCACACTGCTACCGGGTTGTTGCCCAGTGTCGTCACACTGCTACCGGGTTGTTGCCTAGTGTCGTCACACTGCTACCGGTTGTTGCCCAGTGTCGTGGTTTTCTGTTTTTGTCTTGCGCTGTTCTAGTGGCTTCTGTGATTGTTATCTTTGCTCTTTCACAGGATTCTGCTACGCCATCTAACCATCTTTTCCGTGGTCTTCCTCTTGCCTTCTTTCCCGATGTTCTGTTGTAGAAGACTCTGTATACTGTGGAGTTTGGATGCATTCTTATTAAGTGGCCAAACCACTTCATTCTTTGTTTATCTATGTAATTCAAGCAAGGCAAACCCAATTAATAATATTTTCAATATAGTTTACAAATGTATCTTTATTATTATTTTTTTTTGTTAGCCAAGCTTAAAGTCACAATATGTGCGATGATGATGATGATGACAACAGAAAGAGCGTACCAGAAGGAAGAGAACATCAGCCCATGCCATGCTAACCAGACAAGGGAAGGTAACACATCGTCCTGCACGACCCAGGCATAGTACGGCTATCACTAGACAGTTTCCTGTTATTCCTGTATGGAGAGAAAGAATATTGAATTATTACATTCATAAGTTAAAGAGACTTAATAAAATAGACATCAGGATATGCAGGGGCGAACTGGGTATAAAAGTGTTGGGTGCCAGGAGATAAGAGGGGAGAGTGGGGGAGGGGCACCGAGGAAGTTGATGGGAAACATCCTGAGTTGGACAAATTACAGCATGTCAGAATGCAACATTAAGATCCTCTTCTTCTACGAACGCTCCATATCGACCAATTATTAACCCCTCTGTGTGATTTGTATGTGATCTGAGCCTAAGAGCGATTGTACGTTGTGCCAGTTATGCGCCTACAATTAGGCCAGCAGATCCGATTTCAGCGATGATTTTTATTTACTAGAGCAGCTTCCCAAGGTCCTACATCAGTCGCCTCCTACGACATGCCTTGTAGGTCGCAGTGGTACTATTCTTTGCTCCCTTGCGATCCCCAGCACCACACAGGCAATCATTAAGATAAGGAACAAGGGATGTTAGAGATGTATTACAGCCAACCTTTCATGCAAAGACAGCACCTGATAATGCTGATTTCTTACTGCATGTTTCCAGTAGAAATCTTAACCGATTTTTACCCATACACTAATGTCTGATATTACCGCAAATACGGTTTGAAAAAAGACCAGTAATGCTGAAAGTGTATGCTGTTTAGGAGAGAGTGTATGTGTGTGTATGAGAGAATATGCGTGTGTGTGAGAGAGAGTATATGTTTGTGAGAGTGTATGTGTATGTGTATGAGAGTCTTACTATAAGATACTATATGTGAGAGTGTATGTGTGTATGTGTATGTGAGTCTTACTATAAGATACTATATGTGAGAGTGTATGTGTATGTGAGTCTTACTATAAGATACTATATGTGAGAGTGTATGTGTGTATGTGTATGTGAGTCTTACTATAAGATACTATATGTGAGAGTGTATGTGTGTATGTGTATGTGAGTCTTACTATAAGCTACTATATGTGAGAATGTATGTGTATGTATATGTGAGAGATACTTCTTCTTCATCGAACGCTCCATATCGACCACTTGTTCACCACTCTGTTGATTTGTATGTGATCTGAGTCTAAGAGTGACTGTACATTGTGGGAGTTAAGCGCCTACAAGTAGGTCAGCACATCCGATTTTACGCTGCTTTTATTTACTATGGTAGCATCCCTAGTGCCAGTGGCGGCTTGTCATTAGGGGCCAGCGGGGCCGGGACCCAAAAAAAATTAGGTGTAACGTGTATTTATTATTTTATACATTAAAATATATCGTAACCGAAACCATGATTTTTCCGAATATATCTGTCTGGCCCCACCAACAAAAATGAACACGAGCCGCCACTGCCTAGGGCCTACATTAGTCGCCTCTTACGACATGCATTGTAGGTCACAGTGGTACTATTCTTTGCTCCTCTTGTGGGTCCCGACAAAACACGGGCGGAAAGATACTAAATGGGAGAAATATTCTTTGAGAGAGAATGTATATGCGAAAAAAATGTGAGATAAATCGTATGTGTCCAAGACTATATGAAAGATTTATAATTAAAGAGAAAGTTATGTCAATGTATGCGGTATAAGAAAATGTATGTATGTTATAATTTATTTGTTTAATAATAATATACGTGAGAGAGCTTCTATGTGTATTAGAATTTATGTGTAAGAGAAATAATGTTATAATTTATGTAAGAGAAATAATCTTATCTTATCTTATCTTAACCACATTTGCCGTGAAGCGTCGTGGGGAGAGTTAGTTTCTATCTTGTGCCAGGTGTGTTGCGCTTGACGTTGTCAGTCCATGCTTTCGCAGGGACTCTGAGATGTTATCTATCCATCTTGTTCTTGGCCTGCCTCGTGCTCTGCGCCCTGAGTGTCGATTATTATAGGCACGTGATGGTAGTAAATGTGGTTCCATTCTCATTAAATGGCCGAACCACTTGAATCTTTGCTTCTCGATGTACTGTATGCATGGTATAGTACCAACGATGCTTCTGATATTCTCGTTTCTCACTCTATCTCGCCTTGTAACGTTGACAGCTTTTCGTAGACATCTCATTTCACATGTTGTAATCTTTCTTTCTTGTGTCTTAGTCAGGGGCCATGTTTGGCACTGATAGCAGAGAGTTGGAATAAATATGCAGTTTATCAATTGTCGTTTGACTGCCATGTTAATGCTTGGATGTTTTAATAGTGGTGACAGTTGGTAGACAGAGAGAAATAATATGTTATTATTGATGTGAGAGAAAATATATGTTATAATTTATGTAAGAAAAAAAAATATGTTATAATTTATGTAAGGGGAAAAAATATGTTATAATTTATATGAGAGAAAAAAGTGCTTGAGCGAGAATAAGTGTGAGAGGTGAGTAAATATGCTTGAGAGAAGATTTAGTGTTTGCTTACATAAGAGATATAAAGAGAGAGAACGATAGAGAGAGAGAGAGAGAGTATATAAGTATATGAGAGAATGCGATGAGAAAACACATAAAAACAAAGTACTGTAGTTTTACAAAGTACAAAAACAATAACAATACACAGCAACGGTTCAACCAAAAGATCTTTATCAAGCAAAGGATTCAACAGAAGTGAAGAAATTCACATCTTACACGTCACACAACATATAGAATGAGTCAATAAATTCTTGAAGGTCATAAAATGAAAATATGTGACTAAAAACGAATAATGAAATAAATGCAAAAAAACTAGAAGTGGAAAAAAGAAAATAAACAATAATAATAAAATATATACATTTAACATATCCACAATATGGATCATGAGAATATGGATCATGAGAAGAGAAAGTATTAAGTAGCATTGGAATGTAGTGCGATATGTAGGGAGAATAGCAGTCATCTACAAGTTGTGATGTGATGACGAGAGAGGCTTAGACCCGCCCCCTTTCACCCAATCTTATCAAGACAATTATCAACCAACAATCGTCCGACGTGACAATTGCAAGGATCTCCGGACAAGTTATTCTCAAAATCTCCACTTCCAGTATGGCTATGACGCCATTTCCTGGCTGATCATTTGAAACTTGATAAGGTGGTTATTATTCTGTTTCATTGAAATTGAAATGTTCAAATATTCCCTCGAAGTTTCGCCAGATTGAGCGTGCATTAGAATAATATCACCAGACTTTGATGTTGCACGTTTATCAAGACAATCTATAAGTGCGCACGCATTCATGTACAGCTCTAATATAATTCTGTATCAAGTGATGTGAAAAGTCAAGAATACGTCCTCCATACAACTAATTGTATTGAAGAATACAGGGTTAGGCGTGTACTTTTCTCTGTCCGACGGCACATGACGGGAAAGGTGATCTTTTTTTAAATTTTTCCAAGGTTGTCAGACATCGTTTTGTATACTTCTAAAGTAGTTAGTGGTTAAGTGAATTCTTTCTGCATCTCCATATAGCTTGTCTTGGACTGACATGGAGGTTGACCAAGTCGTCGTGCATATCTCCATATAGATTGTCTTCCGCTCGGATTGATAAAGTATTTCTTCTATCAGCTGTTTCTAAAAAGGAGTGGCTCTTCATGTTTTTCTCTTGGAGTCTGCTCTAAATGTATTAATAGTAATCGCCGACCAGCTAAATGTAATCAAATGGACGCTATTTCGGTCTTTGAACAAATTACTGTAGCAATGTGTTGCATAATGTTATTAAAATAACAAGCTGTATAAGCACGTTACAACATTTATTCCTACAGTAAGAGATGAATACAGGTTACTGCTAACTTAAACAGTTACTAGAGGCAACCTTGCAGGAGATATTTTGTTCTGTTTCCCTGTGACTTTTGCTACATGCTAGTTACGTCAGTATTTCATACATATCCAGCAACACATTGCTACCGTAATGAGATCTAAATATAACTTCATCTAAATATGACGTCATCTAAAAAAATGACTACTATGACAGCTTTGATGACGATATTAAGATTTATCAACATCATTAGGTGCCGTGCCGGCTGGCATAGGCGATCATGGATCTCCACAAATCTGTGCTTTTGCTGTTTACTATCATCTCAGGTGTTGATGCTCTGCCGTGCCATGAAGTCAGGCTACCAATAACTTTTCTCTCTGTCTTCCTCTATCTCGTTTAACATATTATACTCAATTCAAATGTTATTACATTTAGCTGGGGAAAGGGGGTGATTATTATGTATACATTTTTCTGGCGTATCCGTATACACCTCAACATAATTTGATTAGAAATCACATACTCCTAAGACTCTTGTTAAATGTCAAGTGCTTTTAAATCGTTGTTACACGCATCCTCGAACTTTATGTTGGGGGTCTTCCGGCTTATCTCTTTCATTTCAACAGCATCCAGTATTGATTTTCGTCTAGCCAATCGCAGAACCATCGAAGCACATCCTGTTTAACCAATGGTGTATGTGATTGAAATGCCAACCAATGACTGTATTTAACACATCTACCTTACATTTAGTAGTATTTACATTTACAGTAGTGTTTACATTAGTGCTTACATTTTACATTCACAAAGAGCAAAAATACCAGTCACCCAAGTCACCAGGATGAGCATGTTGTAGTATGTTTTGTTAAACAACATATATACATTAATAAACATACAAACACATCAATAATAGATCTTGCATGGCAGCTATAAATTCATCATCATTATCATCAGAAAGCTTGTCTCGTGTTGTGCCGGAGTCCGCAAGGGAAGCAAAGAATAGTACCACTGCGACCTACAATGGATTTCGTAATATGAGACTGATATAGACCCTAGAGATGCTACCCTAGTAAATACAAAGTAGCGCAGAAATTGGATGTTCTGGCATACTTGAATGCGCATAACTACAGACAATCGCTCTTAGGCTCAGATCACATACAAATCATAGAGAGTGGTTGACAAGTGGTCAATAGGAAGCGTTCGAAGAAGAAGACAAATAAGAAATAGCTTGCTCTGAGCAGAACTCTGCCACCCCAACAGTCCTTCGAATTTTCTCTCTCATAGACCAAATGTCCCGCCTCTGCAGACGTCACGTTCAAACCATCAGTTACATTCTAAATCCATCTTCCCGTGGTCTTCCCTTCTTTCGTTATGCCGGTATACCTCCTTCTATGATGGTCTTCTTCAACCCTTTGTGTCTTTTTATATGTCCAAAATACCTAAATTTACTCTTCTTATTTGAAGCATCAGCCAGTTTTCTTTGATTTTACATTCGTTCTGGATAGATCTATTCTATATAGATTATAGATCTGGATAAAGCTATAAATTACTACGTAATATTCAATAATATAAAAGGCAAAAAATTACAAAAGAACAAGCAGATAAAATAATTGAATAATTTGAGGTGTAGTTCATTACTCAATAAAATAGACATTTATCATTGAAACAAAAGCAAGCAAATGATGTGAGAGACAATTCAGAATGAAAAGAGAAATATTGAAAGAGATTAACAGTGCTGAAAATAAATTTAAAAAAAATAGATATCATTGTCAAAAATTGTCATGATTGATTAATTAATGTCAATTAAACAAAAGAAAGATAACAAGACACGATTTCCAAGGAACAATGAAAAGAAAATACATAACAGGGAAGCTCATTCTACCACCACATCAAGGACAACGTAAATGTTGGGTAACAATAACATTCTTTGATGCAGAAATAATGAGACTGAATATGGTTGAAAATGTTGTTCATTTTTAAATATTTTTATTTTCTAACTCTGGATTGTTTTGCTAAAAGCGTCAGGATAAGAAAAGATTTATAGAACGGCATAGCAGAATCCTGTCAAAGAGCAAAATAACAATCACCCAAGCCACCAGAACAATGCAAGACAAAAACAGAAAACCACGACACTGGGCAACAATCCGGAAACAGTGTGACGAAAGAAGAAGAAGAAGATATATGAAAGATGGAACATGACCCTGTGGAACTTAATGGCCGCATGGCTAGTGCAGTAGCCACAAAAACTGTTCAGGATTGGAATTTTTTCTTTAAGATCTGACAGAAAAAAGCTAATTGACCGTACAGGAGACTGAACCAATTCAAGCCTCCCAAATGCGAGCTCGCGATTTAATTCATTCGGCCAGCCTCTTCACTGTAATAATCGCTGTAATAGTCACCATAACTAAACTTATCTCAACAAATGAAGTTACTTAATAACTTGCCTAATCATATGGACAAGATGGCTCAAAATGTTATTGGAGTTTGGGAATAAATGAAAATACTTGGTAAAAATGTCGAAATTTAGAAAAGAAAAGCAAATGCTTATTCAGAAACTGTGCCGGAGTGTGAACTAATAACTTTCATGTTCTTTGGCCATGTTCAACTGGATACAAAGCAAAAGGCAGGAAAGGCAAAAGGTGGTACTCAGAGATAATAGAGGCGACAATAGACACTGTTTATGAAGCGCACACAAAAGTCAGTTTTATGAATCTCTTCTTACCATGAACCTGCGAGGCAAATCAAGACTGGAGAAGAATACGAAAGACAAGGTGAAAGACAAGGCTCGCTCCATGTGTCTCCTTTTTCAACCTGACGCACCTCTCTCTCTTTCCTTTCGTCCGCTTGAAATATTATCTACATATTCATTGTTGCCTCTTGTATGAACTTCACTGTCTTTTGTAGCACACACAGAGGTCCGTGTAGTTTTCTGTAGAGTGTTGTTTCGTTAGACCAGAGAGTTTGCCTCAGTGTATTATATTCGGGCAGTCTTGAAGTATGTGCTCTGCAGTCTGATGTGCCTGTCCACATGTACACTTGGCTGAATTGCCAGTCTTGAATTTTTGTATACATGTGGCTGCGGAGTCGATTTTGTCCTGTTCTAAGGTGCAGAATGATAACTTGTTCCAATCTGCTCATATTATAGTAATCGTCTTGTGTTGGTATTTGTGGTTTTGACCTGAAGCTGAAAGGCAAAACATGATTAGAGAATAGATAGATAGATAGACTGTTCAACTTACCAGCAATAAAAACCAATCCATACACAAGTGCAAGAGGGATAAAGTGTGGCTCTCTAACCCACGGTTTCCTCAATTGTTCAATATCATCCTTATAGTAAAAGGACATCATTTTCGAATCATTGTGGTCGTCTCTGAAGTCTTTGTAGAGGTCATAGTTCAAGTCTACATAAGGTGGAAGAGCGTTGTTGTGACCGCTAGCAACGCTGTAGTTCAAAATGAGTTCAAAACTGCTGCTATTAATGTTCATATACATTGTTATTTAACGCGAACACAGTTGATATGGATAGCAGTGAATTACTATAAAATATATGGTCAGGGAATTACTGTAGAAGATGTGGTCAATGAATTACTGTAGGAGATATGGTCAGTGAATTACTACAGACGTCGTCAGTGAATTACTACAGATGTGGTCCGTGCACTACTGTCGAAGATGAGGTCAATGAATTACTGTAGGAGATATGGTCAGTGAATTACTACAGACGTTGTCAGTGAATTACTACATACGTGGTCAGTGAATTACTGTAGATGTGGTCAGTGAATTACTGTAGATGTGGTCCGAGAATTACTGTTGATGTAGTCAGTGAATTACTACAGATGTGGTCCGTGCATTACTGTAGGAGATGTGGTCAATGAATTACTGTAGGAGATGTGGTCATTGAATTACTGTAGGAGATGTGGTCAGTGAATTACTACAAATATGGTCAGTGAAGTACTACAGATATAGTCAGGAAATTACTGTATTAGATGTGGTCAGTGAACTACAACAGGTTCGGTCAGGAAATTAGTGTAGGAGATATGGTCAGTGAATTAATGAAGAAAGAGATGTGGTGGTCAGTGGTTTACTGTAGAAGATGAGGTCATGTATTTACTTTATGAAATGTGGTGGTCAGTGGTTTACTGTAGAAGATGTGGTCAGGGATTTACTCTATGAGATGTGGCTAGTGAATTACTGTAAGAGACGTGGTCATGGAACTGTTATAGAGAACGTGTGATATGTCCTCAAACAAGTTCATGTGACAGTAACCATATTCAACGATCTATGTATACTTGTTTGAGATGTGAACCTTATCTAAGGCAATGGCGGCTCGTGATCGTTTTTGTTGGTGGGGCCAGACACACATTTTCGGAAAATCATGGTTTTGAGTTAGGTTATATTTTAGTCCATTACATAATAAATACACGTTATTCATTATTTTTGGTGGGACCCGGCCCCTCTGGCCCTTAATGACGAACCGCCACTGATCTAAGGTATCTCATAACTGGAAGAGTTTTTATTTTCTCTGCTTTACATTGAGTTGTCTCGTTTTGAATATCTCCCGTCTGAATCTATCTGTTTATTCTTTCTTTTCTCCAGTCCTGTTTTGCCTCACAGCGTCAGGATAAGATATGTCTGAATGACTTATATAATCCATTCTCTTGTTAAGCTCATATTTCTGTTGGCATTCATAATCTTCTGACAAATCTCATAGGCTGTTATTGTTTTACAGACGACTTTCTTCTCTAAAAAATGTAAACAGATTAGAATGTAAAACCATTAAAGGTTAAATGTACGGTATTTCATCACATTGAACAAATCTCAGATAACGTTTCCTAATGAATTTTTTTGATTGGCATTCAAGGCCAGAATCGAACAGTGTAACACTATATAATAGATTCAGTTTTGTTTTTTCCAAGTAATAATAGTGCATATCATGAGTTCTTGAAGAATAAAGTGTGCTGGGAGTATCAGATTACTTATAAACATCCCACATGTGTATAACATATCTTCTGTTAGTGTGCATGAATTTGAAAACATGCAACCAGTGGATGTCGTCGATGAGAGGATAATGTCTGAAAAAAAACAACAAAAGTTTGTAAGATGTTATAAAGTTATTATAATTTTGGTAAGCATGTTTTAGTACAATATTATGTAATACAAAAAAGACATGAAATTAACTTTATAATACGGCAATTAACCTAACAAGTCTTTCTGGTTGTACCAATTTTCCAACAAGTTTCCTTACCAACCAATACATTAAATTGGAGCAACATTATTCACAAGATCGATTTGATGTTATTTTGTATGATATTAACTAATATCGCGCTGGTGTGCTCCCAGTCCTTCTTCAGACATGGGCAACCTGGTCGGTGTATCAGCGACACGCAAGGAAGCTAAACCACTTTCACACAGTCTCAGAAAAATAATGAACATCAAATGGCAGGATATGATCCCAGACACCGAGGTCCTGAAAAGAGCTGCTCTCCCCAGCATCTATACAATCTTGATGCAGTCCCAGACACAATGGGCAGGATATGTGACTCGAATGCCGGATTGCAGAATACCAAAACTATACTTGTATGGCGAGCTACATAGCGGTAAACTCACACAGGGTGGTACAAAAAGGATTCAAAGACACTCAAGAACTAGATGAACTCCTTTGCCATAGATGTTGACAACTGGGAGAATATAGCTCAAGTCAGATCATCCTGGCGCACACTTCTTCGACACGGTTCTTCGGCCTGCCAGGCAGGTAGAACAACATGAATGGAACAGAAACGTAAAAATAGAAAAGCAGTAAAATTCCCCACAAGAGCAAAGATTCCTTGCCCACATTGTACATTTCAAGCCCGCATCGGCTCACTAGTCATCTCGCACACACAGATAAACATAACGCAACTACATTCCCTTGGATGAAAATTGTGATCAGCATCACTTGCGATGGACGAGCAGCATCAACTTATTGTAGATCTATACAGGTGGGACGGATTTGCGTAATGCATAACCGCTCTCCTATCGACTCAGACATGACATGATTGTGTCTTCACTCTCACACTAGAAGTTTTACACATGAGGAATGAGATCGGTGCTCTTACTTACAGCACATTAGGACCTAGAAATATTAAGTATCAAGTACTTCATACCCTCAAGTCTAAAAAGCTACATGAAATTTTATTTATTTTAAATCTATACAGTTATTGATCAATAAATAGGCGCTCTGTATTGTTTCGTTGATACTTTCTTCTTCTTCTTCTTCTTCGCGTTCGTTCTTTACGACCAATTTTAATCACTCTTTGTGATATGTTTGATCTTTGCCAAGAACGTGTATACGTTGCACATTTGTTTGGTAGGCCCTAAACGCATAGACTTTCACACGTTTAGGACATGTGCATCCGATTTCAGCCAAACCTCATTAGTCGCCTCTTACGACATGCGTGGCAGGTAACGGTTGTTCTATTCTTTACACCACAAATTTGAGCTCGGGTAACCACTCGGGTGGTTGCTACTTTTTAAAATGTCAGAGATGGCAAACTTAAAAAAATTGTTACAGCAATGAATGTTTCACCAAACCCTGTTAGACTGACCGTTCTTTGTTTAGCTGGGTAGACTAGGAAATCCACTGCACTGGTAATTGAACACAGCATTTTAGAAAGTGCCTAAAGGCGAAGGTATGACAGAGTTTCCCATATAGCTACGTCCCTGTTGGCAGAAATAGCACGCCAGCTGCCGAGAATGTTGTATAAAGCACGAACTCGTATCTCCGACTACATTCGAAGGAATCCAGTGAAACAAATTGCACATGTGACTCGGTCCGGATTCGAATCCACAACTTTCAGAATGACAGGCAAACGTTTTGACCACTTCGCGATAGAGGTTCCTAATTGAACTGAACACAATATACAAATCCAGCTTCCTTACACCGTGTTAAGTATGCCTCGCGAATGCTAGTTACATGATTAATATTGGTAGTACTTCATTGAGTTGTTTTAGCACACAACAGCTCAATATTATGTTTCGCTCGATTGGTATAAATTCAGACGTAGTCATAACGACTAATATACCGATTTTAATTTTTGCGTGAAGGCTTGCTTTTTATCACGAGTGTCCCTCACAATTCAGATGATCCTTGTTCCTACTTCAGGTGTACTTGCAATTTAGATTCCCAAGTAATGGATTGTGGTCTCATGTATTCTTAAGAGTCTTAAGACGAATGATTGTCTTCATTTAACCGGGTTTCCCCATATGGATCCGTCCCTGTCTGCTGTTGTGGCAAGCCATTTACCAAAAGTGTTACACAAAGCACGAACTCCGTAGCTTCATCAGCAATCCTAGGGATCTCATGAAAACATTGTACATGTGACTCGGTTTCTATTCGAACCCAGAACTTTCAGAACGACAGGCAATTGTTGTAACCACTTCACCATCGAGTGCCTACAGTATGCACACCGAGAACATTTTGGTTGTTAGTCAAGCTGGCTTTGAACCCAGGAATATCCATGACACGTAGTCACTAAGCTCACAGTGTTATCTACTTTCTTATCGACTGCTTTAATTATAATTCTCATTTCTTTCCTTATCTGGAAATTATGGTTTACATAAGAATTGTGGCGGATACTGTTCCAGGATCATAGTTTGTGTATCCCCATCCTTACATCCTCAGTTAACCATACTACAGTAACCACCACACAAAACTGACCCATTCTAAAAATGTCCTAAAAAGACTTGTCAGTCCCGTATATAGTAAAGTTAAAAAAAAGTAAAAGAACCCTTTTTATACCACCGTATACAATATGATAATACGGTATTAGGTTCGAATTTGTCATTGACCGTCGGCACACGATGGATGCTGTGGTCAACATCACGCCGGCCGTCTTTACTTCCCAGTCTTTTTCACGGTACCCAATTGAGGCTGGGTCGACATGAGAGCCGTTACGGTCACAAAAATTCCACGCCAATTGTTAAATTGAACCCGGACTACAAGTCGAAGAAGCGAGCTCACTAACAACTACGCTACTACGTCTCTCAGTCCCGTATATAACTAAATGACTGGACTGACTGATATATTGATCAACCATTTTGTCACTAATCGCATATTCCCATCGATAATTTCATTGTTAGAAAATGCTCAAAGCAAAGTAAATGTTATGGAAACAAGAAAATTTCAGACAAGAAACACGTAATTCTATAATCGGGATCAATATTTCAAATTATCTTCATCACCATCAAAATAGCATTTGTCTTTTAATAAATCTTTCATTTTGATTTTCTATAAATAAGGTATCGTGATATTGATCGATGCTGATTGTCAGTGAAAAATACTGGTCTAACACCATGTTCCCAAACATATCTCACGGTTTGAAATAAAAAGTTCCTTTATTTTACTTAAAAGGTTTAAAATCTCAATCGTGAAGTGGTTAAGTCGTTTGTCTGTCGTACTGAAGGTCTCAATGATGAAGTGGTTAAGTCGTTTGTCTGTCGTACTGAAGGTCTCAATGATGAAGTGGTTAAGTCGTTTGTCTGTCGTACTGAAGGTCTCAATGATGAAGTGGTTAAGTCGTTTGTCTGTCGTACTGAAGGTCTCAATGATGAAGTGGTTAAGTCGTTTGTCTGTCGTACTGAAGGTCTCAATGATGAAGTGGTTAAGTCGTTTGTCTGTCGTACTGAAGGTCTCAATGATGAAGTGGTTAAGTCGTTTGTCTGTCGTACTGAAGGTCTCAATGATGAAGTGGTTAAGTCGTTTGTCTGTCGTACTGAACATTGTGGGTTCGAATCCAGACCGAGTGCAATTTTTTCATGAGATCCCTAGGATTGTTGCGGGAGCTACGGAGAGTTTTTTGCTTTGTGCAATGCTCTCAGAAGATGGCATACTATCTCTGCTGACAGGGACGGAGCTGTATGGGAAACCCGGTGGAGTGAAGTTAATCCTTTGGATCTGTTTGAACTTGCTAATCTGTCTTCAACCTACTTTGCTTACTCACGTCTTTTCCTCATTAACAAAAATGAGCTTCTATATCTATGTCTAGCTCGTCTGCCCGCCTGCCCAGCGTGTTCGTAGCGCGTTGGACTACGGTGACTATCCCTCTGTGTGTGCGGGTTCAATTCCGCGGGATGGCAGAAAAAGCCACATATTCCCCAGATTTACGGTGTTCGTGGCACCGAACCGAAGGGTTACGATGTCCATGGCACCGAGCCGAAGAGCTGAAAAGCTGAAGTGCTTCTGGATCGGGAAAAAAAAAATTTATAGCTTGTTTATTACTGTAATCGTATTCAGAAATGAAATTGAGTTAAAGAATAGAAACGAACATCAACTGATTCTTTATTATTTCATCAAGGACAACATTTTAATGAAGAAACACTTAAATGAATTTTTAGTGTGGTAGCAGCCGAGATGATGAGGAAAAAAAAAGAAAACCATCGCATGAAAGACGTTTTCTAGCAACACATTAGAAGAAAATGACATGTGCTGTTAATTATTTGTTATTGTTGAATGTTGCAGTTTGAAAATCTGGGTAAGTCGGTTGAAAAAAAAGGATGATGAGATAGGCGTGAAGATGGGAAGAAAGAAGGGAAATTGAAGAAGATTTAAGATAGTTTAACAGCTTATGATGGAGAAATAAGTTAATAGAAATAATAAATTTAGTTAGAGGTAAGAAATGTTTGTGCTGAAACACGATCGTTGGCGTCAAACGGCAAGATTGAAGATCGATCGGCAAGAGTTCCGAGCAACAATCCATTATTGAGGATCTGTGGGGATCTATCATTTCATTGCTATTGGTTGATCTTTCTCACTTCATGTGAATCTCTAAATTGGACATAAATAACTTGAGGCACAAGTTAAGGTAATAGCGATACATACAGAATTAAACGTTCTAGCAAATTAAGACGTTTGGTATATATATATATATATGGCAACAGCAGAACAATAAAACAACAAGGGAAATGTACAGTATTAGTGTATGTCATAATGAAAGCGGTATCAAGGATTTGTTCACACTGTCTGGTAAAACCTGTCATGCTGAAATCTACATAAAGGATTTTGTTTAGACAAACTGATGGAACCTGTTACGCTGAAAACTGTACAAATTATAAGTTTAGACACCCTGATGGAACCTGTTATGCTGACAATTGTATCAGTTATTCTTATTATTTTTGTCGATTCAGAAGCACTTGAGCTTTCAGCTCTTCGGTTCGGTGCCATGGACATCGTAACCCTTCAGCTCGGTACCATGGACATCGTAACCCTTCGGTTCGGTACCATGGACATCGTAACCCTTCGGTTCGGTACCATGGACATCGTAACCCTTCGGTTCGGTACCATGGACATCGTAACCCTTCGGTTCGGTGCCACGAACACTGTAAATCTGGAGAACCTGTGACTTTTCTGTCAGCCCTTGGATATGAACCGCACTCACAGGGGGCTTAACATCCGTCGTTCAACACGCTACGTACACGCTGGGTAGGTGGACAATTATTTGTTTAAACACCCTGGTTGAACCAGTTATGCTGAAAACTGTACAAATTATTCGTTTAAAAACCATGTTTTAACCAATTATGCTGAAAACTGTATGAACAATTGGTCTGAACGTATACGTAGTACCTGCCATATTTGCAGGCAACCATAACGATTAGTCTAAGCTTCCAATTTGAACCTGTCGTTCTGCAAAGGATACCAACGAATGATCTCAACAGTTGATTGTCCAAATATAGAAATTCTAATATATCGCAAAACTCTATGGAAAAAACAATTTCTAATCTGTAGCGTTATGCTGAATGCATTTTTATTTATCTATAGCACCACGGCATCGGTTCTCGTTGAGCCCAAACGCACATAATGCAGGGGGGCAAAAAATGGCCATCGATCGTGTGCCTCAAACTTAGTCCCCTGCGTGTCTTTGAACTCTGCTAAAAATGCCCCCAAATGCCACGATGCTTCCATTTCTTTCGTTGCTAGTGCGGTATCTGTTTCAGAATTATGTACAATTTAACCGTATCAACCTATTGTTAAGTTAAAAGCATTGCCAATCAATCAAATGTTATTTATATGCATTATTTCAATAACGTACATTTAAAAGCACTTCCGATAAAAATAACACATGAACAAGTGTGCCAGTTATATTCTTCCTCTTCTTTTTCTTATTTCTCTTCGTTCCTCTTGGAGCATAGGAACACAACAGTTGTCCTACTCCGTTCTCGGTTTCTAACCATTTTCTTCACGGCCTCCCAGTATAATTCGGCTTCCTTCAGCTTATCAGGAAGATTCCGTCACCAGGTCTGATGGAGGTTCCCGTATCGTTACCTGTGTGCGTGTCTAGTGAAACTCGACAGCGTCTTAGGCAGGGTATGCTCGACCCACCGTAATTTCTCCTGACCTGTGTCATCATGGATTCCTGTCCTGTCCTTATTCACAAGTTTTGTTTGTGACTCAGTCAAACCATCTCATTCTGAGAATCTGTCGAGAGCATTTGTTGAAAAATGTCTGAATCTTATTTATATTAGACTTGATGGCTCGTCATATTTCCAAGTCATAGAGAAAGAAGAATTTCACATTTGAGCTGAATATTCTGAGCTTTGTTTAAATAGTGATTGCAATCGATTAAAAACACTGTGTGCAAGAGAGTAAATACTTGCCAGACTTTCCTACTTCCGTTAATATCTTCATCTGTACCTCATGATTGGATGATCTTACTACCAAGGTAGACAAATTCACCAAGATCGTATATAGCCAATTTTTAAATCAATACCAGGTCGGATCTACTTAACCTTTTCTGTCTGTTATATCTGTCTGGGTGGCGTCTGTGGCCTAGGGGTTAGTGACTCGGTCTATTAACCTCAACGTTCTGAGTTCGAATCACGCTGCGGACAATTTGGTTGCAAATTGTTTCTTGTGGATTTTAACAAAAGGACGATGGCACCACCCGTTCAGAAAGCAATGCAAACTACTGAACGTAATAATGCCTAGAAAAATCACAAATAGCGTTAAAAAGCTGGGGTTGACTTGCAAAGTCATGTAAAGGATATGCAATTAACTAACTATATTACATTGAAATTAATGCGTTTTCATTTATTTAGTATTGAGCATCATCAAATAACTTGTCCTGATCAGAATTTTGTCACCCAGTTCTTCAGGATTTCTCTTTCCCTCATTGGTCAGATGTTCGGACTCTGCAGCTGTCATGCTAAAATCACCAGTTACATCCTCAATCCATCTTCTCCATGATCTTCCTCTTCTCCTCTTTGTCCGAATGTTACTTTCGATAATGATTTTCTTCAGCCTTTCGTGTATTTTTATATGTCCAAAATACTTAAATTTTCTCATTCTAATTTGTAGCATCAGTCAATTTTCTTAGATTTGGAGTTCTTTCTAGATAGATCTATTTGTTCTCTTATCTGTCCATGATATAAGAAGGACTCTTCTGTAACACTTATATTCAAAAGCACATATATTTCTTCTTCTACCTTGTTAAATGTCCATGTTTCACACCCATATGGTGTCAATGAAAGTATGCATGATTTTAGTATTCTGATCTATGTTGTCCTACTAGTTCCATTCCATACTGTTTTTAGTTATTAATTTTTTTTGGTAAAGCCATCCATGTTTGTACTTCTTTTTGTAAATTCCCTTCATCCCATTTCCGTCTTTTGTTAGCAGTAAATCGATATATACAAAACTGTTCACATTTTCTATTTTCATTCCGTTGATAAACATATCTTTTGTCATATTTGTTTTATACTTTGTTATTATTTTTGTTCTTGCTAGATTGAGATATAGGTTTAGTATGACAAGTACAATATATGCTGTTAACTTATGTATCTTTATTGTGATTTCGTATCTGTTAGATTGAGATATAGGTTTAGTATTACAAGTACAATATGTGTCGCTAACTTATGTATCTTTATTGTGATAAAAATACATAAGAAAATGAAACACTGGAAAGGGTTGAGCAGTTTACATATCTTGGTAGCGTACTGACACTAAATGGTGGCACAGAGGAAGATATAAAATCACGTCTAAGTAAGGCCAGAACCGCTTTTGCCAGAATGAAACCAGTATGGAAGTCCAAAATCTACAATAGGACCACAAAGCTTAAACTCTATAAAAGCATTGTTTTGCCAGTTTTGCTCTATGGATCGGAGTGTTGGAGGATGACCAAAGGAGATACTAGCAGGCTGTCAGTTTTCCACCACTCTTGTCTTCGCAGAATCTTGGGAATCTTTGGCCAGTAAAAATATCCAATAACCAACTATTCCAAGATACAAGACAAGAGGCAATGAATGACATACTCAAAAAAGATGGAAATGTCTCGGACATGTTATGAGAATGAGACAAGAAATGCCTGCAAGGGTAGCCCTCACTTGGACACCAGAAGGAAAGAGAAAGAAAGGCAGACCACGAACAACATGGAGACGCATGATGGAAGAGGAACTGGACACCGCATCTCTGACGTGGGGCTCTGCCTGAAGGTTGCACGGGACAGGAGAGCATGGAAAGTCCTTTCTGAAGCCCCATATGTCACTAGGCATGACGGAATTAAGTAAGTAAGTAAGTAAGATTGAGATATAGGTTTAGTATTACAATATTTGTAGCTAACTTATGTATCTGTATTGTGATATCTTATCTGTTAGATTGAGATATAGGTTTAGTATGACAAGTACAATATGTGTCGCTAACTTATGTATCTTTATTGTGATATCGTATCTGTTAGATTGAGATATAAGTTTAGTATTACAATGTGTCGTTAACGTATGTATCTGTATTGTGAAATCTTATCTGCTACTACTAACCCTTATGTTCCAAGTGGAGCATAGGACATTACATGTCTCTATCCCCTGAATTATATTCTAAGCCGTATTTTTCAGCTCTGCAAGTGGGAATTATATCTCTCTAGCCTCCTCTTCTACTGGTCTTCGTCAGGTACTTTTACTCTCCCGACTCTTCTATTCTCTTGTGGGATCAAGTTAAGTGTATCTTTGATCACGTTGTGTTGTTCGTTCACAACGGTGTGTTCAAACAGTCAACTCTAGATAGCTAGGCCAGACAACTGACCGGAGAATCCCTGACCTAGATCAGAGAAGGGGGCTGGAAAATATATATGTTTGATAGAACACTGTAAGCTTATTTGGAATTTTACTCAATTCTGTGAGCCATGATTATTTATTAGTGAAAAATATTCATAATATTGAATTCCTTTTGTTAAACTTAACTCGTTGCATAATATAACTTTGATTTAATATTTTGTGTTGATTTTAAAATGAATTCGCCTGTATACATCAACACTGGAATGCGATTTCACGTGGTGTAGTTGTGGTCTGATTTCTTATAATTCTTACCTGAGTCCGAAGGCCCATAAGTTTATAGTTGACTCTGGTTAAATCATTGGGTGGTGTCTGTCTTTAATCCAAAATTTATCAACCATTCCATCGAAAAATCTTTATCAAGTATCTTCTTCTTCTTCTTTGCGTTCGTTCTTTACGACCAATTTTAATCACTCTTTGTGATATGTTTGATCTTTGCCAAGAACGTGTATACGTTGCACATTGGTTTAGTAGGCCCATAAACGCATAGACTTGTACACGTTTAGGACGTACATCCGATTTCAGCCTAACCTCCTTAGTCGCCTCTTACGACATGCATGGCAGGTAACAGTGGTTCTATTCTTTACACCCCAAATTTGGGCCCCGGAACCACTCGGGCGTTATCAAGTATAAATTACACACTAAGAGACAACAACAATTGTTATGAACAGCATACGCTCAATGATAACGGTAAAATAGAAGATCCAATGATGAAAAGCCGTGACCTTATGTGAAAATGACCTAGGAGTAAACGCATAGGAACATCTGATGTTTTTATTTTAAAAAAATATTTTTATTGATAAAGGTCTTTTGGTCGGAACGTCGATTTAACGTGTTTTTTTTGTACAGCTACAGTGTTTCGTTTTTTTTATACCGCTACAGTGTTTCGGTTTTTTTGGTTTTACTTTCCCCTTTTTGTATATAGTTTTACTACAATATTCCCTGTTATCGATAACCTTATAGTATAGAAAATCTGTATTGAGATACACGTTCTACTGTATCTCCAACTCAAAGAAAGAATAATTTCTTCCGTAAATAATATGTAATATTAAAGATAGCAATTGTATACAATTTGAAGAGATACAATTGATTTATTTCATTCTAGATTCTGCTTTTTAAAATTCACATGCAACTGATCACATTGTATTAAAACTGTCAGTCTAAAAACGCTGCATTTTCAGACAAACACCAAGCAAGTAGGATATTTAAAGTATTTTCACCTAAGTGAATATGCTTTGTTTTCAAAGATCGATTAGTTTCTTTCCTTTGTGTTATATTAATAGTTAGCTTGTGTTTCTACTAATTGATTGATTGATTGATTGATTAATGCCCCATTATTGATCTTCAGGAAAAAAACTACAATATAGATGAGATGACAGTAAAAATATTTGATTGACGAAACACGTAATAACAAAGTACTGTAGTTTTACAAATTACAAAAACAATGACAATATACAGCAACATTTCAACCAACAAGGCCTTTATCAAGCAAACGAACAATAGGAGTGTCGAATTTACATAAACACGAACATATGGACATACGGAGACATTCAAACGTTTCTAATGAAAATCTGGGAATAAAAACGAATAACTAAAAAAATGTAACACAAAAACCACACATAAAAACTAGAAATAGAAAAGAAGAGAAACAATAAAAAATCAAGTAAATATATAGTTTGAATATATACAACATATGCACATATAGATTACAAGGCACGAGAAGAGAATGTACTAAGAAGCATAAACTATGTGTTTCCGACATCATTATTGCATAGGAAGATCTTATTGACAGTGAACAAACTTCGTAGAACTGATGAAGGTCCCAATATGTAATTTTGAAGATGGTGAACATTTTGAAAAAAAAGTTTAATTTTAACATTTTTATTAAATTTTGCTCAGGAGCAACATTTCCGCATACTTTTAAGACTTTCAACTGCAATGGATATTTTATTTATTTAACTTGAATGCGTTTAAGTTTTATCATTTGTCGTCTCAAATATGACTAGGAACTCGATTACACCTACATTGCGATAATGGATAACTGAAAAATATTTTTTAAATGGTTTAAAAGCCGAAGGATTCACTTCATTTCACCGGGTTTTACCCCATATGGCTCGGTTCCTCTCCGCAGAAATGGCACGCCACCTGCAGAGAGTATTGCACAAAGCACAAACTCCGTAGCTGCAGCAACAATCCTAGGGGTCTCTGGATAAAAATTGCGCTTGTGAACAGAAGGCCGCAGTCCAGATTCGAACCCACGACCTTCGATTCGCAAGGCAAAGGGCTTAACCACTCAGCCCCAGAGATCCCCACTGGAAAATATTTATATCACTCAACGCCTGGAACGAATCAAGTATCTTTTAAGCTATAAACGAGCACGTTACCTCCTCGCCACAGAGATTCCCATCCACAAAATACATTTATTCGTATACATCACACATAATATCAAAATGATTAATAATAACGATTAATGAAGAAAGTTAAGAATTAATCTTCACAATTGCTTCTTGCATTTGTTTGCTGCATCGTGTGCCTTTGGTAGTGTGTGGTGCTTCTTTGCATTAAGTTTGCCCATGCATCCCTTGCTTGATAACGGCCTTTTGGTGAGTGTGTGGTGCTTCTTGTTTGCATTAAGTTTGCCCATGCATCCTTGCATAGCCTTGGAGGTGTGGTGCTTCTTTTTGCATGTTGCCATGCATCCTTGTGATAACGGCCTTTTGGTGAGTGTGTGGTGCTTCTTGTTTGCATTAAGTTTGCCCATGCATCCTGCTGATAACGCCTTGGTAGTGTGTTCTTCTGTTTGCATTAAGTTTGGCATCCTGTGATAACGGCCTTTTGGTAGCAACATCTTTAGTTATTTTTTTTTAACTTTATAAAACTACATTTTTGTTAGCGCTGCGCACTTATGAGATCACATAATAATTATTAGATTAATAAAATACATCGCTGGACTACTGCAGAAAAACCTTTAAATTAACCACAGCTGAACTATTGAATCAAAACCTTTAAATTAACCACAGCTGAACTATTAGATGAAAACATTTAAATTAACCACAGTTGGACTATTACATGAAAACCTTTAAATTAACCAAAGCTGAACTATTACATGAAAACCTTTAAATTAACCACAGCTGAACTATTACATGAAAACCTTTAAATTAACCACAGCTGAACTATTACATGAAAACCTTTAAATTAACCACAGCTGAACTATTACATGAAAACCTTTAAATTAACTACAGTTGGACTATTGCATGAAAACCTTTTTAATTAAGCTGAATATTACATCAAAACCTTTAAATTAACACAGCGAAGTATTGCATGAAACCTTTAAATTAACCAGAGCTGACTATTGCATCAAATTTAATTAACCACGAGTATGAAAGACCTTTAAATTAATCACAGCTGGACTATTGCATAGACTTAAATTAACCACAGCTGGACTTGCATAAACCTTTTAATTAACCACACTGAAGCTTTGAGAAGACATTTAAATTAACCTGCTGACTGCATGAAACCTTTAAATTAACACAGCTGACTATTGCATGAAGACATTTAAATTAACCAAAGCTGAAGTATTGCATGAAGACCTTTAAATTAACCAAGCTGAAATATTGATGAAGACCTTTAAATTAACCAAGCTGAACTATTGCATGAAGACCTTTAAATTATCTATATATGAGTGCCATTTATCCTTCTTTTGATACATTACCAGTTTATAGAAGAACGGAGACGAAGACTAATACAGGGCACAACTTGCACTCATGTTTGCTATTGATGAAGTCATCCAAAAATGTCATTAGACGGCTATTATGCGAGTGTCACATGTTTAGGAGTTGTTTTTTCCTGAGGGTTAATCTGCAATAACTTGGGATTGACCAAGACGTTGGTATCGTAGTGAGATAGTATCGATTGCGATCGAAACGAGTTCAAGAGATGTCAACAGAAGCAATGAAAGAATATTCTAGAAATAAGCAGGGGCGGCTCGCCATTAAGGGCCAGTGGGGACCGGCCCCACCAAAAACCGAAAGGGGGAATAACTTCCCGAATAGACAAATAATAGTAAATACTATTAAAAAAACAACGATTTTTCGAAATTTTGTGTTTGGCCCCACCAAGAAAAATGACCTCAAGCCGCCACTGGAAATAAGAATAGTAAGGAAAAAGTATTAAGTGTATATAAACTAACGGAAACAGAAAATAAGTCAGACTTAAATAGAGTAGAAGATTTAAAGAAAGATATGGTAATAATGGGTCACAAACTACCGAAGTCAATAGCTAGTATTAGCAGACAATTACTGTCATGGAAACCCTAGGAATGAGAGAAGTGGATAGACCAAATTTTACGTGAATCTGAGATCTAGAAACTGATATTGTCTAAACCAGTGGTTCTCAATCTTTCTCAGCTAGCGCCTATTTCAAATTTTACGTGAATCTGTGATCTAGAAACTAATATTGTCTAAACCGGTGGTTCTCAACCTTTCTCAGCTAGCGCCTATTTGACGATGACGCAAGACTTCTAGGCCCACCACTTGTTTTTCTTATTGACCCAAGTTAATATATGAAAATGAAATTCGTGACATGTTCTTTACAGGAAGTAGCCAACAACCACAGTAAATGAGTCGTTGATTTTCTAGACACCACTTATACATTCAGTAGTTTGTCATTGCTTTCTGAAAGGTGAGGTTTCTTTTCACCATTCGTAAAAATCCAAGAGAACTAATTTGCTTCCAAACCGGTCCGCCGCGTAGTTTGAATCAAGTATGCTTGGATTAGGATCGACCTCACTACCGCGTAAGCTAAAGACGCTCACAGTTAGTATAAAGAATTATTAAAATACAAAATCCACAAAATTGTTGTAACGTTTCACCCTCCCGATGAACTCATTTACTGAAGAACTAAAATACTGAAGAACTAATATACTGAAGAACTAATATACTGAGATACTAATTTATTGAAGAACAAATGTACAGCTAATTTATTAATAAGAGGCACAGTTCGGAAAAGACCTTGTCAACATAGATAATGAAAACTATGATCAATTAAATAACCAAATCAATTAATTACTTTTGCAAACGAGCAAAGTCTAATCTATGAAGGTGAGGAACAGCTACACCATCACATGAATTCCTTGTTAATAGCATACAGTAAGTACAACATGAAAATCAACACACAAAAGACCGAGACCATAAAAACCAGCAGAACACCAAGCTAAGCAAATATACAAATAGACAACACCAGAGTAAAGCAAGTTTCTGAATTCAAATATTTAGGCAACATTTCTTCAGGGGACGAAAAAAAATGTTAGAGAAATAGAAACAAGGTGCCAAAAAGCAAATGCAGTGACCTTCTAGCTGGCACCATTACTACAACACCCAAAGATCAAGATGGAAGTGAAAAGACAGATGATAAAAATATTTGTGTCCCAACACTTTGTTTCCAATGCCAAACTTGGTCTCTGACAGCAACACACCACAGAAAGATCACCATGTGTGAAATAAAATGTTTGAGGAAGGCAGCGGAGGTCTAGTGGAGGTTACCAGGAAAGATAAACTACGAAATGAGGGCATCAGAAGCCGAGTGGGCATAACTTCATGCACCGAATACTATGAAAAACAACAAATGCAGTGGTTTGGACAATTAATGAGAATGAAATGCAACAAACCACCAATAACAGCATACAATAAAAAGAGATCAGGTACTAGAGCCAAGAGAAGACCAAGAAAAGATGGATAGACAATATCAAGACCACACTACATAAACACGGATATAACACAACAAGGGCGATTGATCTGGCCCTGGAACGCAAATTAAAGCTCCCACCCCTACACTTAACGACAAGAGTGGACAACCAATTCCATTATCCACATGGGAAAAGACAATAGACAATAGAACCATTTACTTAGGTACTAATTTATTGAAAAGCTCATTTGCTGAAGAACTCATTTACTGAAAGAACTCATTTACTGAAAGAACTCATTTACTGAAAGAACTCATTTACTTTAAACTTTCCGAGCTGGAATTTGAGACTAAGAACTAAGCAAAGCAAAACTATAAATTATTCAAGAAATACATAATGAGATCAGATGAAATGAAAGATAACCAAAATTAACACACAAGCGGGCCAAATCAATCTTTTAAGAGGCTGAGTGAAAGAAATAAAAATGAGATGTACACAAATGGCAGGAAACCATTACAAAACAAACACAACATTTGGAAAATGATTCAAACTAAAAACCACAATAGGAGGCAGGGCCGTGCGGTATATTTTCTCAGCATGATGCAAGTTTTCAAAATGCCGCCCCTAAAATGTTTTTTTCCTTTAAATAACCTTCAATTGTAATTATGATTTTGCTGCTTATCTCTCTCTCTTTAGCCTGTTACGCCCTTGGCGTTTAGGGCAGCAACAAACGTACACCATTCTTCCCTGTTCATGGCCTTCCTCTGTATTGTGTTCCAGCTATGATTCATTTCCTTCAGCTCTTGCTCTATCGTTCTCCTCCAGGTCGTCTTGGGTCTTCCACGCTTTCGCCTACCCTCTGGAGTCCATCTCAGTGCAGTTTTCGTGTCGGAGCCAGTCTCCATGCGCATCACATGTCCAATCCATCTCCAGCGTCGTCTTCGGATGATAGTGCCCATATTCTCTTGTTGGCATCGTGCAAGCAATAGTAGTCGGCCAGTACACGCGTAAGATTTTTCGCAGACAAGTTGTATGAAAGGCGGAGAGTCTGGACATATCCTGTTCTGTCATTCTCCAGCATTCCGATCCGTACAGCAATGTTGACAGCACACAGCTGTTATAGATACTAGTCTTGGTTCTGATGCTGTATTGGGCAGATTTCAGGTGGTCTGAAGGGTCATGAATGCCCTTCGTGCCTTACTCAGTCTGTTTTTAATGTCAGATCCAGCGCCTCCTTCATTGCTAATAACACTTCCAAGGTATGTGAAAGCGGTTGTATCTCGGAGGGTTTTACCTTCTAGTTTGACTGGTGCTGGGGTTGCTATGTTCAGAGTCATTACTTCAGTTTTCTTCTGATTTATTTTCAGCCCAACCATCTCACTATATTGGTTAAGGCGGCAGGTCTTTTCCTGGATATCTCTATGTGTATGAGATAGGAGTGCGATGTCATCTGCAAAATCTAGGTCTTCCAGAGTGGATGTGAGCGTCCATCTAATACCTCTTGCCTTATCTTCCGTTGTTTTACGCATCACCCAATCTATGACAGTGTTGAATAATAGGGCTGACATAACACATCCTTGTCGCACGCCTGTTTTTACTTCAAACTTTAGTTCTGAAGTTTCAACACTGCATGCAAATTTGCTGTAGCAGCTTTTATAATATTTATAAAACACAGTGGGATTCCATACCATCTTAAGATACGCCATAGACTTTCGGGTGTATGCTATCAAAAGCTTTTCAAAATCTACAAAGTTGATATAGAGTTTGCTTTGCCATTCTGTGCACTGCTCTATGATATTTCTAAGAGCAAATATTTGGCCTATACAGCTCCGTCCTCTGCGAAATCCTGCTTGTTCCTTTCTCAGTTTCTTATCCACAGCTTTGCTGCTTATGCCTCTCCCTTACAGTGCCGCCTGATGCGGGCGCCTCTCGTATCACAGCACGGTACGGTCCTGATAGGAAGCCAAAGAGAACATTTTACACAATTTGTCAGGGTATTCTAGATCACTATGTTTCACCTCCAACACTTCTATAAAGAAGTAAATGGTGGAAGAGAAGAATGTAGTAGGGGGTCCATATTGTAGTGATGATTGTGGTATTTATTGATGGTATACTCAGACGATAATATAGACAAACACTGTCTTTCAGACTTCATATATATATTTATTTTTGTGATGTTCATCATGAGTAGACACACGGTCGTCCATCTGTCTCTCTTATGTTTACTAATTGTTACTATCTCGTCACTCTCTAACTACGCAAAACGTCATTGTCTCGTTTAGTGTTACCCTTCTGCTTAGAGAGTAAACACTAAGTCCGCTATTAAAATATCCTACCAACTATACTATAAACTAAAGCTACTTGTCTGTTCCTCAGCTGCCACCTGGGAGGGGGAACTGGCTATCCACTACAAGAAGAAGAATAATTCTAGTGATTTATCTCAACTTGAAATAATCGTATTTGATGAGGACACTGCAGTTGATAGGACATCTTTTAAACGATTTAAGGATTTAGTATAAACTTTGTAATGTTGAGTTGGGGAATGAGGTCAAGACACAAAGAAAGCTTATCATAAATATAAGAAAGAGGCAGTCATCATTTTTGGGAATGTGATGAGGAAGGGATGTTTAGAACACATTGTGGTAGCCGGTAAAATCGAGGGTAGACGAGACAGAGGAAGACAGAGAGAGAATTTTTGATAGATGTCTTCATGGCACGGAAGAGCGTCAACATCTGAGATGATAGCAAACACAAGAGACAGAGATTTGTGGAGATTCATGAACGCCTACGTCAGCTGGCACGACAACTGATGATGATAAACGTTGTGTCAGTACGACCGAACACTTGAGGCTCAGAATAGGGAGGTCTTTAACCACCGAGGCGCATTAGAAACTAGAATATGTATCCTTTAACTTAGAAGTGGATTCAGGATGTAAGCAGTTAATTCAGGAAGTAAAACAAGAAGCGATCATCTGCCATCATATATAGATTAAAACAAATTCCAAAGGAATTAGGGGTGGTAAAAAGTTCTGCTTAGAACAAGCTCTTGATGATGTGATATGCTCAACGATTCCCTGCAGTGTGGCAACGGGAAGACTGAATTATAAGTATTAGGATGAACTGCTGTTTTAGCATACGATAACCAGAATCCCTATGACAATCAGACTGAGGGAAGTCTCATTATAACAGACACTTTGGAAGACTTAGATATCTGCAAGCGAAGATAAATAGACTTGCGAAACATGAATATAATGTAAAGCCAAGTCTATAGTTTACGAGACGTAAGAACTCTGTAGAATTATAGACGTCATAGACGTATAACTTTGGTCTTCAAATGTTCAAGTCCACGAATCAAACAATTCTTTTTTTTTTTTTCCGATCCAGAAGCACTTGAGCTTTCAGCTCTTCGGCTCGGTGCCATGGACATCGTAACCTTCTGTTCGGTGCCACGAACACCGTGAATCTGGGGAACTGGCTTTTCTGCCAGCCCGCGGAATTGAACCCGCACTCACAGAGGGCTAATCACCCGCAGTCCAACGCTCTACGAACACGCTGGGCAGGCGGGCTAAACAATTCCTTAAGACATGATAACATCTATCTTACAGCGCGGAGTAAAAAAATAAAAATATACAACAGGAAAATAAAGTAATCAGTAAATGAGTCAAATAATGACATTTCTATAATAACATTGATGTTTAGATCTGGGAGTATCTATGCCGAAGACTTCAGACCATTTGTTTTGCCCTCTGAAGAGCGCGGGTTCGAAACTTGACCATCTCGTTTATTTTTTTCGGAGATTTGAGGTTTCACGCTGAAACTATGAAGTTTGTGATTTTTAAAAACTTTCAACAGATGCCGGGTCATTTCTGCGTAGAGGATTTAAATAGTATGGGAAACTCCGATGCAATAAAATCAAGCGCTTTTGACATTTTATGTTAAGATCTAATGAAAATGCATTGTATTAATTGCAATTCCGTAATGAAAGGTCACATGTAATAGATCTCCAACATTTGGAGACTGGAACAGTTGAGAATTAGACGTTAAGTTTGGACATGCCAGACAGTGTCGTCTTCGTGGTAGAGAGAGAAGATATAGTAATCAACTTCTCATGGGTACTGTGAGCAAATGGACTTTGGGATGGCTGCTGCAACGGAGGACAGAGCACGAATGGGAATGCCCAATGTGCCATGACGTCGATCGCATAACATAACATAACATAACATAACATCTCCAACATTTATAGTCACGTTGTTATGATGATGGTAAATTCTGCAAAACGTTTTTGTTGTTTATTCCTCAATGTTTCTTTCCGTATTATATCAATGTTTTCATTCTCTTGTCTGACTCTTATTTTTCTCATTCTTCTTTGTCTGACTCTACTCTCATTCTCTTGTCTGACTCTACTCTCATTCTCTTGTCTGACTCTACTCTCATTCTCTTGTCTGACTCTACTCTCATTCTCTTGTCTGACTCTACTCTCATTCTCTTGTCTGACTCTACTCTCATTCTCTTGTCTGACTCTACTCTCATTCTCTTGTCTGACTCTACTCTCATTCTCTTGTCTGACTCTACTCTCATTCTCTTGTCTGACTCTACTCTCATTCTCTTGTCTGACTCTACTCTCATTCTCTTGTCTGACTACTCTCATTCTCTTGTCTGACTCTACTCTCATTCTCTTGTCTGACTCTACTCTCATTCTCTTGTCTGACTCTACTCTCATTCTCTTGTCTGACTCTACTCTCATTCTCTTGTCTGACTCTACTCTCATTCTCTTGTCTGACTCTACTCTATTCTCTTACTCTCTCTCTTCTTTGTCTGACTCTACTCTATTCTCTTGTCTGACTCTACTCTCATTCTCTTGTCTGACTACTCTCATTCTCTTTTCTGACTCTACTCTCATTCTCTTGTCTGACTCTACTCTCATTCTCTTGTCTGACTCTACTCTTATTCTCTTGTCTGACTCTACTCTCATTCTCATGTCTGACTCTACTCTCATTCTCTTGTCTGACTCTACTCTCATTCTCTTGTCTGACTCTACTCTCATTCTCATGTCTGACTACTGTCAACTTTTGTCTTTAGTATGATTTTCAAATAAGATGTGATGACAAATAGATAATTATAAAACAAATTTGTTACACCCGGTAAAATCAATGGGAGATGAGACAGAGAAGGACAGAGATAGAGAAATTCTGAACAGTCCGGCCTCATGACATGGAGGAGTGTCAATACCCGAGCTGATAGTCATCACCACGTACATACGTTTCTAGAAATTTATGATCGCTTAAACCAGCCGACACGGCACGTGATGCTGATTTTCAAATGAATGTCAAATGGTCCAAACTATCTGATTTTTTCTTTGTGGCGTAGAGGCTAAGTGGTCGCCTCTCGTGTTAAAGGTATTCGGTTCGTTTCCTCATGGAACCATCAGGATATTTTCCAGAGATTCCTGATCTCAGTGTAGGTCAGATCAACTTCCTAGTCCTATCATTGACAGATGATAAAACATATGTCACGTGTTCAATTTAAACATGTAAAGAACACGTGACAGTACAAAATCGAGAAGATTAGTCTGAAAAGCCGCTGGTCGGTAAAAATTCATTAGAAAACATTAAAAACACAATTCCTACCAAAAATGTTTCCATTTTCTAAATTACATCGGGACCCACGCCGGTGCTACGGAGTTCATGCACTGAAGCTGAAATATTTATGTGTAAAAAATGATCGGAGCACATATGGTTACTCACCGAATTGCAATGATGATGGTCCTATCTACCAGCCAATCAATCAATCAATCAATCGATTTCATCAAAATGTCCTCTTCGTTTCGAACTTGTTTAAGACATGCCTTTCCTTAATTTATAAAATGCATCAAATTCTTCTATAAACAGAGATATCCAAGATTGCGATGTTATATTTTAGTTCCTTGATCTGAGCCATGTTTATGAGCTAAAAGATAAATGATAACTATAAATATAGCATCGTGTGGCTGACTTTTATTCTATTATTCATTAACTTAATACCAGGATTTGGAAAGTCCGACAATCCATTTATATCCTACACACACAGTGGAAATCTTCTGCTATCTCCACTAAAACAATCCTCAGGATATTCAGCTCAAATGTGAAATCTATGTTGGTGTATGGCTCGTAAACATGGCGAGTCACCAAGCTAAATACAAATCCTTTGTCAACGGATATTTCGGCGTATTATCAGAGCGCGACAGAGCTGCAAACACAGACGGGTAGATAAGAACAGGACAAGAACTACGGTGACCTAGGTTAAGAGAAGAAAATAGCGGGGGTTGGACATACCCTAAGGAAAACATAGTCGAATGTCACTAGACAAGAACTTGAGTGGAACCCGCAAGAAAAACGGGGGCGTCCTAATCAGACCTGGAGACGAAATCTTCTAGAGTCTAGAGCAGTGTTTCCCAACCTTTTTGTGTCATGCCCCTGCAGGGCGTTGGTCCCACATTGGGAAACAGTTCTAAAGGAACTGAAAAATGCTAGCCTATTCTAGGAGGTTATAAATAAAATAGCCAAAGACCAAAACAAGTGGCGAACAACTGTTGGGACCCTATGCTCCACTAGGAGTGGAGATAAATAAATCAAATTATTCATTAGCTTAGATGTTAAAATCTGTCTCATATTTCTGAGTACAGTTTTATCTATCCCTATACATTTTCTCATCTCTATTTACCATTTTCCAACGTCTGTTATTGTATGTTCAAGGAATAAGAAATTTGTAATTTGTTAACATCTCCCTCCATATATTATAATGCTCAATTTTAGATTCTCGCTTAAAGGCACATAAAATGAAAGTTTCGAACAACTAAATGAAGCAGAAGAGATAATTATAACGTCGAAGAAGAAAAACAAAAAGGCCAATGTGCCAATGTTTTCAAGTCGAAGATAATTGGCCAGAAAAATCATACGAATTCTGTATTGGAACAGCGCCAGTGTCGGATAACCACATTCTATCCTTTACATACTTTTATAAAGTGCCGATGAGCTGGTACTCCTACTTGTCATGGTTAATTGAAAATAATGATATTTTTATTTAGCAACAAAGAGTAAGCAAAATTATCAGATTCTTCTTTTTCCCGTGTGTTCCCCGATATGAATTCATGTGTAATCAGGGCACCTGGTATTTGCGCTTCTGACTGATTTTTGCATGAAGGCCTGCTTTCCTTATTATCAGTGTCTCCCGTCATACAGGCGTGCCTCTCCGACTTCAGAAGTTATTATCCAGTTAAAATGTGCCTTCTCCAACTTCAGAAGTTATTATCCAGTTAAAATGTGCCTTCTCCAACTTCAGAAGTTATTATCCAGTTAAAATGTGCCTTCTCCGACTTCAGAAGTTATTATTCAGTTAAAATGTGAATTTGTGACAGATAAAGAAATAGACAGAGCGGTAGAAAAAGTGCAATAGTAGAAAGATCATTTTCAACAGACTTAGAATATTCATCACACGGAGAAGAACGGTGGAGAAAGAGAGAGTTGAAGGAGTGTGGCTTGATGTGGGAGATGGTTGGTAAAAAGGCAGCAGAACGGTAACAGTGGAAGTCACTTGCGGAAGCCTTATGTGCCAATCGGGACACGAAGAGGATGTAGATAGATAGAATACCCATCACAACACAATATGTAATGAAAATAATGGAATGATAAACATTCGAAGATCACATGTCAAGACACTGACTTGGCTCTACACACCTGGACATGCTAGAGTTCAGGGTAACAAACATGTTGACTTTCTTGCAAACAATGTCCCAACTCAAGCGGATAGAAGTATGGACAGAACCGATGTTATCAATACTGTTCGCTCACATTTATGGAATATGGACGAATCTCAGACAATGAACCGATTGCAAGAATTAGGTGTTATGTTTGGATATGCCAGATAATGTTGTCTTTGTGGTAGAGAGAGATATTACACGAATCAACTTCCCATGGGTACGGTGAGCATGTGGACTTTGTGATGGCTGCTGCAGCGGAGGACAGAGCAGACTGCCTATTATGCCATGACGTCGATCGCATAACATAACATAACATAATAGAAAATCTACATAAAACATTTCAAGAGGCAGAAATAAGTTATAAAAATACTAAATAAGTAGTTAAACGTATGGGAAAGATATGCTAGTTATAACACACACACTCACAATATATATGGGGGTCTTGGTAAAACAGTTTGATATGTCAATCCTCCGCCTTAAGAATCTTTTATATACATACGAGCAGTTTACCCGTCCTTCGCAGGGGGAATTTAGTTTAAATCTATTTGTAAAGTCCCTTAAAGAAATATGCCACTTTGCTTCAAAATCAGCTTCTTCCCCATTAAAAACAATAAGTTTTCTCCACGCATCAGCCAGTAAAACCTGATATAACAGAATTCCCGTGAAAGTTGACAAATAACAATTTAAGATATCCCTCATTTCGATTGCCAGTAAAACCTGATACAACAGGTAACAGAATTCCCGTTCCCGTGAAAGTTAAATTTAGTTTAAATCTAGTTGTAATATTTCACCACTTTTGAAGCTACATTTGTAAAGTTATTCTTTTACGCTGATCTTCTGAGCCAACATAAACTGTCCCTCATTTCGATTGCCAGTAAAACCTGATACAATTGAATTCCAGTGGTAGTTGAAAAAAAACAATGGGCAAATTAAATTTATTCAGATTATTAACTTATCGACGTGTTTTAAAAAATAAATATGGCCCAAACGTGAATCAAGCGCATGTATACTGCAATGCAGGCAGTCACGTTATCAACTACTCTACAGAAAATTATAAGTAAATGTGTTTAAAATACATTATAATAATAGTGACGTTATCGTAGCATTAAGGACTTGAGCGGAAAGTACTAATCTTTATGAAAGTCTGTATGTAGTGTGCTGTGGCATTCGTCACTTTGTTGTATTATTTGCTTGATAAAGGCCTTGTTCATCGAAACGTTGCTGTGTATTGTCATTGTTTTTATATTTTGTAAGACTACCGTACTTTGTGATTACGCGTTTCGCCAGCGGAAATTAACAACATAATCACTTGACCGGTTACGTCATGAAAACATTGAAAGACTATTTCGGCGATTTCTATTCAGAATGACCATGTGCGTTAAGTTGGGAATATGGTTATAGAAACGTAAAAATTCTAGTTTTATAATTTTTCCCTTTTCGTATCCATGAAAGCCACCTTCTTAGCAAAATTCAAGTCCGTAGGATATCAAGATATCTCCATACAATTGGGACAGACATACAATTCCATTAATCTTTGTCTTATACATGATGCTCGTCCATCACGGGTGATGATGACCACACAAATTTTCATCCAAGGGAATGTAGTTGCGCTATGTTTGTCTGTGTGTGCGTAGATGACTTGTGAGCCCGATACGGGCTTGAAATGTTCTTGTACAGTGTGGGCAAGGTATACTTATATATAAGATGTATGTATGTGTATACAGGCAATGAGGTAAAAGTGAGATTGTAACACAAATCAGATAGTTATTTAATAAACAGTTAAGAATTGTATATCATTTTACTTCTCATAGCAACAAATATAATCGAAAAGTAGCTAAATAGTAATGAGAAGTTATCAACGATTTAGGGTTCTCTGTGGTGTAGAGGGCTCGTCGCTCGTGTTAAATGTTCGAGGTTCGCTCCTTCCTGGATCCATTTAGATATGTTTCCAGAGATTCCTGATCTCAGTGATCGAGTTCCCAGTCCTATCGGAAACGGACGATAAAAGGTTGGTCCCGTGTTCAATTTTAGCACGTAAAAGAACCCTTGGTAGTTCAAAATCGAAAAGAGCAGGCTGGAAAGCGGCTCCCAGGAAAAATTCATCAGAAAATAATTAAACATAAAATCCCTACCTACAAAAATATCTTCACCATCTTCAAAATTACATCGCGGACCCTCGCCGATGCTATGGAGTTTGTGCACTGCCGCTGAGATCTTCATGTGTAAGAAACAGATCGAAGCACACATGGTTACTCATTGAAGTGCAATGATGATGGTCCTATCAATCAATCAATCACTCAGTTATGAGAAGCCTAAATGCACTAATAAGCAACAAACACCGAAATAACAGTTTATTTGATGTAGAAAAGCTACAGCAGTGGTAAAGATAAAGATGCAAACAAGTGGAAAGAAGAATTACATAAAGTTCGTTATAGAACAGCAGATCAAGGAACTATATAGCTCTCATTTAGATGTTCAAAAAAAGCAATGGTACACAAACACAATATCAATACATTGTAAATAAATTACTGGTTGTATGTAATCGATCGACAAAAAAAATTTCAAAGCGAAACAAATTTTTCAAGAATTTCCAATAATCACAAAAAATCTTCATTTTCGTATAGACATTGATTCTGTGAATATGATTGACAGCGTCTGCTAGCATAGGCAAATAATCCTTGTAATACATACATCCATGTTGGACTTAATTATCTTTTCACTAGAAGTACCTCTTGTGGAAATTCCATCTAAATTTACAGAAATTCCAGTCATGATCCAATTTAACTGGTTATATTCTGTGAAAGAAGTATATGTGTGATGGATCATCTATTTGTCTGACAACTGAAATGTAGACAGTTCCAATCAATAAATAAATTAATAATATGTAGAAGAGCTATGACTTGGCTATATCAGACATATTACATTAGATCTTCTCAAATAGTGAGTCGTAAAAGTTTATCTGATATGCAAGAGTGTTTTTGAACATGCAAATATATTGTCTGAGGGGATAGTGACTCGGTCTATTAAACCCGACGTTCTGAGTTCGAATCACGCTGCGGACAGCTTGGTTGCAAGTTGTTTCGCGTGAATTTTTACAAAAGGACGATGGCACCACCCACTCAGAAAGCAATGGCAAACTACTGAATGTAATAATGCCTAGAAAATCACAAACAGCGTTAAAAGCTGGGGTTGATTCGCAAAGTCATGTAAAGGATATGCAATTAACTTTAGCTACAACAAAACATCGAGAGAGAAGGCGAGAGGGAAACCACGAAAATGGTGGATAGATGGCATAGCAGAATCCTGTTAGAAAGCAAATATAAATATTACCAAAGCTACAAGAGCAGCGCAAGATAAAAACATAAAACTACTACACAGTACAACAACCCGGTAACAGTGTAACGACAAAATAAAGAAGAAGAAGAAAGAAGATCGATACAAAGGAAGAATGCAGTAAAATTATGTACCAAAAGCCAAACACTGGAAAACTAAGTACGGTAGTTTTACAAAGTACAAAAACAAGATAAAGCGCTGTTTCGACCATGGTATCTAAAACCACAGTCTTCATTTCGTATGTTTTATATCTTTTGCTTGATAACGGCCGTATGATCAAAAAGTCGATGTATCTTGTTTTTATCATCATCATCAGGTATCGTCTCCACATCGAAGGTTGACTGCAATGAATCTCCAGCATCCTCTGTTTTCGCTTGCTGTTGCACACTGCCAGACTGTAACCTGTCCACTTCTTAGTTTCCCTCCCACTTATCTCTCGGTCTTCCTCTTGCTCTTCCCCCTCAACTTTCCCTCTAGTAAATGTTTTATCATGGTGTCATGTCTTTTTATGTACCCAAAATACTTTATTTATCTGAATTTTATTTCTCTTAATAATTATTTCTTCATGCCTAGTTTTCCTAAAACTTGTTTATTTGTCTGTTTTCTGTCCATAAAACTCTACCTATTCTTCTATATATTCACATCTCAAATGCATCAATTCTGTCTTCTAACTGTTTGTTCATTGTCCATTGTTCATTGTTTTTATAACTAGTACATATATTTAAGTATCTTTATATTAGACCAGTGTTTCCAATCTTTTTGTGCCATGCCCACCTAAGCCTTTCTAAAATTCTATGTAATATATACATAATTGTTATTTTCAAAAATTGAATTGTTCACTGAAGAAACTTAAATGATAGGTTTTAGGAAGAAATCTCTAGGAAATTATGAAGGAAACACAGTAAGTAAAATTTCAAAACTTATAATATTCTCTTCTTTCTTTCTTCCTTCTCTGTGTTTTTGCCGCTAGACGTAGCAGGTTTAACTGATGATCGGTTTCCGAGATAATGCACACTCGGTCGCTTGATATGTTGTGGTATTGTGGAGTTTTAAGATGTCTGTAACTCCATCATCCCATCTTTTTTCTTGGTCTGCCTCTTCCTCTTGATGATTCCATTTTCAGGCTGTATGTTCTTGCAACTTGTCTATTTGGGTTCATTCTGACCAAGTGGCCAAGCCATTCGAGTCTCTGTTTTTCAATAAATTTAATAGCAGGTGTTGTTCCGACTGTTCTTCTAATTTCCTAATTTCTTATATGGTCTATTCTTTAAAAAAAACATATAATGAAGAACTGAACTTTAAGTACTTAATTACCCCTATAACAATCAAATTGTCCCCTTAACAATCAAATTGCCCCTGTGGCCCACGTTGTGAAACACCTTTTAAACCCCATTTAAACACTGTATTAGACTGTTTTAATTTAACAACTAGTCGGTATTATGGAATTCAAGATTGAAGTGAAATTATCTGTGCAAATTTACGAAAATTTCGTATCCAACCTGGAAAAGTGGCGAACAACTATTGCGACCCTATGCTCCACGAGAAGCGTAGAGCAATAAGTCAAGTCTTTTAGCTATTGAACGTAATTCAAAGTTTCCAAAAATGCTCCTTCCATAATTCTTCCCAAGTCGTTCTCAACTATTAATTCGACTTGGCTAAGAACGTAAATTCAGGCTTGACGTACCTTCAATAAATTATACATTCTTTAAAATATATATTTAGCTGTATAAATTAGATTTATTACTATTATATTTCTCTCGTACCGTTATACTTCACATAGAGTCTGTAAGAAATTTATCCATACCGCTATATCCTGAACAACTTGTTCAATCTCTTCTATGGAATTTAGTTCGAAATGTCTCGCTTCTCTCGGTAATGATCGTTTCAGGAATTTTTCGAAGGGATATATATATATATATACATATCATCATCGAGCCCAGAGCGTAGTTGTTAGTGAACTCCTTCTAGGTTGGTGGTCTGGTTCGCTCCAATGCGCGTGGAATTTTTCCGACCGCGACGGTCAGGTCGACCCAGCCTCAACTGGTACCAGACATGCTCTGGGAGTAAAGGCGGCCGGCGTGATGCTGACCACATCACCATCGTGTGCCGACGGTCAATGAAAAATACAGGCCTACACTGTATTGACCTATATACCACAGGTATGAAGGGTTCCTACTTTATCATCATCAGTACATGTCCTTTGAGGTCATTTAAATCACAGCCTGTCTGAATAACTCTCTGTCTCTAACAGTTCTCCCACCATTCTAATATCATGTTCAAGTTCTTTGATGTCATGCTGTTCTTCGAATGGTCTTCTGCTGCCTTTACCCCAGGAACTATGCCTTCCTAACTGTTCTCTCTAAACCACCGTGTTGTTAAATGGAACCCAAATCTTCATTTTCCTTGAGATGATATTGTTTATAAGCAAATGCTCCATAATATATATATATATATAAGAATTATAAATGTGTCATGGATACGGAAACTAGGACAACAAGTAGTCCTTGGAAAAAGTTCGGAATGAAAGAGCATTTCTGAATGAGATTAAACAAAGTGGAGCAAGTGAAAGGGCATTTTGTAAGGGAAAATATATAATAGTAGGATGCAAAGTCACAGACCGAGCAAAAATCACTGAAAAAAATTAAAATAAAATTGTTTCCAAACTTTTATTATCTTCAAAATTACATCGGGAAACCGTCCCCAGTACTACGGAGTTCGTGCACTGCCGCCGAGATCGTCCTTCTTTGAGAGTAAAAGCGATCAAAACACCTATGGCTATTCAATGTGGTTCACTGCAGATAGTTCTATCAATCAATCAGCCAATGAATCAATTACTCGTATAAATAAAACAATTACTCTGTTAAAGTTAACCCTGTGTACGATTAAATATGAACATTTTTACACAGAGGACTCTGGCTGAGTGGTTAAGCCCTTTGTCTTGCGTGTCTCTGTGGCTAAGTGGTTAAGCCCTTTGTCTTGCGTGTCTCTGTGGCTGAGTGGTTAAGCCCTTTGTCTTGCGTGTCTCTGTGGCTGAGTGGTTAAGCCCTTTGTCTTGCGTGTCTCTGTGGCTGAGTGGTTAAGCCCTTTGTCTTGCGTGTCTCTGTGGCTGAGTGGTTAAGCCCTTTGTCTTGCGTGTCTCTGTGGCTGAGTGGTTAAGCCCTTTGTCTTGCGTGTCTCTGTGGCTGAGTGGTTAAGCCCTTTGTCTTGCGTGTCTCTGTGGCTGAGTGGTTAAGCTCTTTGTCTTGCGTGTCTCTGTGGCTGAGTGGTTAAGCCCTTTGTCTTGCGTGTCTCTGTGGCTGAGTGGTTAAGCCCTTTGTCTTGCGTGTCTCTGTGGCTAAGTGGTTAAGCCTTTGTCTTGGTGTCTCTGTGGCTGAGTGGTTAAGCCTTTGTCTTGGTGTCTCTGTGGCTGAGTGGTTAAGCCCTTTGTCTTGAGTCCGAAGGTCGTGGAGCCTTTCTTGAGATCGAAGGTCGTTGTCAACCGTTCTGTTCACGAGTGCAGTTTTTCCGGAGATCCCTAGGATTGTTGCCGGAGCTACGGAGTTCGTGCTTTGTGCAATACTTTCGGCAGGTGGCGTGCCATTTCTGCTGAGAGGGACCGAGCCATGTGAGGTATAACCCGGTGCAATGAAGTCAATCCTTCGGCTTTAAAACCCTTTAAAACTTGTTACACATTTTAGCACATCAACACACAAGAACTCTTTTTTTTAACTCAATCCCAGAAAAATTATAATAAATTTCACAAAATATGTTTTCTCAGAAGAAAGTCGATGAGAATGGTGGAAATAAAGAACAATTACTGGATGAATATGAACGTAGCGGACACCAAAAAAAAACCGTGGGTAATGGGAAAAATAAATATTGATTGCTAAAACTGTGTGCGACTGACCAGACTATTGATGTGATTGACATTAAGATCGATTAATGAACAATGATTTTCTGTGTGTCGTTCACTTGATAATAGAGTTTGGTGATGGTAGAGTAGCTTTGTAAAGAAAGTTGGAAGATATGGAAAAAATAACTAGAGGATACGACGAAGAAATAGATAACTGATTGATTGATTTATTGATTGATTGATTGATGGAACCATTATCATTGCACTTCAGTGAGTAACTATGTATGCTTCGATCTCTTTCTTACACAGAAAGATCTCAGCTGCGGTGCATAAAATCCGTAGCACCGGCGAGGGTACCTGATGGAATTTTGAAGAGGATAAATATATTTTTGTAGATAGGAATTTTATTTTAAATTTTTTTCTAGTTAATTTTGCCAGGGCAGCGGATTTGCAGCCTGCTCTTGTCGATTTTTAACTGCCAAGGGTTATTTTACGTGCTCGAATTAAACCTACGTTTTATCGTCCGTCTGCGATAGGACTAGAAACTCGATCTCACCTACACTCCACTGGCTCCATGTGGGAGCGAACATAGTATATTTGGTACCAGAGATGAGTTCCTAGTCTCTACGCCATAGATACCCCTAGAGAAGAAAGAAGATGACGCACAAGTGGTTACCGGGGCCCAAATTTGGGGTGTAAAGAATAGAACCACTGTTATCTGCCACGCATGTCGTAAGAGACGACTAAGGAGGTTTGGCTGAAATCGGATGGACATGTCCTAAACGTGTAGAAGTCTATGCCTTTAGGGGCCTACCAAACCAATGTGCAACGTTTACACGTTCTTGGCAAAGATCAAACATATCACAAAGAATGATTAAAATTAGTTGTAAAAAACGAACGCAAAGAAGAAGATGAAAGAAGAAACAACAAAGTTGATATAACATTTGCTTTAATGTAACATGATAAAGTTAATCATGCTTAAGTCTATGAACATTGAAGTAACATTTGGCTAAAGTTTAAACATGTCCTAATGTAACATTATTATTTGAACATATGAAAGTTGATATAACATTTGCCTTAATGTAACAGATTTATTAACATAAAGTTGATATAACATTTGCTTTAATGTAACATTATTTGAACATAAAGTTGATATAACATTTGCCTTAATGTAACATTATATTAACATAAAGTTGATATAACATTTGCTTTAATGTAACATTATGTGAACATAAAGTTGATATAACATTTGCCTTAATGTAACATTATGTGTTGAACATTTGTAACATTTGCTTAATGTAACATTATGTGAACAGTAAAGTTGATAGTAAATTGCTTAATGTAACATTATGTGAACATTTGCCTTAATGTAACATTATGTGAACTTAATAATTATGTGAACATTTGCCTTAATTAACATTATGTGAACATAAATGGATTAATGGAAACTATTGTTTACTGTTTACAAATAAATATATAGAACAAACGTAACAAAATGAAAAGTAAACAAATGTCTTTTTCTAAGGAGTCTGTTTTTCTAAAGAACGAAAATCTAAAATAAAATAAAAACTCTTTGAAAAACATTGACAGGGTCAATTCATTCTCTTCCAATAACAACTTTATTTTTCATGAGATGAGCTGCTCTAGAAACATTAATATTTTATTCAATGCAAAAAAAAAAGAAATATAAATAATGGTTTTATCTTCAATCTGAACTGACAAGCAAATTCTCGTAGGCGTGGATTTATTCAAGGATGCAATTTGAAGAGTTGAGATAGGATTTGATGAAGTTTTGGTTTGAATCGTTATAAATAGCAGTAGAACAGTTACACATTTCAAGTTTAGGGGCGAGATTTATGCTTGAATGCTTGCTCAACAAAAGCCTTGTTTATATGATAGTAAATTATATAGTGAGACATTAGCACAGCATTTCTAATAATGTATGAAGAGGTTCTGGATTGAATCGATATTGGATTTTACTTTACACACAATTGTTTTATATTGTTGGTTAATATTGCTGGTTTCAAGTTTAGTGTCGAGATTTATGCGTGAATGATTGTTTAACAAAAGCCACGTTTGTAGGATAGTAGGTTATGTAGTGAGACAATAGCGCATCATTTTTAAAAGTGACTGAATTAAAACAGTATCTGGATTGAATCGATTTCATCTTGTACTTTACACGCAGTTTTAAAAAAATATATTGTTTGGAGTAGGAGAAAATGTTGTGAAATAATAAACAATATTAGACAGTTGGCAATATTGAGATATGTTTTATTTGGCTGTGTATGCGTGGTTCGGGCATGTGATGAGACATAGCTCACTCTCTAAGTCTACAGGGAACAGTTGAGGGTGGAAGAAAGAAAGGAGGGCAAAGAAAATCCTGGTTTGATAACATCAAGAGCTGGTCGGGGCAGAGTTTCTCCACACTCGCCGAGGAGTTGAAGACAGAGATTCATGGCGTGCTTTTTGTGCTGTCTCCACAGTGACACCCCTCCCAACCTCAGTGGCGTCACTGGGGTTGGTGTCACCCAGTGCGTAAACTTTTGGTGTCACCCCTCTAGACTTTCACCATGGTCTTCTACTTCCGAGTGTTCCTGTACCATATATAATCGCATATAGTCATGTTTGTCAAATAAGTCAACAAGTTAATAAGGACATAAGAAAGAAAACAAATTGAACAATATAACTTCAATACTTCAGGTAAAACATAAATAAAGAACTTCGACAAACTCGGACAAAGTTACATTTTTGTTATTTAACATTAAAATTTCTGTTATTTAAAAATTTCCCTTCCTGGTCTTCAAAGCTGCAAACCTGTCAATCACATCATCAAAATCAATATCTTTCACCATATCACTTTCAATTGATAATATAGCCAGATCAGAAAGTCTTGACTGTCCCATGGTTGATCGCAAATAGTTCTTTATAAGTTTCAGTTTTGAAAAGCTCCTCTCACATGAAGCCACAGACACACAGATCGTAAGAAATAGTTGTAGGCTTAGTGAGAGTATTGGGAGAGATTCAAGGAAATCCCAGTCAACTATGAATTTTAAAATATCAAATATTGACCAGTCTTTGGCTTTGTGGATATCAATATCTGCTGCCTTCAGGTGTCTTCTCAGCCTTGGTATTTCTTTTAAAAGCTCTACTCCGGATAGCTCATCATAGAAAGTGGTCAATTTTGGAACTGACACCAGCAACTCTTCTTCAGTTGCTGATAGAAGACTCTTGGTTGAAAGCCTCAAACATATTTGCTACTTCCTTGATCGCTGTTGATCTGGTCTGGAGTTCAGAATGAAAACGATCAATACACTCCAGCATCGTCCTATTGTTTTCTTCTTGCATAGTGAGTCCAGCCTCTCTGACTTGTTCCCCTGCCATTCTCTTCTTGAACCTTAATCTTATCTCTACTGTTATTCCATATTGGTCTGCTTTTAAAAGTGCCTGTTCAATAGCATGCTCCACTAAGTGACTGCGCTTCTCCTGCAGAAAAGTCTTAATGCCTCTAACTTGGTCACTACTTTGTCAAGAGTTAAGCCTTTAGTCTGCAGATACTGCTGTGTCAAATTAACTTCCTCAAGTACAGCAGCCCAAAAGTAAAGGTAGCACAGAAACGTGAAATCACAGACAGCAGGTAAAAGACCTTGTGCTGCACCTCTTGTTTCCACATTTTCACGAGGATCACATAGAGCTTCAATCGCTGCCACACATTCATCAAACTTATCTTTCACCGGTTTAACAGCAGCATGATGTGCACTCCAGCGTGTTGTTGATAGCCTTGCCGACATTGCAGTGTGTTCAATTAAAACATCCCATCGATGGGTGGAAGCAGCAAAGAAGTCGGTTATGAAACCCGACTAGACAGAGCTATGTCTGCATTGTCAAATTTGCAATTTTTTATTTTGGTGTCACCCCTTGATGGTGTCACCCGGTGCGGCCGCACCCCGCACCCCCTAGTGACGCCCGTGCCCAACCTAACGGGTTATGGGCTTTATTATTATTATTATTATTATTATTATTATTATTATTATGCTAGCAATTGTCAAAGAAAAATCAGCTTATAGAAAGCCGAAAAATAGGGATTCTAAGTTATATAATTTAAAAAATAATTTACGAATTTTCATCTCCAGTGTTGTCTCAGTCCTAAAATATTTGATCGAGAGTTGAAAAATAACTTCTTCTATTTCTTCTTATTTTGTCGTCACACTGTTACCGGGTTGTTTCCCAGTGTCGTGGTTTTTTTAATTTTGTCTTGCGCTGTTCTGGTGGCTTGGGTGATTGTTATTTTTGTTTTTGACAGGATTCTGCCATCTAACCATCTTTTTCGTGGTCTTGCTCTCTCCTTCTTTCCTGGAAAATAACTAACCGTATATAAAGCAAGTTGAATGCATTAGCAAAAAAAGATGTCTGCAAAAAATAATGAATATAAAATGGGACGACTTCAGGAGAAATGATGAAATCAGAGAAATGTCTGGTCAACCATCAGTAACAAACGTTATAAGAGGGAGAAGATAGAGATATGTTGGACAAATGATGAGCAAAATTAATCAAAATACCAAAGCAGGCATTGAAGTGGGATGCAAAGGGTTCTAGAAAGAGAGGACGCCCTAGGGAGACATTGAAACGAATTTTACTGAGAGTCAAGAAATATCGGTCTCAATTCCATGAAGAGATTGAGCGAGATGCCCAGGATAGAGCGGTATGGAGAAATGACTTGCAGGCCCTATATAACCTTTAACGGTACGAGAGAGCTATACTCATTATTTAAAGTAAGTTGAATGGATGCATTTGAAAGTAGATGTCTGTAAACGATAAGTAACAAAATATGGACGAATTCAAAAGTGATGGTTTTAAAGAAATGTTTAGTTATTCTCTAACAGCAACAGTTGTAAGAAAGAGAAGATAGAGATATGTTGAGCATACTATGAAAAGAAGGACTGAAGAATAACAAAGACATTGAAGTGGAAGGTAAATGTTTTATGAAAGAAATGAGGCTCAAATGTAGCCCTCAAACGAATTTTAGTGAGAGGCAAGAAATACCTGACTCAAATCCGTTGAAGAGATTGAACAAATTGCTCAGGATAGATCGATATGGAGAAACGTTTTGCAGGTTTTATTTAACATATGATGTTAGGAGAAGAATGAAAACATGCGTATGCACGAGGGAATGAGCAATTGTCTAGAAATAGGAAGAAGAAAAAAACCAATGCTGATGCGAAATCTTCTTTCGTATCACGCTACAATGTCTTGAGATAATTCTATGAGTTTCTTTATTAACTTTTGCACGCTATTCTACTTGATATTTAAAATGAGTATAGAAAATACCTAGAATTACATTAGTCTCTAAAGCAAATCAATCGTTCATTATTCATCTGATTAAGAGAAAACAACAAGCGGTTACCACGTTAAAGTGTACTGTCTTTGTTTGTCCTAATTTCTGTACTTCTTTAGTATTTAGATAGTGTTCTGTGAACTATATATATATTATATACGTAATCTACATACTTTCATTTAGTGCATTTATTTATTTTCCACATAGTTTTTCCTTTATTTTTCAAATGAACTTTATATTTTCATTCCTACGATTCGATCCGCACAGAACAATTAGTTTTAATTCCTATTGTTTTTAGATGTTGCTCAAGGTCTCAATAATATCTGATTGATTGATTGATTGATATGACCTCTCTTTCTTACACAGGAATATATCAGAAGCAGTGATAAACTTGAACGTCGTAGCATGGCGAGAATCTCTGATGCAATTTAACCAATGGTGAAAATAATGTGTAGACATATTTTAGAAATATTTCTAATGAATTTGCCTGGCAAACCATTGGTAGTTCAAAATCGAGAAGAACAGGCTGTTCCAGCCTGTTCTTCTCGATTTTGAACTACCAATGGTTTTTTTAGTGCTCAACTTGAACACAAGACCTACGTTATGTCGTCCGTCTCCGATAGAACTAGGAACTCGATCTCACCTACACTGAGATCATGGATCTCTGGAAAAATATCCAGATGGCTCCACGAGTTAGCGAACAGAGTATCTTTGGAACGAGAGACGTTCAACTAACCTCTTACGTCACAGAGACCTGTCTCAATAATAACATAAGTTTAATGCAGCAATAATACAGTTGTGCTCCGAGTCAAGATTATGTTAGGCTGACAAACTCGCAAGGGCTGGGGGAGCCTAACACAACACCACCCAAAACAAAGCTTTACAGAAGCAAAGACTCTTCTGAAATAATCCAGGAAAATTATATGGAGAAAAACCAATGGAGGATACAACCCAGAGCACGACAGTATAAATACACTAAACAGAAAAGCACAGACCGCAGTCTTCAGACTTAGAACGGGACACTGTAGTCTCAGAGCAAACCTCCACAGAATGGGTCTCAGGGACTCGGCAGCCTGCACCTGTGGAGAACCTAAGCAGTCCCCAGAGCACATCCTGCACGACTGCCCTAGTCTGAGTAGTGTGAGAATGGAGATCTGGCCAACAGAAACAACCCTACAAGACAAACAAGGGAACCGGTGAAGACCTCAAGAGCACCGCCCTGTTTATGACACATACCGGAGTAGTCGCATAGTAAAAGTTGATCGCAGAAGAAGAAGAAGAAGATTATGTTGAAGCCCACGTGTAAATGTATGTGTCCGCCATGCTGGAATAGATTAATGATGTTTATGGCTGTAAGAAACAAAGAAGAGAGAAACATTGATTGCAGTTTATATTTGAAATAAATCTATGACGTGAAGTTGCAAAAACAAACATCATAAAGTCTCCTTTTTCTAAATAATAAATGTTAACGGCATTGCTAGATTGCTACTCGAAGAATTGTTAGTCTTATGTTTTTTTGTCTTATCCACCGTGAAGCGCCGTGGGAGTTTCAGTTTTCTATTCTGTGCGAGGTGTGTTGCATCTGTAGTTGTTAGTCTTTGATGCCGCAGGATATCTGTAATATTATCTATTCATCGGGTTCCTGGTCTTCTGGGCACTGCGTCTGGGCTACTGGTTGTTCTAGACGCGAGATTGTAATAGATCTGGTTTCATTCTCTTTAGGGGAACCGAACAATTTTAGCACATAAGTAAAAACACTGAAAATATGCCATTTCATGGAAACGACATCATTCGCTGGCTGAATAGTTTCAAGCATAGGTCCCAACCATTCTAATGATGAGACAGATTTATAAAGTAGGATATTTAGCACATTTATTAACGCATTGAGAAATAAATTGTGACCGAGTTAGTCTTTTATCACTTTTTCCACTTCACAGATATATATACATATATACATACAAAATAATATGTAGTTTTATTACTTTTAACGAGAATTATTGGGGAACATGTAATTTGATAGAAAAATAAATGTACTAATAGAATGTGAAAAAATAAAGAAATAATCCATAACAATCAGAAGGTGTTAAAGTAAATTGTAAGATAATTTTACAACGGAAAAAAAATCACGGCGCAGTCTGCGGCACATGGAAAAACGGGACAGGAAAATAGGCGGAAGCTGCGACACTAAGTAGCTAATGTGTTAACTTCACATATCATATATAAGTTTCTGCTTATCTTGAACACATCATTGATTAATTTCTGTGGTTTACACAATGATTTGAATTTATACTTGACATGAGAAATAAAAATTACGACTAGTTGAACTTTGAACACAAAATGAACATGAGCAGAATAAAAATTATGTTACTCTTCGCCCGAGTGGTTACCAGGGCCAAAATTTGGGGTGTAAAGAATATAACCACTGTTACCTGCCATGCATGTCGTAAGAGGCGATTAAGTAGGTTTGGCTGAAATCAGATGCATGTGTCCTAAACGTGTAGAAGTCTATGTGATTAGGGGCCTACCACGCCAATGTGCAACGTATACACGTTCTTGGCAAAGATCAAACATATCACAAAGAGTGATTAAAATTGGTCGTAAAGAACGAACGCAAAGACGGAGGAGATGTCACTCTAGCGATATTTCGAGCAAAATTCGCGCTTCTAAACCACGTGAACATTTCACGTGGAAACTGGCCTATATTTAATCATGTCAGTACATTGTTTTTAAACATTTACGCGTCATCTGTGTCCTACTTTTTCAGGACTGTGTGAATGCTTGTTCTGTAGTTTGATTAGAAATAAACACATTAGCAGCGAGATCAGCAATTGTTTTAGTATCTTTAAGAACATTTTCAAAAAAATTGTACATAATTTTTCAATTGTAAAAATATGTCGGTCTGATGTGAGATCTTGGTAAAGATCTTCTTGGTATGACCATATTTCTATTACAGAGTCGCTTCACCATGGAAGTGAAATGCTCATCTCTTGCTACAGATGTGCTCTGTTTCATCCCATCATGGACCGATGGGTATAATTTTCTAGAGATCCCCTTATCTCTATATAGGTAATGTCAGTGGCGACTCGTAGTCATTTTTCTTGGTGGGGCCCGGCAAAATTTTCGGAAAAATCGAGGTTTTTGAAGTATTTACTATTATTTGCCTATTCCGGGAAGTTTTTACCCCTTTCAGGAAAAAAACAAATGCTTCTGTTCTGCAACAGCTTGATACTGAAGAGAGTTAAAATAATATAAAATCAAGGACAATTAAATATTTCAGACACATTAAACGACAGGAGCGCCTAGAGAAGATTTTTAAAAAAACCTTTGTCTGGAACGCAAATTGAACATGCGTCACCCGCATGACAACAAACCAATAACTTGTGAATGAGACCACGCGTATATATATCCGACGGGAGACGGATGATAAAACGTAGGTCTTGTGCTCAGGTTAAGATGTAAAAGAAAACTTGATAGATAAACAACGATAAGAGTCGACTACGAAGCGAGTTCAAAGTTCACTAACAATATTTTTATAAATTTCTACACAATTTACCATTTACGCTTATCTTACCATCTCTACTGTAAACACTACTCCTACTGTAAACACTACTTCCTACTGTAAACATTTTTCATGCTGCAAGACTTTTGGATCTCTATTATACGCTGTAAGATCTTCTTTGTAATGTAATCGTTACTTCATGCTGTAAGATCTACTTTATAAACTGTAACGCTACTTCATGTTGTAAGTTCCTCTACTGTATACTGCAATAGCTACTCCATTCTGTAATCATTTCTTCTTGATGTAAGCCCCACTTCGCATTGCAAGCTCTGTTTTACGTTGCAAACTCTGCTTCTTGGTATAATCGCTTCTTCAAGCTGTAGTAATAATGTTTCTTCATGTCTTGAACACTGATTAGCTACGCCACTATAATTCAAACACATTCTTACTACAATATCATAAGAATGCAATTCTAATTTCGCAACACAGATTTCTTCTTGGGAAAACGTAAAAGACTTGATTAAGTATAATTTCACTTGACTTGCATTAACTTTTCCATTTGTTCTCTTTAATCATATTCATTATTGACTAGTTTTTAAGTACAGTCGATCAGTGGTTCTCAAGCAGTTTAATATCGGAATACGGGAAGTATCATAAATCTTCGATTTACACGACGCTCTAAAGTTTGCCAAATCAAAAGTACATCTATTAATACCTTAACTTATATAATACACGTAAGATTTCTAAAAGTGCATCGACATTTCACAAACTTGAAAACAGCAACTCTACATAATTTCCAGTTAAAAGGATAACTGAAGCACGCAACTCGAAATTGAATCTTAGACAGTAAGAAAACATGCAAGATAATAAACCCATATAATTATGGTAATGGAAAGATCAAGTTTGTAATAAATATATTAAAACTCAAAGAACCGTGTATGTAGAATCAGAAATATACAGATAGATCTGGATGCAAAAGTATTTTTGTGAAAGTCTTCAAATTTATTGAAATTGTTCTAAATTTTTTATGTCTTACCGTTAAAACATGTGTATTAATTACGTGTCGTTTTTAAAGTAGTGAACAACAGTAGAAACAAATATTGTATGTAACAATATCCTGTAACAATTATTGTTACAATAGCCCGGGATATTATTTGTGATAATAAAATACGAGTGAAAATAATTGTGTCAACAGCATGTGAAAATTATGACAATATAATAATCATAATCAGGTTGCCTGTGTGGTACCGGAACCCGCAAGAAAAGCAAAGAATAGTACAAATGTGACCTACAAGGCATGTTGAAAGAGACGACTGATGTAGGATCTACGGAAGCTACCCTAATAAATTAAAAAGCATCGCAGAAAGCGGATGTGCTGGCCTACTTGTAGGCGCATAACTGGAACAACGTACAATCACTCTTAGGCTCAGATCACATACAAATTACACAGAGTGGTTAACCCTTTAGCTGCTAAGGACGTGTATAGACGTTTTTCTCATTCACTGCTAAAGACGCATTGACACGTCTGTTATTATTTCTGCTCTGTGGGCTAAAGACGTGTTAAACGTTATACATTTTTACTGTCACAAGGGATATGCGTACATTCACGTTTATGACCTAGAAACAAAGAGTAGCTGTTGTTAGCTTCGTATTCGGAAAGTATGTAGAGGCATGCGGAAGGGTTAACAAGTGATCGATTTGGAGCGTTTGAAGAAGAAGATCATCATCAGGTGTAGGCGATCATGGATCTCCACAAATCTCTGATATTTGTTATCATCTCAGATGTTGACGCTCTTCCATGCCCATGAAGTCAGGCTGTTCACAATTTTATCTCTTTCTTTCTTCCTCTGTCTCGTCTCCCTTCTATTTTACTGTTTGTCATAATGTGTTCTAAACCTTCTCTTCTCATCACATGTCTGAAAAATGATGACTGCCACTTTCTTATATTGACAATACGTTTTCTCTGTGTCTTCGCTTCATTCATCACCTCATTATTCGTCATTTTAGCAGTCCATGTGTTTATCATCATTCTTCTGTAAAACCATATCTTTGGACAATATAATAGCTTGTGAATAATAACAATTGTTACAATGACATAATAAGGAAAAATAATTCTGACACAAACATGAAAATAATTGTGACACAAATCTATGAAAATTATTTTGGTACAAATCAATAAAAATTATTGTAGTACAAACCTATACAAATATTTGTAGTACACACCTATACAATAATTTTGACATAAACCTATGAAAATAATTGTGACACAAATCTATGAAAATAATTGTGACACAAATCTATGAAAATAATTGTGACACAAATCTATGAAAATAATTGTGACATAAACCTATGAAAATAATTGTGACATAAATCTATGAAAATAATTGTGACATAAACCTATGAAAATAATTGTGACACAAATCTATGAAAATAACTGAATCAATAATCTGCACACATGATTGTGAAAATGTTATCGGACAATGCTTATAACAGCAACAAGTATGTACATAATATTAACATGTTCAAAGATGTGAGACACATTGAATAAATATATTAATATGTTCAATAGCAAATTACGAAAGATATAGAAAGTAAGTTGAATGCATTTGAAAATAGAAGTCTGCGAAAAATAATGAATAATAATGGGACGAATTCGGGAGAAGTGATGAAATGTCAGTTAAATTTCTGGTCAACCACTAGTGACAACGTTTATAAGAAAGGGAAGATGGAGATATGTTAGGCACATCTTGAGAAGAAATTATTAAAGAATACTACGCCCGAGTGGTTACAGTGGCCCAAATTTGGGGTGTAAAGAATAGAACCACTGTTACCTACCACGCCTGTCGTAAGAGACGACTAAGGAGGTTGGTTGAAATCGGATGCACATGTCCTAAATGTGTAGAAGTCTATGCGTTTAGGGGCCTACCAAACCAATGTGCAACGTATACACGTTCTTGTCAAAGATCAAACATATCACAAAGAGTGATTAATATTGGTCGTGAAGAACTAACACAAAGAAGAAGAAGAAGAAGAATACTAAAGCAGGCATTGAAGTGGGATGCAAAAGTTTTTTTTTTTTCCGATCCAAAGCATTTGAGCTTTCAGCTCTTCGGCTCGGTACCATGGACATCGTAACCCTTCGGTTCGGTGCCACGAACACCGTAAATCTGGGATGCAAAGGGTTAAAGAAATTGAGGGCGCGCAAAGAAAACCCTGAAACGAGCTTTGCTGAGAGAGGTAAGAAATAATGGACTCAATTCCAGGGAAGAGATTGAGCTAGTTGCCCAGGACAGATCGGTATGGAAAAATTACTTGCAGGCCCTATGTAACGTATAACGATACGAGAGGTAATATTTGTGTTAAATATATATTTTTATTACAAGTATTGTAGTACTGAAAATAAAGAAACTGTACAAAAATAGCTAAGAAATAAAAGCTCAATAAACATAGACGAAATAGAAGCAGAATACGCATTGCAATACTTCTCAAACGTGTTGATTTGTTTGTTCCTTATATTTCTGTGTTCATGTTTCTCCACACCGATAAAAACATCAAATATTTGACAGGCTCGGTCAGCAGAAGTGGATATAGCAACCAAACTAGTGAAGTCTAACTAGGCAACTATTCCTGTCTATATTTAGAATTCTGGTTGTAAAACAACTTTAAGCTAGCTAGTTTTGCTTGTCCGAGAATTAAAGGCCTTGTTGAACAATCCATTTTGAATACCAAATCACTTCTGGAAACCATTTTTGAATTTGTTTGAAATGGGGAAAGAAATACTTAAAACTGGAATATCGACCGTGAAAATGAACAACTTCTATTTAATATTTTATTGCTAATAAAATGATTCTTCAAATGATGTTGATATATTTCTTGTTATTGTGAATGTAGTAACTACTGTCGACAGAGATGAGGTGCCTTAGAAGAGCTGCAGGTGTGACAATAAGAGATACAATTAGAAATGAAGAAATCAGAAGGAGACTGGATGTGAAACCATAATTCATAAAAGAACAACAGATTAAATGGTTGGACACCTGACCAGAATGCCCTGGTATCGCCTACCACAGAGAACCACACAGAAAAAGTATAATGAGTACAAAGCAAGAGGAAGACCACGCAAAAGATGGAGCTTTGACTTTAGGCCATACTAGAAACAGCTTCTAAAACTGGCGTACATGAATTTTAACTTAAAGTCTTTACAAAGTTTCCTTTAAAACAAATAGTCCTAAGCACATACACAAGATCACTACGTTTCACCCCTAACACTTCTATAAAGAAATAAATGGTGGAAGAGAAGAAGTAACTACTGTTTTTGATTTAAAATTGTTTGTGCTAACATATCATCTTCTGATTTCTTTATTTTTTCTTAACCTTTTGTCGTCACACTTTATCGGGTTGTTGCACAGTATCGTGGTTTTCTGTGTTTGTCTTGCGCTGCTCTAGTGATTTATGTTCTAACTATTTTTTCTTTCTTTACTGGAGTCTGCTATGTCATCTAACCATCTTTTTCGTGGTCTTCCTCTCGCTTTCTGTCATGATGTTGTAATAAGGTGGAATTTGGTTGCAATCTTATTCAGCGATAGAACCATTTCCTTCTTTGTTTCCAAAATATAATTCAAGCAACATTCTGTCCAACTTTCTTTCTTGTGCTCATGTTAGTGACTGTGTCTTTTCTAGTGTTGTTCGTAGCTTTTCGTAGGCATCGGATTTCATACGTAGTTATTTTTTGCGACTGTGCTTTGCTCATTGTCCATGTTTAGAAATGGTGACATAAAGTAGGCATGACAAGGCAGGTTGGTCATCTGTTAGTCATATGTTGGTCATCTGTTGGTCATCTGTTGGTCATCTGTTGGTCATCTGTTGGTCATCTGTTGGTCATCTGTCATTACGATGTTTTGGTGCCTTAACAATTGGGTTAGCTGGTAAGTTACAGCCTCTGCTTTTTGCACTATAGCATCTATCCTTCTATCTAGTCTACCATCTTCTGTGAGTATGTCTTCTAAGTATTTGAAGTATGAATAATGTATCAACAACATTGAAGACGCCTTCTGATGTAAGTGTATTACTAGTGTAATAATTCATCATCTGCAGCCAATAGCTAGTTCTAAGCAGAACTTTGCCACTCTAACAGTTCTTCGGAATTTCTCTATCTCTCTCATGGGCCAGATGATTCACCCTTTTAGACGTTACGCTAAAATCATCAATCACATCCTGAATCCATCTTCTCTGATGTATTTCTCTTTTCCAGGATACCTTCTTCCGTAATGGTTTTTTCAACACTTTATGTATTTTTTATTTGTCCAAAATATTTCAATTTTCTCATTTTTATTTGTAGCATCAGCCAGTTTTCTTTGATTTTGAGTTCCTTCTGGATAGATCTATTTGTTCTCTTCTCTGTCCATGATATACTGAGGACTCTACTGTAACACTTATATTCAAAATCACATATTTTTCCACTGCCTGTAATAATTACCTAAGTAATGTATAACTAAGCTGAAATGTATTAACTACTGCTGTAAATGTATTAACTACTGCTGTAAATGTAATATGCTATAATGCACTAATTTGTAAATCTATTAACTACTGCCGTAAATGTATTAATTATTGCTATAATGCATTAATTCTTGCTGCAAATCTATTAACTATTGCTGTAAATGTATTAATTATTGCTATAATGCATTAATTCTTGCTGCAAGATAACTATTAACTATCTTGCTGTAAATGTATTAATTATTGCTATAATGCATTAATTCTTGCTGCAAGCCTATTAACTACTGCTGTAAATGTATTAATTATTGCTATAATGCATTAATTCTTGCTGCAAGTCTATTAACTACTGCTGTAAATGTATTAATTATTGCTATAATGCATTAATTCTTGCTGCAAGTCTATTAACTACTGCCTAAATGTATTCAGTATAAGACAACAATGTAAGATTCTCTTTTGCTCTTTTCCTCAACTTTGACCAGGATGAACTCCCATACAAACCGTTTTTCTGAATAACTAAAAGTGTAAATATTTGTCGAAAATATATTAAGCTTGAGATGCAGTTTTTCACCGTTCTCTATCGAGACGGTAGGATGATAGATTCGTGTTTAAAGAAACTTGGTATGTTTCAAGTACTTTAATTTCAGTTGTGTCAAGTTCAATGACCGTGATTTAAGTATAAATGTTGAAGAAACTTGACGTCTGTCAAGTACTTGACTTTATTTAATTTGCGTCAAGTGCAATGACTGTTGCTTTAACATGTAAACGAAATCTAATTTTAACTTTGTGGGTTTAAGTACTAAATCTCCAATCTCCTTAGTCGCCTCTTACGACATGCGTGGCAGGTAACAGTGGTTCTATTCCGTACACCCTAATTTGAGTCCAGTTAGCCACTCTGGTAGTAATAGTCCTACTGAAGAAAATGAAATCACAGTAACAATCAAACAGAAGATTGATTGATTGATTGATAGGACCATCATTACTGCACTTCGGTAAGAAATCTTGTAGTCTCGGATCTCTTTCTAACACATAAATATCTCAGCGGTAGTGCACAAACTCCATAGCACCGGCGAGGATCTCCGATGTAATTTTAGAAGACAGATAAAATGTTTTGTAAGAATTTGTATTTAAAAATATTTCAGATGAATTTTGCCCAGGCAGCTGCTTTCCAGTCTGTTCTTCTCGATTTTGAACTCTTAATATTTCTTTTACCTGTTTAAGTTGAACACGGGATCTACGTTTTATCGCCCATCTCCAGTAGGACTAGGAACTCGATCTCACCTACACTGACATCATGGATCTCTGGAAAAATATTCCATGGCTCCACGAGGTGCGAATCGAGTACATTTGTAACGAGATGAGAGTACCTAACCTCTACACTACAGAAGATACCTCCTAAAATCCAAGAAGGAATATATATCAAATTGAAGCGTTGAGATATGTGCAGTGACTCTGACATTGAATCATATCTATCTTTGCTTTTTACTTTTTTCAAATTTTTATTTTCGATCCAGAAGCACTTGAGCTTTCAGCTTTTCGGTTCGGTGCCATGGACACCGTAACTCTTCGGTTCGGTGCCACGAACACCGTAAATCTGGAAAACCTGGGGCTTTTCTGCCAGCCCGAAGAATTTAACCGCACCCACAGGGAATTTGTCACCCGTCGTCCACCGCGCTGCGAACACGCTGGGCAGGTGGGCTGTTTCTTTGTTATGTATATGCTTAATATTAAAACATTTAGTAAGCTAGGCACAACTTCTTTCAACCTAATAAAGAATTTGTTATTATTTGGATGTATCAAGGTTCTTTGGAAATAAAAATTGAGACCCTTAGAATTGTTGTTGGAGCTACGGAGTTCGTGCTTTGTGCAACAATATCAGCAGTTGTGTGCCTTCTGCGACAAGAAACTGATGCATATAAATTACCAACAGGCAGTATAACACAGAGAGCAATGTTGCTCCGATACAGTGGATAAAGCAAAGTCGGTCACGCAAAGGTGGACCTCAGAGATAACAGAGGCGACGAAAGATACTATTTATGAAGCACACAAATAGCCCATGCGAGAAAACGCTTCTACCCTGAAGCTGTGAGGCAAACCAGGATTGAGAAGAGAAAGAAAGACAATGTGCAAGAAGGCTCACTCCATGTGTCCCCTTTTCGACCTGACGCTGAAAGGCAAACAGGATTAGAAATAGAGATGATAGATAGATAGGTAGGTAGGTAGGAAGGTAGCAGTTGGATAGGAGTTAGGTAGTAAGCATAGGTAAGCGTAGGTAGTTAGGTAGTGGGAGTAGGTGAGGTCAGAGAGGCGAGAAGTACTTAGTTAGCAGTTAGCTACAGCTAGTGCTATGGTCAGAGTAACGCTTAGTCACCTATAGGCAGTATGGGACAGATTGGAGAGGAGTAGACATAGTGCAGGCAGGAGTAGGAGCTAGGCAGCCAGCAGTTGTAGTCTAGGCATTGTTTGCAGGAGCCTAGGAGCTGGAGGCAGGCAGGAGTTAGAGTAGGAGTAGGAGGAGGTAGTAGGTAGTAGGTAGTAGGTAGGTAGGTAGGTAGTAGGTAGGTAGTTAGTGGAGTTAGGTAGTTAGAGGTAGTTAGGTAGTTAGGTAGGTAGTTAGGTAGTAGGTAGTTAGGTAGTAGTTAGGTAGTAGGTAGTTAGGTAGTTAGGTAGTTAGGTAGGTAGGTAGGTAGGTAGAGATTTCAAAACGTATATTAAAATGTCCATACTTATCTATCGCCCACTTCATGTATAAATCCCAGCCACAATTTGGAAGTGCTGAGCAGGGTCATTTGAGACAATATAACAGCTTGAATACAAACTATCAGTACCAAGTGTACAAGTGGTTACGTCTTTGTCTTGTGTTCCGAAGATCGTGAGTTTGAATCCGGACTACGCCGTTCTGTCCACAAGTGCATTTTTTCCCAGGTACCCTAAGATTGATTCCGGAGCTATGGAGTCCATGCCTTGTGCAATAATCTTCGCGTGGGGGGGTGCCATTTCTTCAGAAAGGGACTGAGCCATATGAGGTAAATCCCAGTGTAATGAAGTCAATCCTTTGGTAAAGAAAATGAATAACTTTAAATATCAATGGCGCCCGTGTGTTGTTGGGTCCATATTGGGAACAAAGAATAGTAACACTGTCACCTACAAGGCATGTCATAAGAGGCGACTAAGGTAGGAGCATAGGGATCACAGAAAATGTATGTGCTGGTCTACTTGTAGGCGCATAACTGGAACAACGCATTATCGTTCTTAGAAGCAGATCACACGCAAATCACAAAGAGTAGTTACCAAGTTGTCGATATGCTGCGTTCGCAGAAGAAGAAGAAGAAGAAAATGTCAATAGTACATTTGGTTATACTAAACTAAAGAACCAAAGGAGAACGAAGTTTTAGAATAATATGTCTCTTATTCTGTCTTTCTCCCCAAATGAAATCACAAAGTTGGTTCCAGTCACGTAATAAGGACATGAAGTGGTACTTTAGTTATATGAAATCCCAATAGCGTCTCAGAAATTTCCAAGCTTTTTGGAATCTATAATAACCGTACGCCAATCAATCTAGACAGAAAGAAAAGAGAAAAAACATACACCTTTCATCAAACGTAACACAGTGGGGCAATGACTTAAACCAGTGTTTCCCAAACTGTGGTCCACAAACCCCCGGCGGTCCGTGAGGTACTAACATTGTGTCCACAAGCGCATAAAGAAATATTATGATCTTTGATATTTCAAACAGAAAGATAAATTTTTAATCATGTATAAAAACACTATAGTAAACTAGTTCCGCTGTGAAATCAAAGGATCCGGACCAGACCGGAGTCTAAATGTCTGATAGGACAAAATGAAAGATCATTTGAAGTTTCCTGTAGTCTGAGAAAATGGAGCCAGCTTGACTGTTGATGGGTTGTAATAATAACTCCATCGCTAGAAGAATACAATTTAAGTAAGTAATTCCCTGAAACGATATTGGGAAAGATAGGATAAATAACTTTAGCGTGCATTGGATTTAGCTAAAATACAATTTGGCTGAACTTCATGATGGATCGCTGGCTGAAATTGAAACACATATGTACGATGATGCCAATGATGGCGCGTTTTGTTCAAGGCAACAGGAAACCTTCCTGTTTATTACAATATTAAATTGCAGACAATTTTTTACTATTGTAACACACATATAATTAATTCCTGTTCAATTTTATATATAGAAACGTTTGAGAGTCCGCGGCAGCAAAATGTATTTAAAAGGAGGTACGTGGTCAAGAAAAGTTTGGGAACCACTGACTGAAATCTTCAACGGGGAAAATATGTAAGGAATGTAATAAGAATAGTAATAAGAAAGACAGAAAGAGAAGTAAAACAGTCTTAGGTTTCTGAACAGATATAGAAGTGTATAGTGGTTAAAGAAAGGTGAGGTTCTCTGTGGTTAAGTGGTCAAATCTTTCATTTTGTTCTGAAGATAGTGGGTTCGAATCTCAACCCGTCGTTTGTTTCATGAGTGAATTTTTCAGAGACCCTTAGAATTGTTGATGGAGTTACGGAGTTCGTGCTTTGTGCAACAATGTCAGCTGGTGGCGTGCATTTCTGCGACAAGGAACTGATGCATATGGAGTAACCCTGTTCAATAAAGTCAATCCTTCACGTTCTTGTATTTCTAGTAGACATAGGTAATAAACAGGAAACATAACTAAATTAGATAAGCCTGCACAGAGACTAACAATAAATAATGTGGATGTGACAGAACAAATATATCTATCCAGAAAGAACTCAAAATAAAAGAAAATTGACTGATGCTACAAATAAAATAAGAAAGAAAAAAAATTGAAGTATTTTTGGCATATAAAAAGACATTAAGGGCTGGAGAAGACCATCATGGAAGGAGGCATATCGGCAAAGAGAAAAAGAGGAAGACCACGTAGAAGATGGATTCAGGATGTAACTGATGGTTTGAACATGACGGCTGCAGAGGTGGGACATCTGGCCTATGAGAGAGAAATTTCGGGACTGTTGGTGGGGGTGGGGGAAGCAAAGTTCTGCTCAGGACAAACTATTTCATGATGAATGTGAATGTGATTAAAATCTAATTAAAATAAAGATTGATTGCTTCATTGATAGTACCATCATTGCTCTTCTGTTACTAACCATGTCTGCTCCGATCTTTTTCTTACACAGGAAGATCTCAGCTTCGCAGCACCGGCGAGGGTCCCCGATGTAATTTTGAAGATGGTGAAGATACTTTTGTAGGAATTTTATTATGAATCTTTTATAATGAATTTTTCACGTGCAACGGCTTTACAGTCTGCTCTTCTCGATGTTGATCTGCTAAGTGTTCTTTTACGTTCTGAAATTGAACACAGGAGCTCCGTTTTATCATGTCTCCCATGGGACTAGGAACTCGATCTCACCTACACTGAGATCAGGGATCTCTGGGAAAATATCCAGATGTCTCCACCAGGGAGCAAACCTGGTAACTTTGGCACGAGAGACGAGCACTAACATCTATGCCACAGAGCCCCTTAGTTAGTTAGTTTGTTCCTTTCATGCCACAAGGCCCTTAGTTAGTTAGTTTGTTCCTTTCTATGCCACAGAGCCCTTTAGTTAGTTAGTTTGTTCCTTTCTATGCCACAGAGCCCTTTAGTTAGTTAGTTTGTTCCTTTCTATGCCACAGAGCCCCTTAGTTAGTTAGTTTGTTCCTTTCTATGCCACAGAGCCCTTTAGTTAGTTAGTTTGTTCCTTTCTATGCCACAGAGCCCCTTAGTTAGTTAGTTTGTTCCTTTCTATGCCACAGAGCCCTTTAGTTAGTTAGTTTGTTCCTTTCTATGCCACAGAGCCCTTTAGTTAGTTAGTTTGTTCCTTTCTATGCCATAGAGCCCCTTAGTTAGTTAGTTTGTTCCTTTCGTGCCAAAGGCGACGCATAGGACAGAGGTTTTAGATCTCCATGTAATGCGGTTCTTTGCTAGCAGTTAGAGATTTTGTATGGTTTTACATCCCAATAGTTTACTTTCTTGTTGGATTGTTCTTCAAAGAGTGGTCTTTGGTCTTCCACGTTTTTCCCAACTGGTGACCACATAAGGACTTGTCGATTTAGTCTCTTTTCGTCTGATCTAAGAACATGACCTAAATATTTCCACCTTCGTTTCCTTATAATATTTGATATGAGTTGTTGGTGTGTTCTATCTCTCACTGTGTTGTTAGAAATGAAATCATTCCATTTTACTTTTAATAATTTTCGAGACATTTATTCTCAAAGCTGTCCAGTTTCTTATCAATTTTCTTTAGAGCCCCTTAACTACACCCTAAAAAAAATAAAGATGTAGACGGCATTACAATGACTATATGTCTTATTGTTATAACGTCTACGGAGATCGAACAGAACAGTAGCAGTGAGCTAGTTTGTTCGACATTGTACTGGGTTCAGTTTCCGATAAATGCATTTTCATAGCGTTGGTTAAAAAAAAAAAAAAGGAGAGAAACCTTTCATACCTCGTGGTATATAGGTCAATACAGTGTTAGTCCTGTATTTTTCATTGACCGTCGGCACACGATGGGTGATGTGGTCAGCATCATGCCCGGCCGCCTTTACTTTCCTAGAGTATGTCTGGTACCCAGTTGAGGCTGGGTCGACCTGAGAGCCGTCGCGGTAGGGAAAAAATTCCACGCCCACTGCGGAGTTGAACCCGGAACACCAGCCTTGAGAAGCGAGCTCACTAACAACTACGCTACCGCGGCTCTCCATTTTCATAGCGTCATCGTCGTCATCAGGTGCCGCGCCGGCTGACGTAGACGATCATGGATCTCTACAAATCTCTGTCGTTGGTGTTTGCTATCAACTCAGATGTTGACGCTCTACCGTGCCATGAAGTCAGGCTATCCAAAATTTTCTTTCTCTGTCGTCCTCTGTCTCGTCTACCCTCGATTTTACCGGTTGTTACAATGTGTTCTAAACCTCCCTCCTCATCACATGTCCTAAAAATGATGACTGCCTCTTCATAGCGTAACCAACTATAAATCTGTGCTTGCAATATATGAGTCTGAGAAACAAGAGAAATATAGTAGAAACTAACGTGTATGTAATCTGACGCTGGCCAGATGAATAGGACTGGACACATAGGAATGCGACATTCGCGACGGCCATATGTATTTTATGCGGTGCATGTTGCTTTTTGTGGCGGTACGCGGCTGTTTCATTCTGGAATTAGTTCACACAGGAAACTTTTCACAGGTGTTATCATTTCGTGTGATATTCATTAGCACAGGAACGGAGCAATTATGGGGTGACCCGTTGCAGTGAAGTTGGAACAGTACTTATGAACTATGAACTATGAACATATGAATGCACTAATGTTCGATTAATTACTTGTTTAGTTAGTCAATTAATTGGTAAATGTTGATTCCATCCATTTGTCCAGTCCTGACAGGAAAGATATGGACCTTGAAATTGAACAAGTCGCAACGCTCTCAAGTGGCTAAGTGGTTAAGCCCTTTGCCTTGTGAGTCGAAGGTCGTGGGTTCGAATCCGGACCGCGCCATTCTGTTCACGAATGCAGTTTTTCCAGAGACCCCTAGGATTGTTGCTGGAGCTACGGAGTTCGTGCTTTATGCAATACTTTCGGTAGGTGGGGCCATTTCTGCGGAGAGGGACCGAGCCGTATGGGGTAAAACCCGGTGCAGTCAATCCTTCGGCTTTTAAACCCTTTAAACTCCCAAGTGGAAAACCCCTTATATTAAACTTTAAGCGTTCATCATCCTCATCCTCAGTATCGTCATCCTCATCCTCAGTATCATCATCCTCATCCTCAGTATCGTCATCCTCATCCTCAGTATCATCTCCATCTCAGTATCATCCTCATCCTCATCATCATCCCTCCAGTATCATCATCCTCATTATCGTCATCCTCATCCTCAGTATCGTCATCCTCAGTATCGTGATTCTCAGTATCATCCATCCTCAGTATCCTCATCCCAGTATCATCATCCTCATTATCGTCATCCCATCCTCGTATCGCATCCAGTATCGATCATACCTCATCCTCATCCTCAGTATCATCATCCTCATCCTCAGTATCATTATCATCCAGTAGCTTGTCCTGTTTATATTTTCTCCAAAATTAACAGTCCATCAGAAATTTCTCTCTCTCTTTCTTTGGTGCCAGAAATTATGACTCTTCTATTTCTCTTCTCTAATCCTGTTTTGCCTCACTGTGTCAGGATAAAAATGGATTTCTAGAACGGGCTTGTATGTGCTCTTCATAAATAGTGTCTTTCTCACGGTGTTTGTTACTTCTGTTGTCCATCTTTTTCTTGGACGATCTTTTACTTTGCACCCACTGTATCGGAGTAAAATTTCTCTTTGAGAATTATGACTCTGTTGTTGTAATATTCAAATCATCGATGATTTCTTATACCGAACTAACACATATCTTTCTCTTCTCCACTTTCTCAGAATGTTTCTTCCCATAACTGTCTTTTCCAAACCTTTATATCTTTCTAAGTGCCCAACGTATATTACTTTTCTTAATCTTATTGATTTCTTAAATGTCTTTTTTCTTCCTTTCCAAGTTCGTGTTCAATTAAATCTTTTTGTTCTTTTCTCTATCCATTCAATTTGGAAAACTCTTTTTTTGTCTATTGTCTTTCCCTCATGTGGATGATGGAATTGGTTGTCCACTCTTGCCTTTAAGCGTAAGGGTGGAAGCTTTAATTTGCGTTCCAGGGTCAGATGAGTCAACCATGTTGTGTTATATCCGTGCGTATTTAGTGTGGTCTTGATATTGTCTATCCATCTTTTTCTTAGTCTTCTCTTGGCTCTAGTACCTGACCTTTTTTTTTTAATTATGTGTTGTTAATGGTGGTTGGTTGTATTCCATTCTTATTAAATGTCTGCATTGAATTGAAAACTCTTATACAACATTTATACGAAACCAAATCATTTATGTGTGTTTTTGAGCTGATTTGCTAAGTATTGAAGTTTCGCACCCAGACAGTCATTTTGAAGTGTCGCGCTAGTACAGCGGTTTAATCACAACTGTTTTCTCTTAGAGAGTATTGCGTCCAGAAGATTACCAATGTAGCTATTTAGGACATTAATCGCTTTTACGTCTGGTTCAGTTTTAACAAAACCCTCAAAATAAAAAGTTGTAAGTCATTCCAAGTAAAATCCCAGAGATCAACGAGAATGATAATAAAAAGTCAAAGATAATGAACTAAAACTACAGACATATATAAGGATCCACGAAGATTAATGTCAAATACTGAAATTTCTTCCAGACTGGTTGGTTGTACTTTTCAACACACTGACCTAGACATTGAATGCATAATAAGAATGCATCCAAACTCCACAGTATACAGAGTCTTCTACAACAGAATATCGGGAAAGAAGGCAAGAGGAAGACCACGGAAAAGATGGTTAGATGGCGTAGCAGAATCCTGTGAAAGAGCAAAGATAACAATCACACAAGCCACCAGAACAGCGCAAGACAAAAACAGAAAACCACGACACTGGGCAACAACCCGGTAACAGTGTGACGACAAAAGAAGAAAGAAGAAGAAGACCTAGACATTAAAAGAGAGTTTTAGATTCAACCATCAGCAAATAATAATATTATAATTCCTCTCGTGCTGTTATACGTTACATTGGGCCTGCAAGTAATTTCACCATACCGCTATATCCTGGGCAACTCGCTCAATCTCATCCATGGAACTGAGACCGATATTTTTGCCTCTCTCAGCAAAGTTCATTTCAGGGTCTCCTTAGATCGTCTCTCTCTTCTTGAACCCTTTGCATCCCACTTCAATGCCTGCTTCTAACCATCAGCTAAGCTCTCAAAAAAATAGAGCATTTACTTGTCATGTTTTCCCAACAATTTTGACTGCACAACAATGGAAAGCAGGTCATGTTCTAACATTGTTAGAGTCAGTGGCGACTGGTGATTTTGACTAGCACAATGGAAAGAGGTACGTTCTAACATTGTTAGAGTCATGGATTGGTGATCATTGTTTTGTTGAAAGAAAACGTTAGAAAATCATGGTTTTGTGTTTGGCTATATTTAGTACAATTTGGAGCAGAATGAGATCAAGGTACAGAAAGTTTCACAAAATAAGAAAGAGGCAATCATCGTTTTTGTGATTAGAAAGAGAGGTTTAGAACACATTGTAATAACCGGTAAAATTGAGGGGATACAAGACATGGGATGAGAGAAAGAAAATGTTGGATAGCCTAACTTCATGGCACGGAAGAGCATCAACATCTGAGATGATAGCAAACACAAGAGACAGAGATTTATGGAGATCCATGATCGCCTACGCCAGCGGACACGGCACCTGATGATGATTATTTTATATTTCAGTATTTACTATCATTTGTCTATTCCAAGAAGTTTTCTCCCTTTTACTATAATGATCTTTACAAAGTAGGTCACACCTCGTCAACTTACATAGTCTGAACGTACATAGTCGTACACAGATGTAACTCTTCAGACATCAGACAACTTCACTTTTGTCTGAACTAATTGTGAAATATGGTGACATCAATAAAGTAGTAAAAGACTTTAACAGATGCATCCTTCTAGCTGCAAAAGAAGCCATTCCTAGATGATGTGAACGGTGATACATTCCATACTGGTCAAGCACACTGCAAAAGAGCATGAATGAAGCCAGGAAGAATGCAGAATCTCTGCCTTCGCTAGAATCCCACAATAAATGGAAAAGGGCGGTAGCAGCATTCCAGAAAACAAAGCTAATAGAAAAAACGGAAAAGCTGGAGAGACAAAACAGCAGCTCTAAACCTAGAAAAGATGGATGGAAAACTCTGGCAGCTAGTTAAGTCCCTAAATGAAGAACCTACATCAACAAGACAGAGCATTACACTGGAGGAAAGCGGCAAAATTATAAGGAAAAAACAAGCGGCAGATCTGCTTGCTACTACATATAATAGAGAAAGCAATCTCAGCATAGACAAAGACCATAAAAAAAAAATTAGAACAGAATTACAAGGGAATGAAGGCTCCTACACCCTCTGCTCCAATGAGAGAATCTATCACTCTCGGAGAACTACAAAACTCAATTTCTAAACTTAAAAATAAAAAATCACCTGGCCCAGACAAAATTAACAACGAAATGCTTATAAACCTGAGCTTAGTAGCTAAGTTAAAGTTGCTTGAAATTATAAACCACAGCTGGCAGAAAGGTGTAGTCCCCAAATCTGAGAGAAGTCATCACACTACCCATACTGAAAAAGGAAAATGCAGAACCAAGGCTTCAAGCTATCGACCAATCAGTCTGACAAGTTGTGTTGCTAAAACCATGGAAAGAGTCATCAACAACAGATTGAAATGGTTTTTAGAATCGGAGCAGATTTTGGTTCCGGAACAAGCAGGATTCAGGAAATGCCATAGCATAGAAGACCAAGTTACCTATGTAGCCCAGTCCGTTGAAGATGCCTTCCAAGAGAAAAAAAAGGTGCTAACATTAGGGGTAGACTTCAAGCAGGCCTTCGACAAGGTGTGGAAAGATGGTCTTATGGCAAAGCTCAAAACAAATGGAATCCAAGGCAACATGCAAAGATGGATCCAATCGTTCCTGCACAATAGAAGAACCAGAGTCACACTCGATGGACATCAGAGCAAAAAGGTCTTACTGCGTCATGGGGTACCTCAGGAGGAGTTATGTCTCCAACTCTCTTCCTTGTCTACATCAACGACCTAGTAAAGGATCTGCCAGCTGGAGTGAAGGCCGCTCTATATGCAGATGATTTAGTGCTATGGTGCGCAGACGAACACACAACATCTGCAACCGGTAGAATACAGCGAACAGCAGATAAACTTATGGAATGGGCAGAGAAATGGTACGTTACAATCAACACAGACAAAACCTCCACAACACTGTTCTCCCTCTCCCCAGGGACAAAGCAGCCAACATACACTTAGGAACCACCCCAATACAAGAAGAAAGCAATCCAACTTATCTAGGGATCACATTTGATAAACGACTCACATGGAACAAGCATATAGAAAACACAGAAGGAAAGGCCAGACGAAAAATTGGAATACTCAGAAAACTGGCAGGTACAACTGGGAGCTAATGAACACACACTTAAGAAAGTCTACAGGGAACAATTAACCTCACCTAGAGTTCGGCTCAACAGCATGGGCTACAGCTGCTAACACACACCTGCAGACATTGGACAGAGTGCAAAATCAAGCACTCAGGATCGTCACCGGAGTCATGAAATCTACGCCTATCACAGAGATGCAAAAAACCACTGGAGTACAAGCCCTGGCTTACAGAAGGAAACCAAAAATATGATCCAGATGGAGAAATACACCAGTATGCCCTTGCATCCAATGAAAGCAAGATTAAATGATCTGGCACTTGGACGACTAAAACGCAGCAGCTTCGTCCATCGGGAAAGCGACTAAAAAGACAGTACCAAGATGACCTACCAATGCACACAACACCGCTGATACCTAGTCTCGACCCTGTTCCCTGGGAACAAGTTAGCGATACAGCAAACATCATCACAACAATTAGTGGAATCACAACTGGAGAAATACACAATGACCTGCAGAAGAGAACAGCCACTATGTGCATGATCCAAGAAAACTACCTAAACAGTTATGGATCCACGCCTACACCGATGGATCTGCAACCAAGAACGGAGGGGCTGGTATCTATATTACATATCCCAACAATCACACCGAAACAAAGTACATGCCAGCTGGTAAATTTTGTTCAAACTACACAGCAGAGGCTCAAGCACTAATACAGGCCGCAATCATGATCAATAATTCCAACTCTGACTGCCAACAAGTGGTATTTTTCACAGACGCATTATCTGTTTTGCAAGCCCTACAGAGTAACCATCCATCCCTGAGAAAAGTGCTCAGCAAGATCTCTACCAACAAAAGAGTTACACTTCAGTGGGTACCATCACACTGCGGAGTGCCAGGTAACGAGAAGGCAGACAAACTTGCTAAAAAGGGAGCAGAATGTGAACAAATAGATAATGAAATCACATACTTTGAAAAAAAGAGCTATCATGGACATTAGAAAAGAACCTACACCATCCAACGATGACTACCACACACTTGACCGACAAGGACAGACTATCATCTTCCGACTCAGGATAGGTCATAACAGACTGAACAAACACCTCCACAGGCTGCGATTGTCCCCAACCTCTCTGTGCCCCTGTGGCTCCGCTAAACAAACCACAGAACATGTCCTGCAAGACTGCCCCCTGTATGTCCTCCCAAGAAAGGAATGCTGGCCCTACAACACAACACTACATTCAAAACTACATGGCAGATGAGCTCCAGACTACAGTCGATTTCATCATAAGAACGCGTCTAACGGTATAATCATCAAAAAGCAATCGCAAAAGAAGAAGAAGAAGATGTATATTGATGGAACGTGCGACTCCGTAAACTATTCTATGATGGTTAGTTCATTATTTCTATTATTTTTATATATCATTCGGTATATACGAACCGAACTAATTTATTAGCGCAATAACACCGTTTAACTGTGCCTGGGTTAACCGCGCGTGAAATTCCCGACAGAGCGAATGAACATCACATATTTTCCTGTTCTAATTAAGCAGAGTAGAAGAGGTCAGAGGTCGCTATGTTAACAGACGGTCTAAATAGACCATATTTCTACTGGCCCTAAAAAAGTAGCACTGGAAATGCGTGAAGTATACTAATTAGGGAGGAAAGACGTTGAAGCTTCAGACTGTATGTGATATTTTTAGCGCTATATATCAACTTTCAAAGCTCAAATTCTGAGTGTGCGCTTGTCTCTCGTACCTTCAGCTCAATACTTAGTCTCTTTTCAAAGATTCTGCACCTTTCCGTAATGTTGTTTTCCACATAACTCCGTCATCAATCTAGTTTTTTTTTCCTTTCGTTGGGACCGATAGAAAAGTTCTTCATTGAGGCCTTGTAGACATTCTTATATCTTGGCAGTGGTCTGCCCTGGTGCCTCTTCGCTTCCGATGGGTTACAGAACAACATTTGTTATAGTATACGGCTATTGTCAATTCTTCTCACATGCCCGTGCATCTTATGTTTCTACTGCAGAGCACGCCTATTATGAAAGGTAACACGTTGCAGTACTTCAGAGTTGGTAAGTTTGTCGTACCATCTGATGTTCATAATCTTGCGGAGACATCCAATATGACAGGTCTCTTACTCCTCTCGTGCCTTGAGTAGGTTGTCGATGTTTCGTGTAGAGCTCGTTTATTAACCCATGCATGACTGAGGGATGTCAAATGTAGTTTACATGATGAGAGGTATTAAGCAACATTTAGTATACGGAAATACTGTTGAGGTCTGTGTGTCAGTATAACTGACGTCTGTGTGTCAGTATAACTGACGCCTGTGTGTCAGTATAACTGACGCCTGTGTGTTGCCAGGACTCGTACAGGGAGAGCAAAAATAATAACACTGCGACCTACAAGGCATGTCGTAAGAGGCGACTGAGTCACGGGCCTAGGGAAACTACCCTAGTAAAAAATAAGCGTCACAGAAATCGGACGTGCTGGCCTACTTGTAGGCGCATAACTGGCACAACGAACAATATCTGTTAGGCTAAAATCATTTCTTCTTCTCTTCCACCATTTACTTCTTTATAGAAGTGTTGGGAGTGAAAGTAGTTATCTTGTGTGTGCTTTTTTAAAGGCAACTTGTAAGCTGATATTCATGTTCGTAAGGTTGTTCTTGATGCCGTCGTTCCATCTTTTGCGTGGTCTTCCTCTTGCCTTGTACTCATTATACTTTTTCTGTGTGGCTCTCTGTGGTAGGTGATACCAGGGCATTCTGGTCAGGTGTCCAAACCATTTAATCTGTTGTTCTTTTATGAATTGCATAATTGGTTTCACATCCAGTCTCCTTCTGATTTCTTCATTTTTAATTTTGTCAAATCAAAAAATAGGATGACAATTATAGGTTAACAAGTGATCGATATGGAGCGATCGACCAATTATAGGTTAACAAGTGATCGATATGGAGCGATCGACCAATTATAGGTTAACAAGTGATCGATATGGAGCGATCGACAATGAAGTAAAGACAAAACCAATTAGAAAGTGCGAAGAGGTAGAATTCAAGTTATGTAATACTGATAGCGAATATAAATGAAAAACGAAATGCGTATTTAAAAAAACCCAAAAAAAACAAAGGGTAGATACAGACACAATCCATTTAAGTGATTCGTTATCTTTCTCCTCTGGTTTGTGTTAGTGTTTTTAAGTGCTTGATAAAAACATTTGATTCGATATGTCTAATCTTTTACTGCCCTTAGATAAGACTGCGCTGCTACTGTGCTTTTAATTTTTCCTTTTATTCACAACAGAGCTGCTCAAGTATTTTTTGAACGGGTTTCAAGAGGTAGAGCGTCTAGCCCATGGGTTCCTAAAGTGGGCGGTACCCCCTCCCATTGGGCGCTGAAGTTTTCAGGGGCGTTAGTGGGTTCAGAAGCATTGGGGGTCTCGTGATTAGCGATTGAAAAATCATTAAAAATTTGAATTCTGCATTTTAATTCATCTTATACTCATCTTACACAATCCATTTTTTCATCAATTTTCTATTTCATGCATATAATCATTTGAAAATTGACCGTGTATGACAGGAATATATATCAACTTTCTATGTCAAAGTGAAAATAGAGCATGTATATATGTGGGAGGGGGACGTTGGCAAACTGTTATAATGGGGAAGGGAGCGTTACAAAGTTTATGTCGTGCAAAGTGGGCGGTGGGCCGAAAATATTTTTGAATATATGGTTTAGTCAAATGGATAAGAGCCTGGGCTTCTATGCCACAGACCCGGTTCAATCCCCAGTAAGGCCAATCAGTTTTTTTATCTGTCGAGGGCATGAAAGTAAATTCCAAACTAGTTTCGCCGCTACTGCACTAGCAATGGGACGATTAAACTCCACAGGCACGTTTCCCTCTCTGTCCTACACAGCCCTAACAAGCGGTAATAAAGACAGTAACGAAATTCTTTTTTAAATAGTCAATATTGGATGGAATTTTTCTACAGTGTCGGGCAGTGGCGACTCATCATTAAGGGCCAGTGAGGCCGGGCTTCACCAAAGTATTGTGTAACATGAATTTATTATTTTATAAATTAAAATATAACCTAACCCAAAACCATGATTTTTCCGAAAATGTGTGTCTGGCCCCACCAACAAACACGAGCCGCCACTGGCGTCGGGTAATGTACATACATTAAGGTTGACTGTGCGCAGACGTGAATATAGATAACAATTATTCATAAAGATAGTGATAGTACTAACTATGAGGGGAACTAATGATTCAAGGTAGGTAGTCTAGACTGGAAATTGTATTACTAACAAGAGGAACAACTCGTTATTTTGAAAATATTTTTTCCGACCGCAAAATGAGACACTGAACGTAAAACTTTTTTTTAAAGCATTAGTAAGATAAATAGCAAAATATATTTTGTTAACACTTGTTAGTGTTCGTCTTTGTTGCAATCTTCTGCGCGTACAATATTTAATAGTTAAATAACGTGATGCACATTAGAGCACACAAATGCAATGTCTTCAACGTGATTTTTAACGTTGATCAATAAATGTATGGATTCTCCGAGAAAATTTTGTTAGTTTACTGATTCTCAGAGTTAACTTATTTTCATGTTTATTGGCCTACACGCTCTGATATAACCAATAAAAGGTTCGCCTTAGGTTGAAAGCGACGTGCCTCGCCGTAAAGAGGCTTTAATCCACTACTTAACAAACAAAAATCCCATCTGCCCAGCGTGTTCGTAGCGCGTTGGATTACGGGTGACTATCCCTCTGTGTGTGCGGGTTCAATTCCGCGGGATGGCAGAAAAAGCCACAGATTCCCCAGATTTACGGTGTTCGTTGCACCGAACCTAAGAGTTACGATGTCCATGGTACCCAGCCGAAGAGCTGAAAAGCTCAAGTGCTTCTGGATCGGAAAAAAACAGCTAAAGGAGTTAAAGTCAATTACTCTTGGATTCTCCGAAAGGAGTTAATTCTTATTTTTCATATTTGTTGGCCTACAAGCTCTGGTATAACCAATAAAAGGTTCGCCTTAGGTTGAAAGGAGTGTGCCTCGGCTTAAAGAGGCTTTAATCCCCTATTAAACAAACAAAACAAAACAAGGTTAAGTTATATTCGAATTCTTTGTAAGAAGTTGATATTTATTTGTTCAGCCGCCCAAGTGGTTACCGGGGTCCAAATTTGGGGTGTAAAGAATAGAACCATTGTTGCCTGCCATGCATGTCGTAAGAGGCGTTTAAGGAGGTTTGGATGAAATCGGATGCATGTGTCCTAAACTTGTAGAAGTCTATGCGTTTAGGGGCCTACCGAACCAATGTGCAAGTATACACGTTCTTGGCAAAGATCAGACATATCACAAAGAGTGATTAAAATTGGTCGTAAAGAACGAACACAAAGAGGGGGATTTGTTCAGCATTTTGGCTAAGATCAAAGTGCTGGACATCAGGCTCAGATGGGAAGTGCCGGCGAGAGCCTGTCTTTTGGGGAAGCATTTTTGAAAATGAAATTGTCGTTCTTTATATTATTTTTCCTGTATTTTCTTTAAAATGTATTTTAAATATATGTATCATCATTACCATCATCATCTTCATTAGAAAATCATCATAAAGCCAGTCCACCATCTCATATTTTCATTTCACTGACATATTCACATCAGTTCACAAATAATTGTAAAATATGAAATTGCTGATATTGTTATGTACAAAATGTAAATAACACTTCACCAAACAAAAAAGTAGACATTTCCGTACAGAGAAGAAACATTTTTCCAAACTCTACTTGCAGGGTATATAATAACACAATTAAAGACAGTTCATTTTTTCTGTAAATTAAACAAAAAATAAGATCAAAGTGCTAGTTTCCACTTGATCGCTGCCAAAAGATGGGAGCCTTCATAGCGCCAATAGGCAACTCAACCAAATGTAAAAATTCCGAGTAGCTGTCGTTCGAAAGGATGACGACGCTCGAGAATCTACACGTTTAAAACGTGACCGGGTACCACCCTCTGCGGCACTAAAGTGTGAGTACCAACATTTGTTTTAAAAATGTATTTGCTTTGCTTGTTGATATTCATGCTCTGATATAGAAAAAAGTTTCTCGAAATTTTGGACTTCAAATGAAGTTAAGAGATGAAGAATAAATAAGATTGACAACATATAAGATTGACAACATATAAGATTGACAACATATAAGAATAAACCAAGCATTATAAGATGACATCAAAATAAGATTGGACAAGCATGAAATACAACATATAGAATTGACAGGAGATAAGATGAAAAATCATGTAAGTTTGGGAACAACGAATTGTAAAAATTGAAAAACATTTTTAAATTTGACAAGCAATAAAGATGACAAATATGAAAGATTGACAACATATAAGATTGACAACATATAAGATTGACAACAAAGATGACAGTAGCACAGAAGAAATAGAACCAGAGCCAACTTTAAGTGAAGTAGAGTGGGCCATCAAAAATCTTAAATATGGGAAAGCCAGGAAATAACAGCAAAGTTTTAATTAAGGCAGGAGGAGAGCAGACTGCAAAAGTATATCATGTACTTTGCAAAAAGATATGGAACATCGGAATGTGGGTAAAAGAATGGAAGAGAACTATATTTATCCCAATACCTAAAAAAGGCAATCAAAATGAGTGCACAAATTATAGAACAGTGGTACTAATCAGCCATGCTAGCAAGATCTTGCTTAAAATCATCATGGGAAGAATCCACAATAAAATGGAAGAGGAGATCAACATTGTACAAGCTGGTTTCAGAAAAGGAAGAGGAACTAGGGAGCATATATTAAATATGAGAATTATCCCTGAAAAATGTAGAGAGTATACAAGCATATAGATATATGCTTGCTTTGTGGACAATTCAGAGGCATTTGATTGTGTAACACACCACAAGTTATGGAACATAATGTCAGAGATGGAGTTCTACTTTACTCATATAGTGCATTTTGTACAAATGCTATATAAAGACCAACAATCAGCTGTGAGAATAGAAGAGGGAACATCAGAGTGGTTTGGCATAGGCCAAGGAGTTAGACAGTACTTCATTTTGTCACCGTACTTATTCAACATATATGCTGAAAACATCATGAGGAATATCAGAGAATCTGCAGAGATGGAGAAATACAACGCTCTGGAGATCGGAGATCAATAGTTACTAGAATTAAGAAATGCTGACGATACAGTGCTATTATCTACATCACAAATTGCTATAGAGAACTTGATACGGTCATCTTAAAAAAAAACCAGGAAAAAAAACAGCGAAGATCAAAACCTTTATCTCAATACAACGAAAACGAAGATATTTACAACTGATAAAACAGAATTGAAGGCTGTTTTATATGTGTCAACAGTCACAAAATAGAAAGAGTCGACAACTTTGAATCCCATTGGGGCATTGCTGACATAATGACGGAAATGATATAAAAGATATTAAAATAAGATGAGCATTGCTTAGCAAAAACTAAAAGAACTAACTAACCTATGGAAGGGAACTGACATAAGAATAAAAATCACGTGTTTAAGAGCCTGCGTTTTTCCCTTGGTAACATATGGTTGTGATAAATAGAACATTGACAAAGCGGCAGAGAAGATAATTAATGCCTTTGAATGCAAATGCTACAGAAGAGTACTTAGAATACCATAGACAGAGAAAAGAAAAACGTTTCTGTTCTGCAACAGCGTTATATTAAAGAGAGCTGGCTATTGCAAGGCATAAAAAGTATGAAAATTGAATATTTCAGACGCATCAAACGACATGAGTGAATAGAGAAAATAATTTGGAAGGAATAGTGCCTGGAATAAGAATATGTGAAAGACATAGAAGACGATTGGTGCAATGTGTCTTCTTCTTCTTTGCGTTCGTTCTTTCGACCAATTTTAATCAATCTTTGTGATTTGTTTGATCTTTGCCAAGAACGTGTATACGTTGCACATTGGTTTGGTAGGCCCCTAAAGGCATAGACTTCTACAAGTTTAGGACACATGCATTCGATTTCATCCAAACCTCCTTAGTCGCCTCTTACGACATACATGGCAGTAACAGTGGTTCTATTCTTTACACCCCAAATATGGGCCCCGGTAACTACTCGGGCGAGGTGCAAGGTGTCATTGACGGTCTGAGAATGGCTGCTGCTGACGCCGACCAACTTGCACAGAACAGAGAGTTTTCACACTACTGTCATGGGAGCCAAGTTCCGAAAGGGACAAGCTACTTGATGATAATGATGAACACATAAGAACATGCGTTAGTCATATGTAATAGTCATACGTACGACATACTAGACACGTCTGCCACCAACATAAAGATCATACTGCTAGTTCTACAGATGAGAACAAATAGTAACTGTGAATATACAAGACTACAACATAATGAGATGTTTCAACTAAAGATATTAACTTCTAAAATGGTTAGGGAATATAAGAGAGCTAAACATTTGTTACAAAAGTAGTCTCACAAAAATATCTGCAAATTTAACTTTTTCATGATCCTTAACTAGAACCATCCCTGAAATTATTCTTTAAAAAAGGAAAGAATCCATTTTCATAGCAATGTTATATTCGGAACACAATGTTTGACGCAACTTTTTTTAATGAGCGGCGCGCGATTGGTTGGTGATATATCAACTTTACGCCAGTCGCCATTACTTCCCAGTGTTGCACTGGTAACCACCTGAGGATAGATCAAACAGAAAGTCGTTTGTTGTAGAAATAAATTACATTTCAAATGTGGATCGAACCGACACCACATGTGTTATTGATGGATTTATTAGTATTATAGAACTGATCAGTGCTGTCTATAGAAACTAATCAAAATCACGAGTGAAAGTTTGCACAGACGAATATAATAACAACTATACAACATCAATGGTATGATTCTTTCTCTATCTCTCTCTCTCTCTCGCGATCACCGCTTAGACTGGTCTACCAGATTTCCCCATAAATCTCATTCATGTAGAAATCTGATTCATGCAGCCTTAGCATTGATTGTGGTTTGTCACATCTTTAGCGACATTTGGAGCTCTGGTGTTAACCTTCGCGATGTGTCCAGTTTCAGCGAGCGTTACTGGGTTCACTCTCCGGTATGATTCTTGAAATATTAATTTAGTAAGCTATTATATACCGATGAGACGGATTATTGAAATGCGTAGAGCGTTCGTCTTTCCACTAGCACTCAAGAGAGTTGTGGTTTAATCCACAATCGACGTTCCACACGTGAGACAGGAATTGGCCTCATACCGACTGCAGACTAGAGTATAGACATTTGAAGTGACAGACACTTCATACCCTAAGGTCTGAAAATGCTATGGGACATTTTATTTTTAGCATATATCAACGACTTCCATATGTAGCTGGTCCCAGAGTATTTAAGTAACATTTTTACATAAACTGGTAAATTTGACAAAGCAATAGAAGCTACGTAATAGTATCATCATTGACTTCTCTGTCTCAGGAGATGATAGGTTTACGTCAAGTATTTTATGTGCTGAATCACAACGTCTCTTCTAGCGTTATTGTCCTATTTTGTAGTGACAATCCTTGCCACAGTTGCTGCAGATGAAACTGGAGAATGGAGTTGATGCAGAGAATGGTCTCTCTCTCCTAACTGTATTCTTTGTTTCCTTTATATGGAGTTTTACTTCTTTTCTGTTTGAGTAATCCCTCATGCCGATCGCCATGCCTTTTTATTTTAATTTTTTTAGATCAGAAGCACTTGAGCTTTCAGTTCTTCGGCTCGGTGCCACGAAACCTTAAATCGAGGAGAACCTGTGGCTTTTCTGCCAGCCTGCGGAATTGAACTGCACTCACATGGAGCTTGTCACCCGTTGTCTAACGCGCTACGAATACGCTGGGCAGGCGGGCGCCCCATGCCTTCCTGTCTCTGGCCAACAGTTCCCAGTTTTCTTTGTCTATGCTGTATGAAGTTAGCTCACGCTTGAAGGTGTCAATGGAGCGTAGTAATGGGCAACCATGCTATCGAGTACCAGTTGCGAGTTGGTCATAAATAATAGATCATAATAATACCCATAACTAGTTAGAATCATAGAGATGCATCGATATCAACATCGGCGAGATATAGTTCTGTCTTCAGCTTTTCGAACTAGTGTTGAACAGTCGTGTCCTGACCAGCTATTGAAGTTGTCAATCCAAGACTTTCTCTGTCCTCATCTTCGTCTTTTGCCCGAGTGGTTACCGGGACCCAAATTTAGGGTGTAAAGTACAGAACCACTATTACCTGCCACGCATGTCGTAAGAGGCGACTAAGGAGGTATGTATGAAGTCGGATGCACGTGTCCTAAACGTGTAGAAGTCTATGCGTTTAGGGCCTACCAAACCAATGTGCAACGTATACACGTTCTTGCAAAGATCAAACATATCACAAAGAGTGATTAAAATTGGTCGTAAAGAACGAACGCAAAGAAGAAGAAGATTTTCGTCTTTCCCCCTCAACTGTTCCCTACAAAATAATCTTAGAAAGTGAGTCGGATCTTATTATATGTTCCAACCAGGCAAGTTTTTATACTGTCAAAATTGTCTCATATGTGCATGTAATATTATTTACTTTGTCTGTTACGTAGTTATTCGTTTTATGTTCCGAAAAACCGAATTCGCAACACGCGTCTTTGTAAATTTTTCTGAATCCTTCTTTCCGTGTCTATAATAAGTGTTGAACTTTCACATCCGTACAAAATAATAGATAATACCAAGGATCTTTATTGTAAAGTTTTGTTTTATGCTGATTATCCTTTTCCAAATTACATTCAACCGAAAAAGGGCATATGTAGCCTTCTTGAGTTTTATCAGGCAGGAGTCAGGGGTAATTAATGAACGAGCTGATAGATTGTCAGTCATGGCTACGATTTTCAGACCTAGCTGCAATGGAAAAATGATATTATTAACGCATTGAGAGTGTCTTTCCGAACAGAGAAGTTTTAGGGTTATGAATACCTGTCGCTGACCAGATCGAGAGAGATGGGCGTCGATATTGGTACAGCCTAAAAAAACAACTAATAAATATGCAAAGAGATTAATTAATCATATCGAACTGGCGTGTTCGGCCGCTGAACGCTGCCAGATTTGTTCCTTGTTGCTGAGGCCGAGATCGGAGCACTTATGAACAAGCTCGGAGTGCTATGATGATAGTCCTCATATAACTGATAATTGGTCATGATTTCCTATCTAGATCTGTCATCGCTGTATTGGTCCGAGATGTTTAACTGTTTCAACTTCTTCTAGTTTTTGACCAGTTATTTTGATTGATTGATTGATTGATTGATTGATTGATTGATTGATTGATATCACTATCATCATTTGCACTTCGGTGAGTAACCATGTGTGCTCAGATTTCTTTCTTATACAGGAAGATCTGCCTGTGTGGAGCGAGACCTGCAAGTGGGGCAAAGAATAGTACCACTGCGACCTACAAGGCATGTCGTAAGAGGTGACTGATGTAGGACCTAGGGATGATACCCTGGTAAATAAAAAGCATCACAGAAATCGGATGTGCGCATAACTGACACAACGTCCATTCGCTTTTAGACTCGGATCACATAAAAATCATAAAGAGTGGTTAATAAGAGGTCGATATGGAGCGTAAGAAGAAGATGATGACACTTTCCTAATAATAGAAAAGACCTAAATATCACTAAAAAAATATCAAAATAAACTAATAGGCCGATGTCATGGAAAACATAAGTTTCTGCCCTAAAAATAATGTTCAATATTTGATGTAGACATCATAATATTAACCCAATAATATGCCGATGTCATGGAAAACATACGTTCTCTGTACTGACAAAAGAAATGTTAGTTGTTTCATGGCGACACTTCCTGTTTGATATTAACGAACTATTCGATTGATGATTGCGCGCGCAACTAGTTTATAAAGCAGGGCTGTAAATTTAGTATATATATGGTAAGTCAACAACTTCCGGTAGTCATTTTTCCTAATTATATTTTCGTTCTATTTTCTATTCGGCTCAATGCTCTCAAACAAATGAGTTCCGCGAGGTTAAGTTAGTGGTTCTCAAAATATGTGTCCATGCGCACCAGTGTGCCCGGTGAGATTGCTAGATGTGACCTAGGAAATCCCAGAGCAGGAGTCGGCAACACGGTTCCCGAGGGCGGAGGGTAAGAAATCGCCAAGACACATCAGGCCCATGCTTCTCATAGGCAGAAATTAAATGATGAATAAATGTACGTATAATTTTCCAATTATTTCGGTAGCTTTTTTGCATCTTATTTATTTAGTTTTTGTGTATTTTGTGCCAACGATTTTTTGCAAGACTTCGAGTGTGCTATGACTTCTAAAAGTTTGAGAACCACTGGGTTAAACAAAGGCATAAATCAGCTTTAACATCCTCCTATATGATAAAATAAAATCTATCATCAAGCTACAGTATAACTAGGTAGATGTGACACTAAAAATAAGATTTTATGTTCCTAAAATATTTTCAGTAACCATTCTGTACAAATGTTTGCCATATTGGACACTTTACTTCGCCCGTGTGGTGCCGGGACCCGCAAGGGAAGCAAAGAATAGTACTAATGCAACCTACAATGCATGTCGTAAGAGGCGACTGATGTAGGCTCTAGAGATGCTACTCTAGTAAATAAAAATCAGCGCAGAAATCGAATATGCTTACCTACTTGTAGGCACATAACTGGCACAACGATATACAATCGCTCTTAGGCTCAGATTACATACAAATCACACAGAGTGGTTGACAAGTGATCGATATGGATCGTTTGAAGAAGAAGAACACTATTCTAGCAACCATATATTGTATTGGGATATCAATCAATTCACTCCATAATATTTTGTACATATGAACTCATTTATACTACAATGCATACTGAATTAGCCGGTTTACCAGCTTTGACTCTACTTAAAAACTACTTTGTGCCGATATATCAGCTCAGATGCGCGAAGGAGTTAACTCACATCTATATTTTAAAATTCTTCTCTACAAAATCTACCAACAAGAAAAAACCACGACATTTTGTTATGAGCGTTTTCAGCACTATATTCTGTTACAAATATTGAATGTAAAAAAACACCAACAATACACATGGTTGACAAGCTACAACTCTATGATCTATTGGAAGTGAAAATAAATAAGAAGAAAAATAAGGTATAGCAGGAGAAGTAGATTTGATTGATTGATAGCACCATAATCGTTGCACTTCGGTGAGTAACCATGTGCGCTTCGATCTCTTTATTACACAAAAAGATCTCAGCGGCTGTGCAGGAACTCCATAGCACCGCGAGGGTGCTTATGTAATGTAGAAGATGTTGACAATATATTTTAGACATTTTTAATGATATTTTTAATGAATTGTGCAAGGCTGCGCTGTCCAGCCTGCCCTTCTCAATTTTGAACTGCCAATGGTTCTTGTACGTGCTCAACTTGAACAAGGAACCTACGTTTTAATCGTCCGTCTCCGATAGGACTAGGAGCTCGATCTCATCATGGATCTATGGAAATATACCTTGATGGCTCTACGAATGAGTGAACCGAGTAGCTGACGAGATATGTTTTTAGCAAATTCGGTCAATTAGAGAATTGTTTTTTTTATTCAAAACGATGTCAGAAACCAAAAATGAAGTTGTACCAAGACAACAGCAACAATACTGCAACAAAATTGCAACTTTATAATATATAATCAGAATGCCAAATAATGATTCATATTTAACAGGTAAATATAAGTCCAAAAGAACAAAGATCACATTTCTGGCAACCATACATTCTACGATTAAAACAATCGGTGCATCTGCGAAACTTGATTTTCTGTCAATAGTCTGGAATTACTATTTAACTATATATATATATATATACACACACACACAAATATGATTTCAAAAGGAACGACCTTTTAGGAGCAACTTTTAAACAAATTATTAGACTAGATATTAAACCAACTTTTTTCCAGTAAGAAAAAAATTTAAGGGCAGTATTTCGAAGATTTGCATCATACTGAGTAAAAACACCACACTGCCCTGAAAACAATCGGTGAATCTGGGAAACGTGATTTTTTTGTCAATAGCCAGGAATAACCATTAAAATATATATGTATATTCAAAAAACAATAAGATTTAAAATGGAACCACCTTTTTGGAACAACCTCTTAAAAATTATCAGATTAGATATTAAACCAACTATTATCAGTTATATTAGGACTATCATCATAGCACTCCAGACATGTCCATAGGTGCTCCAATCTCCGCCTCAGCAAATCCAGCAGCGTCCAGCGACCAACACGCCAGTTCGATGTTGATTAATCAATCTCTTTGCAAATTTAGTATGTCGTTCTTTTCGGGCTGCACCAATATTGACACCCATCTCTTTCAATCTGGTCAGCGAGTGGATTCACAGCCCTGAAACTCCTCTGTTCGGAAAGACTCTCTCAATGCGTGAAGAATGTCACTTCGATCCATTGCAGTTCCCTCTGATATTGTAGCTAAGCCAGCCAATCTATCAGCTCATTCATTACCCCTAACTCCTGCGTGCCCAGTGACAAAATAAAGGTGATTTCTCTGATCATTGTCTGTACCAGTACCTCCACCCAGTTGCGTCTCACCATACCTGATTCGACTTTACGAATCATGCTCATGGAGTCACTGAGTATGAAAACACGAGAGTAATTGTGAGATGCCAACCAGTTCACCGCCTCTGTAACCGTCCGAACCTCCATTGTCAAGCTACTTGTGGTTGTTGCGTAGGCCCCACTGGCCTCTCTTATTATTTTCCTCCTGAGCGTGCTGACCAACTATTGTTTTTCTCGTCGAACTCGAGGATTCTGAATATATGCTAATACCACTGATCACTAACAAACATGACTAACTACATAAGTTAAGAGTAATTTCGAATTGTAAGATCTAACATAAACTGCGTACAACATATATCTAGAACGTTCATTCACTAATTTTTTATTCCCACCATGGTCTTCTAAGGGAGACCGACCGTCTTCAATACTTCTTCACTTTAATCAGTCAAACGGTTTCAACGGTTGAAAAATCTAAGGTTTTGGAGTGCGGACTACTCATCTTAAAGTTGTGTCTTGACAAATTCGAGTGATATTTCAAGCGATACATTAATATGTACAGAAAACCCTTTCAAAACCTTTGTTATTTCAAACCATCAGCATAGCTTAGGTAAAATGTCTAATTAATCGCGGGAAAGTGTGACAAATTTAGGTATACAATTATATTCTACTACGATTTTGTGTTGAAAACGTAGTAGGAAAATGTCACAAGACAAATTTATCTATTTCAAGCATGTCTCACTGGGGAAATTGACGCCTTCGTCCAATGCATAGATTCCCAAAGTTTTCGGTCCACCGCCCACTTTGCACAACATAAACTTTGTAACGCCCCTACACATTATAACAGTTTGCCAACGCAGCCCCCGTCACACATATATACATGCTCTATTTTCTTTTGGATATAGAAAATTGATATATATTTTGTAATACATGAGTCAATTTTCAAATGATTATATGCATGAAATAGAAAATTGATGAAAAAATGGATCGCGCCAGACGGGCATAAGATGAATTAAAATGCAGAATTCAAATTTTAAATGATTATTCAATCGCAAAATTATTTATTTTAAAATATTTATTATTAAATTCTTCTTTAATGAGCCACCGACCCATAATCGTCTGAACGTCCCCCAAATTCTTCTGAATCCATTATCGCCCCCCTAGAACGCTTCATCGCCCACTAGGGGGCGGTACCGCCCACTTTGGGAAACGCTGGTCCAATGTATGTCAAATATAGACAAAGTTATCTGTGTGATATCACTGCGTTCGAATTTGCACTCAAAATGTTAGGGTCAGGTAGCCTAGGAAAATCAGTAATATCCAAAATATGTTAAGTTGCTAATATCTTGTACGAAATAAAGTGAATTATGTGGCTAAGTGGTTAAGCCCTTGTCTTGCGAGTCGTGGGTTCGAATCCAGACCGCGTCTTTCTGTTCAGAAGTTCATTTTATCCAGAGACCCCTATGATTGTTTTCCGGAGCCACGGGGTTCGGGCTTTGTGCAATATTCTCGGCAGGTGGCGGGTCATATCTGTGGAGAGGGGCCGAGCCATATGGGTTAAAACCCGCTGCAATTAAGTAAATCCTTCGGTTTTAAACCCCCTTTAACTCTTTAATACTCACTCAACGCACCACATTTCTATGCTATTGTTTCTTCTCATGCTCCATAATATATGTGTATATGTTAAATGTATATATGCTACTTATATATTTGATTTTTATAGTTTTATCTTTTTCTTTTCCATTTCTAGTTTTTTCCATTTATTTGTTTTTCGTTTTTAGTCACACATTTTCATTTTATGGTCGTTAGGGATCTAGGCTACGTCGTTCAGTTCACGAATAAATTTTATTCAGAACATCTATTGGAATGTTGTTGGAGCTACGGAGATCGTACTTTGCCAATGCCTTTGCAGATGAAGTACCATTCTTCAGAGAGTTACTGAGCCGTATGGGGAGACTTGGTGCAATGAAATAAATCCTTGGACTTTAGTAACATTTTTTAAACTACAGAAAACCTCGAAAAGAAATGCCAAATAGCAACCAAAAACAACCCAAACAAAACAGCAGATTATTCGTTAAAGTATTAAAACCCTTTAGCTGCCAAAGACGTATATATACGTTTTTCCCATTCACTTCTAAAGACGCATTAAACGTCTGTTATACTCTCTCTGTGGGTAATGACTTTTAAACGTTATCACTGATACTGTCACTGTTATGCGTTACATTCACGTTTGACCTAGACAAATAGATTTTATCAGTCTTCGAATTATGAGCAGCAAATCGATAAAATCACCCAGTATACCACTCTTCGAGGTTATGACAATGGAGAACTATTATCAATAATCGAAACACTGACTATAGTACTTTTAACGTAATCTTCAAAGTAAGTGACAGGCACAGCAAAAACAATCCACAGAATAATATTTTAGAAGAATAGAACAGGCTTTAACTGAAGATGACGTATATAGATGTTTAACGATTCAGTAGCTGGAAAGGACGTATATCACTATCTGGTGTAGTCTTGGCCTAGGGTAGTGACTGTTCATTAACCTGAACGTCACTGAAGTCGAATCACGCTTGCGGACAGTTAGTTGCAAATTGTCGTCTGATAAGTTTATAGGAACGATGCGCGCATCATGTCCGTATTTCAGAAAAGCAATGGCAAACTACTGAACGTATAAGTGGTGCCTAGAAAATCAACGACTTGTTTACTGTAGTTGATGGCTACGTCCTTTGGAATATGCCACGATTTTCATTTCATATCACTATCGGCATCAGTGTTTCTGCGGTATCCTTGTTTAGGAGAGTGAGAAGAAAACATATAGCCGGATACACGTTATAGCTGTCGGTGGGATCTTGACCAGATTATTGTACATTAAGTTTAGAAAATTACCTTGCCCGTGTGTTGCTGAGGCTCGTAAGGGGAGCAAAGAATAGTAACACTGTAACCTACAATACATGTCTTAACCCTTTAGCTGCTAAGGACGTATATATACGTTTTCACCATTCACTTCTAAAGACGCTTTAACACGTCTGTTATTATCTCTCCTCTGTGGGCTAATGACGTGTTAAACGTTATACATTCTAGTACTCTATAGCTACATTACGTGTGCTAGAACAAGATAGCTATTTTTAGTCAGCCTAAAGTATGCTAGCAAGCGTATTGCAACTAAGGTAGGTTCCTAGGAACTATCTAGAAACACAAGCTACACAGAAATTGGATGTGCTGGCCTACTTGTAGGCGCATAACTGGCACAACGTACAATCGTTCTTAGGCTCAGATCACATACAAATTATACAGAGTGATTTAACAAGTGATCGATATGTAACATTCAAAGAAAAAGAAGAACATTACCAATAATTCCATCGATAAACAATCAGTTAAATCAAGTCAACGACAACATACATAGGAAACATTTTGTTTAGCAAATCAAAGAATAACGAAACCAAACATAGATGCAGTAAAGCAAATCAAGTCATAAGACAAATGGCACCGATTTTGAAATGCAAACATATCACCCTGAACACTAAAAGAGCATTGCAAAAGACAATTTTTCCTCTTACATTTTGTTATCATTGCTAAACATGGACGCTGACATCAAACGATAGAAGAAAACTAGTCACAACAGAGATGAATTGTCTACGCAGAATGCTGGGAGTATCAAGAAGAGACCGGTTTAGAAATGAAGACATGAAGGAAAAAGTGGGTACAGATCAGTACTAAACTTCATAAAAACAACAAATTAATTGGTTCGGCCACATAAGCAGATTATCAACAGACAGTGCGACTCAAAGAGCATTGCTATTCCGATCATCACCATCAGGTGTCGTCCCGGCTGGCGTAGGCGATCCTGGATCTCCACAAATCTCTGTCGTTGGTGTTTGCTATCAACTCAGATGTTGACGCTCTACCTGTGTCATGAAGTCAAGCTGTTCAAAATGTCCTCTTTGTCATCCTCTGTCTCGTCTCCCATGATTTTACCGGCTGTTACAGTGCGTTCTAGTGCAGCTTCCAAGGGACCGTGATCAATTCACGGTAAAGCCAATGATACTATTTATGTTGTGGACATACATGAAAAATCCTAACCTGAACAGCTCAGCAGCGACTGCACTAGCTATGCGGACATTAAATTCCTCAAGTTCACGCCCCACCTGTTCTATATTGCTCTAACAAGCGGTACTAGAATCAGTAGCAACAGTTTGTTTTTTTAATTGAAAATATGTTTTTGACATCGTTTCTCTGCATGTCGGAGATAGAATATAATTATTTCCCTCTTGACTTCAGTGCAGGGGCGGCTCGTTAATAAGGGCCAGTGGGGCTCGGCCCCTACTAAAAACCGAAAGTGGAATAACTTCCGGAATAGACAAATAATTGTAAATACTAAAAAAACATGATTTTCCGAAAATGTGTCTGGCCACCAAATAAATGACCACGAGCCGCCACTGTTTCAGTGTCATTAAGACATGATGTTTTTCCTTTCTCTTCATTTCTGCTACAAACAGTTTTCTTTATTGTCTTCTGTTATCTTCAGCCAAGACAATGCATCATTTTTAAGTCATCCTACTTTAGACATGAGATACGTCTTTTGATTTGATTGACGATTGTCCTCAGGTTATAAATAAATTTGTCTCACTCTATCCTCCCCATCTAGTCATCTCTGAATATTATTTCATTTCCATATATTTCTTATTTGTCGATTTCTCCTGCACTTCATTTTGACAAGATCACGACCTGTAATCGAATTATATCACATGCCATCAGCACTGAAGGTCTGGAAATTAGAATTTAGTTGAAAGAGCACTGGATAGCTGGAAGGATGAGGATAAAGTTCATCAAGAGTTGTATGTGACGTACAGAATACATATCAATTATCCATCAAGTATCTGCAATATCTTCGTATATCTAATAATGTTGCAATAACAACTTCATTTGTTGACAACTAATGCACAATTTAATCATCCTGAATATTTCTATATATCCTCTTCGTATCTATTTTAACACATCATATTTCCATTGTTGTCTTTCGGCTGTTATTCGACCAATTGTTTCCCTAGTTGCACTAGAATATCAAGAGTTTTAAGAACTCCAGAGGGAGCACCGGGGCAGCAATATTGCCATAATAGTTGCAATAATATCGGCAGCAGGTATGCCCATTCCTGATGAGATGGGCTGAGTCGTTTGGGGTAAGACTCAGTGCAGTTAGATAAATCCTTAGATCATTTTAATAAATATAGGAAAATAAGGGAACAAAAAAGAAACGACCATATAAAAGTGAGGTGACATTAAATAAACAAACACAGAAATATAAGGTGGCATCAAATGAACAAACATATAGAAAAGTAAAGTGACATCAAATGAAAGACGCATAGAAAGGTGAGGTGACATAAAATGAACATAGAGATAGAAAAGTGAGGAGACATCAAATGAACAAACACAGAAGACACTTGAGGAGACATCAAATGAACAAACACATAGAACAGTGAGGTGACATCAAATGAACAAAGAAATAGTAAAGTCAGGTGACATCAAATGAACAAACACACAGAAAAGTGAGGTGATATGAAATGAAAAAAAAAATAGAAAACTGAGGTGACATCAAATGAACAAACTCATAAAAAGTGAGGTGACATCAAATGAACACACATATAGAAAAGTGTGGTGACATCAAATGAGCACACATATAGAAAAGTGAGGTGACATCAAATGAACACACATATAGAAAAGTGCGGTGACATCAAATGAACATAGACATAGGAAAGTGAGGTGACATCAAATGAAAAAACACATAGAAAAGTCAGGTGACACTAAATGAACAAACTCATGTAAAAGTGAGGTGACATCAAATGAACAAAGAAATAGAAAAGTGAGGTGACGTCAAATGAATAAACACATAGAAAAGTTAGGTGACGTCAAATGAACAACTGTTACCTGCCACGCATGTCGTAAGAGGCGACTAAGGAGGTTTGGCTGAAATCGGATGCACGTCCTAAACGTGTAGAAGTCTATGCGTTTAGGGCCTACCAAACCAATGTGCAACGTATACACGTTCTTGGCAAAGATCAAACATATCACATAGTGATTAAAATTGATCGTAAAGAACGAACGCAAAGAAGAACAAACACATAGACAAGTGAGGTGTCATTAAATGAACAAACACTTTAAAAAACACCATCAGCTAATTAAGACAACTTCTTAAGAAGATATGTCTCCATCAAATCAACAAATACAAACATCTCATATTCAACGCAATTGTTGTTTTTGTTTTGTGTGTTTTTTTTTAATGTGTTTCTTTCTAACTGTTTCTAACATAGAAATGTGTTTTTTTTCTAATTTTCATTTCCTTTTTTTCTCCCATTATTGATGACTGTGTCAAATAGGAAATGAAAGAAATGTCATTTCTGACAAGGATGTTTAAAGAGGAATTTGTGCAAAGAGTTATCTGCTTTGTTTTTTGTACCTGAAGTTGACATTCCCCTGAAGTTCGTGTCACAACAAACCACTTGAAGAAAAATGTGGTCTGCATCATCGGTACACAGGCAGACAACAGTGTTCGTTGAAAAGGACGAACAGAACAGAAAGTAGAACAAGACATTTATACATTTCATGGAGGAAGTCTGATGCCTGCGTGCCCAGCGTGTTCGTAGTGCGTTGGATCTACGGGTGACTCGTCCTCTGTAAGTGCGGGTTCAATTCCGCGGACTGGCAGAAAAGCTACAGGTTCACCAGATTTACGGTGTTCGTGTCACCGAGCCGAAGGGTTACGATGTCCATGACACCGAGCCGAAGAGCGTTCAGCTCAATTGCTTCTGGATCGAAAAAAAAAAAGGAAGTCTGACCGAATGGATTAAAGCGCTGCTCTCATGCGGAAGAACCATGTTCAGTTCACGGCAAGGTCAAGGATTTTTTTCTATTGTGGGCGTAAATGAAAAATCATAACCTGAACAGCTTCGCGGCGACTGCACTAGCTATGTGGGGCTATTAAATTCATCAGGCCTACGTCCCACCTGTCCTACACTGCCCTAAAAAGCGGTACTACACTCAGTAACAACATTTTTTCTCTTTTTTTATGAAAGAAGAATATCTCCAGGATCTTTGGGTCTTGCAATATATGGATAGATCAGTGAGTCTCTGTAGCGTAGAGGTTAGATGATTGCCTTTCGTTTCAAAGGTACTCGGTTCGCTTCATCGGGGAGCCATCAGTATATTTTCCCAGAAGTCTCTGATCTCAGTGTACGGGAGATCGAGCTCTTAGTCCTACTGGAGACAGACGATAAAACGTAGCTCCTGTGTTCAAGTTGAGCACGCAAAAGAACCCGTGACTGTTTAAAATTGAGAAGAACAGGCTGGAAAGATGCTGCCTGGGCAAAATTTATTAGAAAGTTTCAGTAATCAAAATTTCTACAAAATAATTTCACCATTTTTTAAATTACATCAGGGACCCTCGCCGGTGCTACGAGTTTGTGCACCCCCGCCGCTGAGTGCTTCGTGTGTAAGAAAAAGATTTCAGAAAAGCGTTGCAGAAATCGAATGTGGTGGCCTACTTGTAGGTGCATAACTAGCGCAACGTACAATCGCTCTTAGGCTCAGATCACATACAAATCACACAGAGTGGTTAACAAGTGGTTGATATGGAGCGTTCAAGAAGAAGAAGCATGAGGTATCTTAAATTTGAGAAGAGTTGTAACAAATATGTGCTAGTTCATCCGCATAATTCATAACCACAAGCTGGTCATTCACAGTCCACAGAACTCCATTTCTAATATTGAATATTGTTGCTTTCATAATTTAGTCAATAGCAAATAAGATGAGAAATGGTGACAAGAGGCTTTCCTGTCGTACTCCCTTCTTATCTCAAATGTTTCTCTGAGTTATTATTCGTGAAGAATTCTACATTTCATTCCCTCCCATGCTTGCTTTATTAGGTTAATGAACTCGAGAAGGACTCAATAATGCCTCAACAGCTTCCAGATTATATTTCTAACTGAACCGCCGAATGCTTTTTTTCTACCTTATAATCCAATGTAAACTGAAGAGTTCTCTTCTAATCCTGCAGTTATTGTTTTTAGCTCCATATTCGAACCCCTGTAATACAAGGGCGTTGAGCCAAGATGGGTTTATAATCTGCACCGTCGGATGAAAAGTCACGTATTGTTATCCCCCGGGTTCTTTATGGCAAAGTAGTTAAGACGTTTGCTTGTAGTTCAGAAGGTGTAGGTTCGAATTTGAACCGGGTCACGTGACATTTTTTCATCAGATTCCCAAGGATTGTTACTGGAGCTAGGTAGTACGAGCTCTGTGCAACACTCTTGGCAGATGGCGTGCCATTTATTTCGATAAGGAATGATCCATAATGGTCCATTCATATAAAAACCAAAGATCTATCCTCCTACCAAAAAATATATCCTTATGCAACCAAAGATCCATCCTTCAACACACAAAGATCTACTTTCTACAACAAAAGATTAACTTTCTACAACCAAAGATCTACTTTCTACAATCAAAGATCTACTTTCTACAACCAAATATCTACTTTCTACAACAAAGATTACTTTCTACAACCAAAGATCTACTTTCTACAATCAAAGATCTATTTTCTACAACCAAACATCTACTTTCTACAACCAAAGATCTACTTTCTACAATCAAAGATATATCTTTCTGCATCCAAAGATCCATCCATATGAATCCATATATACACCCTTCTACAACCAAAGATCTACTTTCTACAATCAAAGATCTACTTTCTACAATCAAAGATCTACTTTCTACAATCAAAGATCTACTTTCTACAATCAAAGATCTACTTTCTACAACCAAAGATTTACTTTTTTACAACAAGAGATCATATTTCTATATAAAATAATCTATTCTTCTGTACGAACAAGTGTATCCACACATACATAACCAAATATCCATTATCCATCCATAACCAAAGATCCACCTACATGTAGTCGCTAAATATAATCCAACTATTATAACCAAACATTTGTCTGCTCTTTGGTCTGTTTGTCTGTCTGCGTATCTACTATTTGTTTATCTTTCTGGTTGTCATTCTTTTTGTCGTCTTCTTCTTCTTCTTCTTTTTCTTCTTCGAACGCTCCAGATCGACCACTTGTTAACCACTCTTTGTGATTTGTATGTGATCTGAGCTTATGAACGATTGTACGCTGTGTCAGTTATGCGTCTACAAGTAGGCCAACATCCGATTTCTGCGATGCTTATTATTTACTAGTGTAGCTTTCCTAGGCCCCTACCTCAGTCGCCTATTACGACATGTCTTGTAGGTCTCAATGTTACTATTTTTTTTCTCCTCTTGCGAGCCCTGGCAACAACACACAGACGGTTTGTCGTCTAAATGCGCGCGTGTCTATTTCTCCAACCTGTCAATCATGTTCCCACAAACACATTTCCCCCAAATTCTTCTATTTAGTTGTATTTTTTTAAAAAAGGCTTTAGAATTATACATTTAATAATGGTGCCACAATGGCATACACCGACGTCTTATTATTTTTTTTTTTTTTTTAATTCTCAGATCTGACAAACTGGATTTAGTTCATCGATCAACTCAAAGCGCCCTAACCAAGTTTACCTGATCAATCATGCTCATATTTTTACCTGAGAGGATTCTAAGATATCATAATACAAAGCTCTCAAATTTCAACCATACAAAAAAACCACACAAAGACGTCTAACACTCTCCTCGTAAAATTCTATATTTTTAAAACTATTATTTTTTCATGAAATTCTGATTTTTTTCTGGGACGGTTTTATTCAGAAGTTTTTCGTTGGAATTAAAATATTGTTAAAAGTAAAGCAAATACAAACTTCCCTTGCGAGTAGACATATTTCGATTCTTTAGCTTATTCAATGTTGACATTAGTAGAAGAACCAGCTGATTATATATAGTAATAACAGTTTGGAATAGATGTGAACAGTGATGATTGGAAACTAACAGAAAATGTAGGTTATCAAATGCAGATAGACCGCTCGCCAGGTTGTTGCCGAGGTCCGAGCAAAGGAGACACAAAGAATAGAATTAGTGCAGTACAAAAGACATGACTGGAAGAAACGATAAAGGTAGAGTTCTCCGTGTGTCGACGGAGCCCGCAAGGTAACAAAGAATCGTATTACTGCATCTACAGGGCATGTCGAAAGAGACAACACAGGTAGGACCCTCCGTGTATCGACAAGGCCCGCAAGGAGAACAAAGAATAGTAACACTGCGACCAACATGGCATGTCGTAAGAGACGTCTGAGGTAGGGGCCTATTCATGTGTTGACAGGTTCCGAAAGGGAGAAAAACTATGCCGCAATGTGTACCTGCCAAGCATGTCGTAAGAGGCGCTAAAGTAGGGTAGATAATGAGGCTGACTAACTCCCCCCGTAGAAAATATAAACTAAAAATACATCAACAAATATTTAGCTTAGATAAGTTGGATTAACTAAGATAAAAGTAGATGTTGATAGTTAAGTTTCTGCTATCTATTAGCAGAGAGCCGCTGTAGCGTAGTTGTTAGTGAACCCGCTCCGTAAGGCTAGTGGTCTGGGTTCAGCTCCCGCAATGCGCGTGGAATTTTTCCGACCACAACGGCTCTCAGGTCGACGCAGCCTCAACTGGGTACCAGACATTCTCTGGGAAAGTAAAGGCGGCCGGCGTGATGCTGACCACATCACCCATTGTGTGCCGACGGTCAATGAAAAATACAGGCCTAACACTGTATTGACCTGTATACCACGAGGTATGAAAGGGTTCCTTTACTTTTTTTACTTTATATATTAGCACGTATTATATCAACGAGATGTATGAGACAGATTTTAGGATTGTTGCTGAAGCTACGGAGTTCGTGCTTTGTGCAATACTCTCGGCAGGTGGCTTGCCATTTCTGCGGAGAGGACCGAGCCATATGGGGTAAAACCCGGTGCAATGAAGTCAATCCTTCGGCTTAAAACCCTTTAGACATACATACATACATACAGACATACATACATACATACACACATACACATATATACACACATACATTCATATATACATACATGATGCTCGTCCATCACGGGTGATGATGACCACACAATTTTCATCCAAGGGAATGTAGTTGCGCTATGTTTGTCTGTGTGTGCGTAGATGACTAGTGAGCCGATACGGGCTTGAAATGTTCTTGCACAGTGTGGGCAAGGTATACTTGCACTTGTGGGAAGTTTTACTGCCTTTCTGTTTTGACGTTTTTGCTCCATTCCATGATTCATTCCATGAATCTAATGTATCAAATTTTATAAAAGCCGCTGAACTACATCACCACACACTTAGAATGGATGAGAGACTCCTACCAATCCTCATATGGACACCAGAGGGAAAAGAAAACGAGGAAGACCAAGAGACTCTGCGAACCATCACAGAAGGCTCCAACGATGGGCCTAGTAAACATAAAGACTTAAAGCAAATAGCAACGAACCGCGAGACATGGGAAGCTATGACCTCTGCCCTATGGCCGCCACAGGCCCAAGAGGAAAGACTAACTAACATGATGTTCTATCTGCCTCGCAGGCCGAGGAACCGTGTTGAAGAAGTGTGCGCCAGGCTGATCTGTCTTGAGCAGCATTCTCCCAGTTATTGACATCTATGCCAAAAGAATTAATCGAGTTCTCGAGTGTATCTTTGAATCGCTTTTTCTGGCCCCCCTGTGAGCGGTTACCGCTATGCAGCTCACCATAAAGAGTCGTTTGGGTATTCTGCAATCTGACATTCGATCCACATGTCCTGCCCATCTTGTCTGGGACTGCATCAAGATTGTGTAGATGCTGGGGAGAGCAGCTATTTTTAGGATCCGGGATCATATCCTGCCATTTGATGGTCAATATTTTTCTAAGGCAGACTGTGTGAAAGTGGTTTAGCTTCCTTGTGTGTCTCTGATATACAGTCCAAGTTTCGCATGCGTGAAGAAGGACTGGGAGCACGACAGCTCGACATACCTTCAGTTTTGTGGCTTGGCCAATACCACATCTGTGCCAGACATTTCTATGCAGTTTGCCAAAGGTACTGCTAGCTTTAGAGATTCTGGTATTTATTTCATCATCTATGGTGACATTTTGGGACAGTGTGCTTCAAAGATAAGTAAATCTGTCCACTACTTTCAGTTTCCTGCCGCTTGTTGTAATATTTGGTTCGGCATATACTTTTCCAGGAGCTGGTTGGTACATGACTTCAGATTTCTCGGTATTGATGGTAAGACTAAAGTTGGAGCAGGCTTGTGAAAATCTGTTCATGCTAGTCTGGAGATCTGCCTCAGTGTTGGCAGTGAGGGCGCAATCGTCAGCAAATAAGAGATCTCTGATGGTATCAGACTTTACTTTTGTTTTTGCTTGAAGTCTCCTTGGATTGAGGAGTTTTCCATCTGTACGATACTTGATGTCGACACCTACGTTACCATCTCTGAATGCATCTGTCAGCATGGCAGAAAACATAATGCTAAACAGAGTTGGTGCAATCACAAGCTTTGTTTGATTCCATTCAGGACAGGAAAAGGCTCTGATAGCTCGCTTTGGTCCTGCACTCTGGCGTGCATCCCCTCATGCAGTTGCTGCATAATCTTGATGAATTCTTCAGTACAGCCATATTTAGCCATGATCTTCCAGAGACCTTCTCTACTGACCGTATCAAACGCCTTGTTCAGGTCTATGAACGCTATGTATAGGTCACGATGTTGTTCTTGGCATTTTTCTTGCAGTTGCCTTGCCGCAAATACAATGTCTGTGGTCCCACGATCTTTACGAATCCACACTGGCTTTCAGGCAAGAGTCCTCTGTCTAGATGAGCCATGAGGCGGTTCAAAAGGATTCTGGCAAATATCTTTCCTGCAATAGATAGTAGGAAGATGCCTCGATGATTGTTACATTCATGTCTGTTTCCTTTTCGTTTATATAGGTGGATAATGGATGCATCTTTCATTTCTTGTGGGATGATTTCACTCTGCCATATTTGTTGCAATTTTTATGCAATTTTACTCAATTCTGAGTCTATGGTTATTTATTGGTGAAAAATATTCATGATAGTGATATTGTTAATCTTAACTTATTGCATAATATTACTTCGATTAAGCATTTTGTGTTGATTTTAAAATGAATTCGTCTATATACACCAATACTGGAATGCGAAGTCACGTGGTGTAGTTGTGGTCTGATTTCCAATAAATCTTACCTGAGTCCGAAGAACCCATAAGTTTATAGTTGGCTCTGCTCCTACATATAAGCTCAGGGCTAGTTATGTGTGCTGTGAGACTTCTCAATTAATGTTATAGCTCAGGCCTACTATGCAGTGCGGAGCTCTACCAGGTAGGAAATGTTATAGCTCAGGCGCGTAGTGCTATCTAGTGCTGTGGAGACTTCTACCCAGGTAGGGAAATGTAATCACTAGTGTATCAGTGCTGTGACTCTCCCAGGTAGAAATGTTATAGCTCAGGTGCGTAGTGCTATGCTTAGTGCTGTGGAGACTTCTACCAGGTAGGTTAAATGTTATAAATTGGAAATATTGTTTCTGCTTGAGTTGAAGATCTAAGACAAGCACTCTACGGATAATATTCTTCCGCCTGTTAGAGTGTTTGTCTTCCTTCCACAAATTAGTTCACTGGCGGAGAATACAATACTGTTGTAAACATATATTCTTTATTTTGTTTCCACTCTTTATAGACTGTGACGCCCATGACGCTTAGGGCAGCAATAAATGCACATTATTCGTCTCTAATCTTAGCCATCCTATGTATTGTGTTCCAGATGTGAAACAGCTTTTGTTCTGCTGTTTTTCTCTAGGTCGTTTTGGGTATTCTCCGTTTTCGTTTACTCTCTTGTGTCCATCTCAGCACAGTTTCATGACATAGTCTGCAAGAGCATGACATGTTCGATCTAAATCCAGGTCTCCTTTGGATGATAGTCCTCATATACTTTTGTTGTTATAATCTCGTACTTTAAATCACATAAACTAAAAATTATGTAAAACAAGTTCGCAGAGATATTGTGCTTTTATTTAGAAATATACAATGAAACCACAAGCATTCCGTTTATTTGAAGCACACAACACGTTTAAATATTTCCTTGTTTGTTGCGAAATACCAATCAAATCACACACAAAATGTAAATGTATTTCACTTACTTGTCGTGTATGATTATAATCGATAATTGTCAAAGAACTTTAATGCGTTTTCCGTAAATTTACTTTCCTAGACCTGAGAGAGATTGATTGATTGATAGGAGCATTATCATTGCACTTTGGTCAGTAATCATGTGTGCTCCGATCTCTTTCTTACGCATGAAGATCTTAGCTGCAGGGCACGAACCTCCGTAGCACCGCGAGGGTCTCTGATGTAATTTTGAAGATGGTGAAGATATTTTTGTAGGAATGTTATTTTTAATTTTTATAATGAATTTTTCACGGGCAGCGGCTTTCCAGCCTTCTCTTTTCGATTTTGAACTGCCAAGAGTTCTTTTACGTGCTCAAATTGAACATGGGATCTACGTTTTATTGTCCGCCTCCGATAGGACTAGGAACTCGATCTCACCTACACTGAGATCAGGAATCAGGGATTCCACGAGGGAATCTGGTACCTTTACACGAGAGACGAACACCTAGCCTCTACGTCACAGAGATCTCTGAGACATGAGAGTGTTCTCAGTAATTATAAAACAGACTGATTGGCACCAAAGGCATCTACGGTAGATGTGATTTTGAAGATTGTATGGGAGTTTGGTTATTCACAAATAATTTTTTCCTGAGGACACGGTGATTTATGACCAATCTATACTCGGTTTGAAGAAATTTATAACCACAAGTTGTACGAGTAAGACTGGGCACCAGAGGGACAGAATTAGCACTGCGTTTAACCATCAGACTACGCCCGTCTGCCCAGCGTGTTCGTAGCGCGTTGGACTACGGGTGACTAACCCTCTGTGTGTGCGGGTTCAATTTCGCGGGATGGCAGAAGAAGCCACAGATTCCCCAGATTTACGGTGCTCGTGGCACCGAACCGAAGGTTACGATGTCCATGGCACCGAGTCGAAGAGCTGAAAAGCTCAAGTGCTTCTGGATCGGAAAAAAACCAACCAAAAAAATCATCAGACTACAGAAACTATCAGCAAGCATATACCTGGATTTCTCTTGAGAGACTGAACTCTATCTGGTCTACACGAAGTAAAATTGCATCAGTTGAATAACCAATAACTAACCAGTATTCATTGTTCAAGAATGAATATGAGAAGAAAACATAAACTAAACATCCATGCCAATGGCACTAAAATCAACCTAGTGCATGAAATCAAATACTTAGTTAGCATATTCACAGAAGACTAGACAGTGAGATAGAGGTTAAAGTGCAGAAAGTAAATGATGTAACCTACTAGCTAGCACCATTGTTAAGACGCCCACAAATCTCACTAATGTCCACTAAACAATAGATGATCAACAGAATTTTCATACCTATTGTGTGTAACCAGAGCCAAATATGGACAATGAGTAAAGCAAAGTCGGAAAAAATAACTACATTTGAAATGCGGTGCCTGCGAAAAGTTACCAACAACATCAGAAAAGACAGAGTCACCAATATCAGCATTAAAAAGAAAGTTGCCACAGAACCTTACTTGAATTACATTGAGAAACAAAGAATGAAGTGGTTTGGCCACTTAATAAGAATGCACCCAAACTCCACAGTATACAGAGTCTTCTACATCAGAACATCAGGAAAGAAGGCGAGAGCAAGACCACGAAAAAGATGGTTAGATGACATCGCAGAATCCTGTCTACGAGCAAAAATAACAATCACCCAAGCCACCAGAACAGCGCAGGACAGAAGGACAGAAACAAACAAAAACCACGACATTGGGCAACAACCCAGTAGCAGTGTGACGACAAAAGAAGAAGAAGAAGATGTTCGAAACATCGTTCCACTCGACAGAAACCGACATCGTTCCTCGACAGACCAACCGACATTGTTCCACGGACAGACCCAACCGACATCGTTCCACTCCGGACAGACCCAACCGACATCGTTCCACTCCGGACAGACCCAACCGACATCGTTCCACGGACAGACTAAACATCGTTCCATGGACAGACAAACTTAGTAAACAATTACTTAAAATAACGCAAACTAAATACCAATAACTAACGAGCACAAACAGAAAAAAAAATAATGACAAAGAGTAGAACAAATGAAAATAAAAACATGTAAAAGAAAACGCGCAGGAATAAGAACAGAAAGAACAAATTGAACCAAAAACGGAAAAAGAATACCAATAGTCTCCCCTGCCGCAAGGTATATTTATACACGAGTGCTCTTTCATGCACTAACAAAGTTGGAGTAGATTTAGTGGTTCGATGTGAGAAAGTCGTTGACAGAAGCTAGAATATGAACACTATTGATTTCACTGACCAGAAAATAGAAGACTTACAGTAGCAGGCAAAACAAGGGATAACAATGTATTAAATATCTCATCTGTTGGAATATATTTCTTCGAGCCTGATAGCCACCTTGTGATTCCAATTACATATTTGAAATTTAATGGTTTCTATTCTAACGTTCTTTCACGAGCTGGAGGAGGGGGGTGTAGGTGGTGGTGTAGAGATGAATATCAGGATATCAGGATATGTGGGTGAATAGTGGTTTTGGGTTTTTAACAGTACAGCAGAAGATAAAATCGATGTTTCGATCATGAGGTTTTTATCTTATCTTAATCTTATTTACATACTTTATCGAAAAAGGATACAATAGTAAAACTTGGAAAAATAGCTAAACACGTAAAAACAAAGTACTATAGTTTTACACAATACAGAAACAGTGACGATAAACAACAACGTTTCGACCAAAAGGCCTTTATCAAGCAAACAATACAACAGACTTTACAGACTTGTAAGAGAAGCGTCTGTGCGAATGGAGTAGAGCGTGGCTCCCATACTGGAGACTCGTATTTAATCTACGGTAAGGCCAAGAAAGAATGGCAGAGAAAATCCTGGTTTGACAACATCAAAAGCTGGTCAGGACAGAGTTTCTCCACACTCGCCTGAGGAGTTGAAGACAGAGATTCATGGCGTGCTTTTTGTGCTGATGTCTCCACAGTGACACCTCTACGACCCTAACAGGTTATGGGCTTTATCATTATTATAAGGTCAAGAATATTTTTCTGTCGGGGCATAAAAGAAAAATCCTAACATGAATAGTTTCGCAGTGACTGTACTTGCCATACGGTCATTACATTCCTCGGGTTCCTGTCCACCCTGTCCTAGACTGCCCTAAATAGTGGTACTACAGACAGTAACGACAGTTTATTTTTGTATACAGAATTATACTTTGTAAAACTACCTTATTGTTTGTTGATGTTTAGCTGGGGATCTCTAATGTTACTATTTTATACACTATGTTTAATGGGTTGGAAGTTTTTAAATCGTTTTACTATATGCTGCCTTTAAACCATTTCTTTGCCCGCCTGCCCAGCGAGTTCGTAGCGCGTTGGACGACGGTGTGACAAGAACTCTATGAATACAGGTTCAATTCCGCGATCTGGCAGAAAAAGCCACAGATTCCCCAGATTTACGGTGTTCGTGGCACCGAACCTAAGGGTTACGATGTCCATGGCACCGAGTCGAAGAACTGAAAGCTCAAGTGCTTCTGGATCAGAAAAAAAATGTGTTCTAGTCATTTTTTTCTGTGTATATCTTTATATTATTATTGAGCTCGTCTGCCCAGCGTGTTTGTAGCGCGTTGGACGACGGTGTGAAAAGCCCTCTGAGAGTACGGATTCAATTCCGCGGGCTGGTAGAAAATGTCACAGGTTCTCCAGATTTACGGTGTTCGTGGCACCGAACCTAAGAGTTACGATGTCCATGGCTCCGAGCCGAAGAGCTGAAAGCTCAAGTGCTTCTGGATCGGAAAAAATGTGTTCTAGTCATTTTTTTCTGTGTATATCTTTATATTATTATTGAAACAACGAACGTTAAAATAGACAAATAATTGATTGATATCATTATCATCATTGCACTTCGAAGAATAGCTATATGTACTCCGATCTTTTTCTTACATATGAATATCTCAGCGGCAGATCAGGGACTCCGTAGCACCGGCTAGGGTCCCAGTGTAACATTGAAGATGGTAACAATTTTTAGTATGAATTTCATGTTAATCTTTTGATAAATTTTTCCTGGACAGCAGCTTTGAAGCCTGTTCTTAAGTTTCAGTATGAAATATCTTCATTGCACTCCGGACATGCCCATAGGTGTTTCGACCTCCTTCGCAATATATCCAACTGTGTCCAGCGACTGACCGTACCAGTTCGATTTTTGATTGATGAGCCTACTCATATACCTGTTGTGCTGTTCTTTTCTTGCTACTCAATCTTCACTTCCAGCACCTGCAATCTAGTAGTTGACGTGGATTCGTCTAAACTAAAATCCTCTTTTTGGCCACACTCTATGAGGGCGTTCAAAATGTCAGCTCCACCCATCGGCTGGCCCCCTGTTATGGTAACTGAGTCAGCCTGTGCTCCGGAACGAACAAAGGTAACATATATTGCTTGGACTTCTGTATAGTACGTCACTTGTTTTTTTCAGCACATATAACATACATTGCTTGGACTTGTGTATAGAACGTCACTGGTCTATTTAGCAAAGATAACATACATTTCTTGAACTTGTGTGTAGATCGTCACGGGCTATTTAGCAAAGATAACATACATTTCTTGAACTTGTGTGTAGAACGTCATTGGCCTCTTTAGCAAAGATAACATACATTTCTTGAACTTGTGTGTAGATCGTCACTGGCCTATTTAGCAAAGATAACATACATTTCTTGGACGTGTATAGAACGTCACTGGTCTCTTTATAAAAGACAGTTCTTTGGTGGATAGCAGAGGGAACGAGAAGAAAAAGCAGACCAAATAAAACAGGCAGATGGACAGCAAGAAAGGACATGAAAAAGTGGGGATTGACATAAGATGGGGTGGCACTAAGAGAGTAAGAACGTGTAAACGTTATTCTTATTTAGACTTCCCGTTTAGCAAATAGTTAGTTAAAGTTAATTGCATATCCTTTACATGACTTTGCGAATCAACCCCAGCTTTTAACGCTGTTTGTGATTTTTCTAGGCATTATTACGTTCAGTAGTTGCCATTGCTTTCTGAACGGATGGTGCTATCGTCCTTTTGTAAAAATCCACGCGAAACAATTTGCAACCAAGCTGTCCGCATCGGGTTTCGAACTCAGAACGTCAGGGTTAATAGACCGATTCACTATCCCCTAGGCCACAGACGCCACCTATGCTATAGTTACCCTACAGTATTTCACGTTGTTCTTTTTGTCTGCTTTGTTAACCCCTTCCCTCTTCTGGGCCGATAAACTGGCTTCAGGCATTTTTTAAAATGTCTCAAAGCCGATATACTGTCTAATTCAGAATACATTGCAAAATGTGTGCGTCCGGAAGTAAAATAAATTACGGAATGAAAGAGTTAATTCACAGATATTTTCAGTATTCATATATTACTAACAAGTTTGTCAATAACGGCTCAGACTGAATTAAAATTATATATCAAGTGGTAAAACATTTACAAGAAAACCACAAAGCAAAGTAGTTCTGCGAAGTTCATCAACAGACTTAATCACCATTTCCACCAACAATTTATAATTAAGGTAAAAGTGCTAAAATAGATGTCAACTGAAATTCGGTCACACAGTATTATATGGAGGAAAAAATAAGTTAATAAACAACAGGCTAACAACTCGACTTTTATCAGAAAATATTTCGTCCAAATAGAAAAATAATAAATATATATATTTATATGTATGTATGTATCTCTCCCTCTCTATGTCTCTCTTCTATATATATATGCATGTATCTCTCCCTTTTCTCTCTCTCTCTCTATATATATATATATATAGTATGTATCTCTCCCTCTCTCTTCTCTCTCTCTCTATATATATATATATGTATGTATCTCTCCCTCTCTCTCTCTCTATATATATATATATATATATATATTATTTATGTCTCCTCCCAATGTAACTATATAACTTTATTTATATATTTCTCCTCTCTCTCTTAGCTCCATATATAATAATATATATATATATATATATATATATATATATATATATATATATATATATATATATATATCCCTCTACATCTATATATCTATATACTCAAGACAAGATAATATGTTGCTATCTCATCAGACACATCTCTGAGATAAAATATACATGAATGTTTGTATTGAATGTACTCTTAATCATGTTTTTAAAAAGACATTAACACAGCAAAAATTGTTAATACTTAATCCCAAATTTATGCCACGAGCTGCCAAAAATATCTTCTGCCATTTAGTTGTATCTCTTTGTAAACGCAGTTTTCTTTGCCAAAAAATATTTCATTTTCTTAATCTTAATATTCTTTTTTTAGTTTATGTCATGCTGGTTTCTACTTTTTTTTAACATGAATGATTTCACTATTTTCGATCTCAGAAACAAAATATCTCGTGGATCACAGATACGGTGTCATTGTCTATTTCCACACGTAAAATCTTAATCCTCTCCCAAATAGCTTTCATTCATTTCAAAAGTCTTTCAATCTATTTCGAGTTTCTAAAGTCGCCTATATCTCTACAACATGTGCTAGCTAGCACTGTGTCCAAATCCTACTTAGTCGCCTTTTACGATACGCCTGACATGGCGCTGTTGAGTGCTATTTACTGCTCTCATTGTCTGGCGTCAAATACACAAGGGCAACGAATTACATTTCGATTACTAAATATCGATTTTTTAGTCTCTGTACAATCTCACATTCAAAAGCAAAAAAACATCCGTCAGATAGTAAGGCCTAGAAAAAACAGCGTAGATAATTGAAAAAAAAAATTATGTGCAGCAGTAACTTTCTTTTTCTTTTCATTACAGCAAGTAATGTGTTTTTTTGGTCAGCGTTAGGTAGAGATTATAATGTCACACGGAAGATAATCTAGAGGTAATGAATACATTTCATGTTGTCAATATGTGGTTCTGTACTTGAAATGTTGCAACTAAACTGATCAAAAATAGTATAATAAGAGTGTAAAGGTGGAATGAATGCAACGCCCGTTTGTTATCGGGGTCTGCAAGGGAAGCAAAGAATAGTAACATTGCAACCTACAAGGCATGTCGTAAGAGGCGACTAAGTTGGGGGTGTAGGAAGCTGCCTAGTAAAGAAAAAGCGTTGCAGAAATAGGATGTGCTGACCCTACTTGTAGGCGCATACCTGTCACAACAACAATCGCTCTTAGACTCAGATCACATACAGATCACAAAAGTGGTTTAAAAGGTGTCGATATGGCGTGTTAGAAGAAGAAGAAGAAGAATAAATGCAAAAATAAGAGAAGCAAATAATTTTGCAAAATAAAATGATAATTGATTTATTAAAATTAACTATAACTGTTGTTGTTGCTTCCCATAACGAACTTTAGTTGTCTATGTTCTGTCACGCCCCAGACAACATAAGACAGACTAGCTCAGACAGAAAAACCAAAATTCCTGTTTAATGTGGGTTGGGTTTTGTATATGTTTGATAGAACACTGTACGCTTTTTTTTAAATTTTGCTCTATGAGCCCATTGTTATTTATTGATGAAAACTATTAATAATACTGATATTTCTTATTGTTAAACTTAATTTGTCACATAATATAACGGTGATTTAGCATGTTGTGTTTTTTAATAAATTCGTCTTTATACAACAATACTTTAAACGAGGTCACGCGACGGTTGTGGTCTTATTTTCTAGAATTTTACCTGAGCCCATCGGCCTTATATTGTCGGAGGTCTTGGTTCAGTCGGTCTTGTGTTATAGGAGACCACGGTTCAATCAATGTCGCCAGATACGTTTTAAGCCATCGAGAGATGCAATAGTACAGTGGTTAAAGTACTGGGCTCCTGGATGAATTGTCTAGGTTCGAGCCTCAAATTGAAAGGAACGTTTAGAGCTCTTAAATCTACACATCATCAATTTGGTACCAGGACAACTCGTGGAAGCAAAAACGGCAGGCGTAATGCTGACCAAAGCTCCCATCGTGCGCCGTTATGTTTTCAAAGAAAAATACAGACCAAATACCGAATTCCCCAATATAATATATAGTGTAACCAGTGGGGGCTCGTAACCATTTTTGGTGGTGGGGCCAGACATATATTTTGGTGGTGGGCCAGACACATATTTTGGTGGTGGGCCAGACACATATTTTGCTGGTGGGGCCAGACATATTTTTGCTGGTGGGCCAGACACATATTTGGTGGTGGCCAGACACATATTTTTGGTGGGCCAGACATATTTTGCTGGTGGGGCCAGACATATATTTTTGTGGGAGTCAGACAATATTTTGGTGGTGGCCAGACACATATTTTGCATGGGCCAGACACATATTTTTGGTGGTGGGGTCAGACACATATTTTGGTGGTGGGCCAGACATATTTTGCTGGTGGGCCAGACACATATTTTGAAAAATCCTGGATTTGGGTTGTTATTTGTTAAATTTATAATAAAATAAATATACGTTACATATTATTTTTTGCGGTGCCCGGCCCCACTGGCCCTTAATGACGAGCCGCCTCTGGGTGTGACAATGGATTCATTACTCTACTTATTGTAAAAAGTTCCAACAACAATTACGTGTCCATAGTTCCAGCTACGTTTCTGATATTCTTTTCCTGTGTCCGTGAGGCAGGTCGACGACAGTCCATGCGAACAAGCCACCATGTAGACAGAAACTGATTCTTTAACTAAGGAGGTTTTAAGTCAACTAATTGACTTTATTGCACCGGGTTTTACTCCATATAGCTCGGTCCCTCTCCGCATAATAAAGCACAACCTCCGTAGCTCCAGCAACAATCCTAAGGGACTCTTAAAAAAGTACACTCGTGAACAGAACGGCGTGGTCCGGATTCAGAAACCAACGACCTTCGACTCGCAAGGCAAGAACTTAACTGACTTGAGCCAGACTAACCCCAAATTCTTTAAAGTTTATGTCATCTTAAATATTTATGTTATGTTCGTTATTGAATCGATCACATCGAATTCAGTGATGATAAACGTGTGCACAGTATTCCACAGCATATATTCAAGATTATTGCTGATTCATTAGGACACCATACTGGTCTGAAGCACTAGCTGGCTCAATTGTTAGAAAGGAGGTACACAGCTTAGCAGTGAGGAACGCATAGAGCAAAGCGAGGCACGTAGAAAGCCCTGGTCATCAACAGAATCTGGTACTATCTGCAGTAGTCTCGGCCCCTGGATACAGATAGTCCAGGACGAGAGATTGAATGATTGATTGATTGATATTACCTCATCATTCGCTTCGGTGAGTTACCATATGTGCTCTAATCGTTTTCTTACACATAAAGATCTCAGCGGTAGTGCAGAACTTCATAGCACCGGCGAGGTCCCGAGTCCTGGCCGATAAAGTGGGGTTGACGACTAGCGCAATTTTTCCTCCATTAAATTCAAATATAGCGCAAGCTACAGCTCAACAACCAACAGAGAGTGCATCAGCACACGTCTGAGATTTTCATCATCGCTTGCGATGGACGGCTTTAGAAGGACGCCATACCGGTAACTAGACTAACCAGGTGGGGTACATTGTACCTAGTTCATCAATGACGAACCACAAAGCAGACATTGAAGCGGGAAGCAAAGTGTTCATGAAAGAAAAAACAAACTAGAGAAACAAAGAAACGTAGTTTACTGAGAAAGTCGAGAAATATCGGACTTAATTCTACATAGGAGATTGATCTAGTTGTCCAGGATAGATCAGTGTGGAGAAATTACCTACAGGACCTAGTGAACGTATACGCCAGGGTTATCAGCACACTTGGACGCCGCTGTAGAGAATGGGCCCGGGCGTCGTCAATGCGGAAATTATTGCACTCGTGGATCAACACTCCCATCCAGGTGATATCATTATCTACACCGATGGCTCTGTCAAGCGTGGCACCAGATCATCGTGGGCTTACACAGCACAACGAAACGGTCGCACACTTCATGAGGACTGTGGGGCTTTTGAAACAACGACATCGAGCATGACTATGGAGATCACCGCTGCCTCAGGGCTCGGTCATGGGTGTGTCTGAGCAACAGGTTACCCATACGATCATCATATCAGACTCGATGAGTATGCTTCAACTGATTGCATCTGGAAGTATGCGGGTGGAATGGGTGAACAGCATTCGGAGATCACATCTCAAGAAAATGACTTGCTGTACACGCCTGGACATGCTGGAGTGCGGGGTAACGAGCGTGCTGACTCTCTTGCAAACAGTGCCCCGACTCAAGTGGGCAGAAGCATGGACAGAGCCGATATCATCAATGCGGTACGCTCTCAATTGTGTGACATGGGCGGGTCTCAGACACTGGAACGAGTTCGAGAATTAGGTGTTAAGTTTGGACATGCCAGACAGTGTCGTCTTCGTGGTAGAGAGAAGATATAGTAATCAACTTCTCATGGGTACTGTGAGCAAATGGACTTTGGGATGGCTGCTGCAACGGAGGACAGAGCACGAATGGGAATGCCCAATGTGCCATGACGTCGATCGCATAACATAACATAACAGGACCTATGTAACATATAACGTTATGAGACTGTGATTAAGTGGTTAAGCCCTTGAACTGCGTTCCGAATGTCGTAGGTTCGAATCCGAACTGCGTCATTCTGTTCACAGTGCATTTATTCTAGAGATTTCTAAAATTGTTGGCAGAGTTACGGAGTTCGTTCTTTGTGTAATACTCTCGACATGTTGCGTGTTCTTTACGAGGAGACGGATCGAGTCATTGTGGATAATACCAATGTGCAATAAAGCAAATCCTTCGTTTTTAGACCTAGATTAGATAGTCTAGATACCAATGTGCAGCTGGTATACTAGGGAATATACATGGAATTGACCTCCTATACTGATTTATTAATGATAGGATTATCACTATTGCACTTGGGGAGTAGCCATGTGTGCTCCGATCTCTTTCTTACAACACAGGAAGATCTTCTTCTTTGCGTTCATTCTTTACGACCAATTTTAATCACTTTTTGTGATATGTTTGATCTTTGCCAAGAACGTGTATACGTTGCACATTGGTTTGTAGGCCCCTAAACGCATAGACTTCTATACGTTTAGAACACATGCATTCGATTTCAGCCAAACCTCCTTAGTCGCCTCTTACGACATGCGTGGCAGGTAACAGTGGTACTATTCTTTGCATCCCAAATGTAGGCCCCGGTAAACACTCGGGCGACAGGAAGATCTCAGATGCAGTGCTCGAACTCCTTAAATGGTCATCGATGTAATTCTGAAGATGGTGAAGATATTTTTGTAGGAATTATTGTATTTTAAATCTTTTCTAATGAATTTTGCTCGTACTTCGGCTTTCCAACCTGCTCTTCTCGATTTTTTACTGTGAATGTTTGTTTTACGTGCTTAAATTGAACGCGGGTCTTACGTTTTATCGTCCGTCTCCGATATGACTCCTACACTATGCTGATTGAATGCAAATATCACATCTACTTCCTCCTAGAACATCACTTTGCTGCAGTACTTCAAGTATTTCTTTAAATCTCATATACAGGGTGTTCAAGATTAAAGCAGCCCCATTGACAAATCGAAAGTTGCCAGATAATCTATCGCGTTATGTTTATGTACTATTTAAACCGGTTCTGACTAGCTCGTTTTACGTCACATTTGTTCATCGCCCCTTCCCGCACTACAATTACATACCGTCACATAACCTTGACCTATACTACGTCATAACTGAACCTTCTCATTTTCATACATATATGCCAGATTGACTCCATTCACAGGCTGCTATTATCTTGAACACCCTGTATAAGGAAGACTGCAATAAAACTATGTAGCAATGACGAAACACGTAAAAACAAAGTACTGTAGTTTTACAAAGTAGAAATTCAATAACTATACACATCAACGTTTCGACCAAAGGCCTTTATCAAGCAAAGGATTCACTAGAAGTGAATAAATTCACTTCTTATACGGCACACTACATATATAATAGTGCATACTTTGCTTGATAAAGGCTTTTTTCCAAATGTTACTGTGTATTGTTTTGTACTTTTAAATCTACAGTACTTTGTTTTACGACTTCAAGTCTCATAAACCTAATGTCACAACATTTGTTAGAGTAAACATTTTTAAAGTAAGATTACCATAGGAATAATGGGCCAAACTTAGCGTGGGTAGTGTATTATTTGTACCGTGAAGTGGTGAGTTCGTGTCAATAATTGAGTGGACTATTTCACAGAAATTCTTGTGCATAATTAAGTGTCATAATTGAGTTTGTTGTCGGGTTTTTTTTTCTTTACTATTTTTGTTCAAAATGAACATTGCTGCTATTTGGAACTAACTAAGAGAGAGCAGTGTTGTTTAAAGTAAAGAGTCATTAAGGAGAAGCAGTGTTGTTTAAAGTAGTGAGTCATTAAGGAGAAGCAGTGTTGTTTAAAGTAGTGAGTCATTAAGGAGAAGCAGTGTTGTTTAAAGTAGTGAGTCATTAAGGAGAAGCAGTGTTGTTTAAAGTAGTGAGTCATTAAGGAGAAGCAGTGTTGTTTAAAGTAAAGAGTCACTTAGGAGAAGCAGTGTTGTTTAAAGTAGTGAGTCATTTAGGAGAAGCAGTGTTGTACATATTAGTAAAACATTGGTGGGAAGAGGGGAGGAACGGTGCTGCTTACAGCAGTGAGACATTTCGAGGGAGTAGTGTTGTGTACAGTAGTGAGTCACTTAGGAGAAGCAGTGTTGTTTAAAGAGAATACTTAAGGGAAGCAGTGTTGTTTAAAGAGTCACTTAGGGAGAACAGTGTTGTTTAAAGAGTCACTTAGGAGAACAGTGTTGTTTACAAGTAGTGAGTCACTTAGGAGAAGCAGTGTTGTTTAAAGAGTCACTTAGGAGGAGCAGTGTTGTTTAAAAGAGTCACTTAGGGAAGCAGTGTTGTTTACAAGTAGGAGTCACTTAGGAGAACAGTGTTGTTTAAAGTAGTGAGTCACTTAGGACGAGCAGTGTTGTTTAAAGTAGTGAGTCATTTAGGGAAAGTAGTTGTTTACAATAGTGAACATTTGGAGGGGAGGAACAGTGCTGCTTACAATGAGAGTCCATGGGCAGTGTTGTTACAGTGGGAGTCACTTAGGAAGCAGTATTGTTTACAGTAGAGGAGCATTTAAGGGGACAGTGTTGTTTACAATGGGAAGTCACTTAGGGGACAGTGTTGTTTACAATTGTGAGACATTAGGGGAGCAGTGTTGTTTACAGTGGTAAACATTCAGGGAACAAGTGCTTGTTAACAATAGTGAGTCATTTAGGGAAGATATTGTTAAACAGTAGCAATAAGAACATTTCTTACTTATCTTATCTTAACACATTTGCCAGTGAAACGTCATAGGGGAGAGTTAGTTTACTATCTTGGCAGTGTGTTTCATGACGGAGTCACTTGAGGGATACGAGTGTTTTTTACAAACGAGTCATTGGCATGCCTTGCTTGCCCATGAGGTCATTAGTAACAGTGATGTTTACAATGGGATTTCCATTTCGTTACAATGGGAACACTTGAACGTGCTTCTGATGTACTGTATGCATGGTATAGGTACACATGTTGTTTCTCAATGGAATCCCTTTAACGTGACAGCTTTTACATAGAAGTCACTGTTGTAATCATTTGTTTAATGGGTAGTCAAGGGGAACATGTTTTTTTACAGAAGGAGTTGATAAAGTATGCGTTTATCAATGTGTTTGGGAAGCATGTGGATGTTTTAATAGTGGGACATTTGGATGACTGTTGTTTCGGCATCTAGTCATTTTAGTAACATCTGTTCACATAGTGAGAATTTGGCTGAAATATTTGAATAGCAAGACATTTAGGGAGGTATATTGAGGTTTACAGTAGTCAGATATTTAGGAAGAAAAATATTGTGTCTTTCTGAGCAAGTTCTTTAAGTTTTCATGAAGTTACCTGTTTCAATTTCCCTACCAGGTTGATTCAGGAGTGTATTTGGTGGTTCATTAGTCTTTGTATTTTTCTCATTGTTGTAGTATCTTCCTGTCGTCTGTCATCAATTGGCTGAAGATGCCCATCATATACAGTTGTCCATTGTTACTAAAGTTGTCCATTGTTAAAACAGTTACCCATTGTTACTAAATGTTTTCCACTCTTGTTATGGTCACCTGTTGTTACTATAGTTGCATTCCTGATGTGAAACCTTTACAAAATATAAATGATGTACAACTATAGCTATGTATTGAAATCAGAGAAATATCTGGTCAACCACTAGCAACAACTGTTATAAGAAAGAGAAGATGGAGATATGTTGAGAAGAAATGATCAAAGAGTATCAAAGCAGGTATTGAAGTGGGATGCAAAGGGTTCAAGAAGAGATACGACCTAAGGAGACCCTGAAATAACTTTGCTGAGAGAAGCAAGAAATATCGGTCTCCGTTCCATGAAGGAGATTGAGCAAGTTGTCCAGGATATAGCGGCATGGAGAAATTGATTGCAGTCCCTATGTAACGTATAACGGTATGAGAGGAATTATTATAGTTACGTATTGACTTATTTAGCTTAATAAAATTGCTAATCATGAACAATGGTAATCTTTGCTAATTGTGTGTTCATCATTAATCCTCTCCGCTCCTCGTGGAACATATGGCCTCAACAGATGTTCGCCACTCTTCTCGGTCTCTGGCTGTTCTTTTATGTTCTCCCAGGTCAATTGAGCACTCTTCAGCTCCTCAGTAAGACCTCGTCTCCAAGTCTGCTTAGGGCGTCCTCTTTTCGTTTTCCCTGCGGGTTCCACTCGAGCACCTGTCTAGTGACACTCGACTGTGTCTTCCGCAAGGTATGGCCTATCCATCGCCATCTTCTCCTCTTGACCTGTGTCATCATAGGTTCCTGCCCTGTTCTTATCCACAGATCCGTGTTTGTAACTCTATCATACCATCTCAATCTGAGAATCCGCCGCAAACATCCGTTGACAAAGGTCTGGATCTTATTTGTATTTGCCCTAGTGACTCGCCAAGTTTCCGAGCCATACAGCAACACCGACTTCACATTTGAGCTGAAAATCCTGAGCTTTTCGGGTTTGGCTGCTGCGCGTCATCTGTCTCCTGCATGGAGCCCTAGTCCTTCCGAGACTCGAGTTAGTTTTGAACAATTTGTTTTTGGTTTCTGTAACTACTGTTTTTAAATGGATGGGTAGTTAGCCCATGCAATCCCAACCTGAGGACAGGAGACCACATTTAGTCTGCCCTCCCCCTTCGACCTTCCCGGCTTGAGGTAACCCTGCCGGCATAGCTCTCGGGTCCTGAGGTAAAGCCCCACCACTAAAAAGGTAATGCCTCATGGAGAAATTGTGTGTTGCAACATAATAAATAGTGTGCAGTGGACACATTCCTTCATTCCAAAACGTTGTTAGTTATCATTGGAAACCACAGTTGCACTTTACAACAATATAGACCATAGGTTCCAAAAGTGGGCAGTACTCGCTCCCTCAGTTGGCGCTGAAGCTTTCTATGGGAGGAGTGGGGTGTGGGTTCAGAAGCATTTGGGGACGTCGAGACGATCTAGGGGTCAGTGGCTCCTTATAGAAGTAATTAATATAATATATTTTAAAATAAATTATTTTCGTGATTTTGCGATTGAATAACTGTATTCAAGATGAAGCACATATTGACCACTACTTTTTCTATACTTTAACGGCATAAGCAGTAATGTATTATTAGTTGCTATATACGTCGAAAATATTAAACTGCTTGAACGCGGAAAACTGTTATATAGGAGGGGCGTTACAAATTATGTCTTGCAAAGTGGGCGGTGGCCCGAAAATGTTTGAGAACCTCTGATCTAGACAATGTACATAGCCAAACCTGATCAAAAGAATAAGTACCATACTTTTAATGTTCTTCGGAAACATAATGCGAAGTAGAGTCTTGGAGCATTTGGGGACAACAGGTAAAATACAAAGAAGAAGAGATAGTGGATGGCAAAGGAAGAAGATGTTAGATTGTCTGACATGATGATTCGACAAGAGATCGGCGTCAGAACTGATAACCTTGTTGAGGCAGAGATCAGAGCACCTATGGACATGTCCGGAGTGCTATGATAATAGTCCTATGATAACTGATAACCTGCACCAAGGAGAGACAGTGAGAAAGTGTTATGAAGAGACATGATCGTGTCATAGTTCCCCAGATGGCAGCGGAGGAATGGACAGTTAGCCAGATAGTTAGAGTAGTATAATTAGATTATTTAATAGTTGAGACTATGTGTTGTACTCTCTATGCAGAAGTGCAACACATAACTACAAGACACGACGTCTTTGTGTAGTAAAATAGTGACGTGTTAGTAACGATAGGGAGAGATGACATAAACATTGGGCACGACCAGATGTGTTCATGCATTGTCCGCAAATAATAATAATAAATGTAAATGAAACGATTCCACCTTGTTTGTTGGTATATCCGTGTGAGGCCCTTAGAAAGTACTGCCCCTACTACAATCGCTTACGTCGGCAGGCATGGAACTTGATTGATTGACAATACTGCGGCATATATTTCTTTACCCTAATACGTTATCAAGACGAAGGATTGACGTAATTTCAAACGATTTTACCCCGTATGACTAGGTCCCTCTCCCCAGAAATTGCACACCACTTGCAGAAACTAGTGCACAAAGTACCAACTACGTCACTGTAAACTAAAGTTGTTTTTCTACATACAACAAATTAGACAATGTAGTAGTCATATGTCTTCCTCCTAGAACGATTCCACTAGAAACTAGTCTTGCATATATCTACCATAACACATTGAAAGTGTTACAGATGTAATGTTAATGAAATCAATAAGGCTTTACGACAAAGATATTGTTGATTTTGGCTCTGCTACTGAGAATGTGCAAACAGTTTGCGATGACTAGGATGCGGTGAAAACTAGCATCTTGCGTGCAGTGACGGCAGATTGAATGCAGGCATGACTGAATAGTCGAAGGTATTTCTATGTGTGAGATGAGAGAGATATTAGGAATCATAATGCAGCGCGAAATATAAGTAGAGACAAAATAATTAGTGAGAATGAGCGAAATATATGTAGAGACAAAATAATTAGTGAGAATGTGCGAAATATATGTAGAGACAAAATAATTAGTGAGAATGTGCGAAATATTTGTAGAGACAAAATAATTAGTGAGAATGAGCGAAATATAGAGTAGAAGAGAGAAAGCAGAAATGTAATCATATTGCGGCGGCACGAGAATATAAGTAGAAGAAAATTGCTTGCTTGCCACCGTGTGTTGCTGGGGCTAGAAGAGCAAGAATAGTAACACTGCAACCTTCAAGGCATGTCGTAAGAGGTGACTGAGGTAGAGTCTAGAAACTACCTAGTAAAGAAAGCGTCGCAGAAATCGATGACTGGCCACTGAAGCCATAGCTGTCACAACGTACAATCACGTTTAGGCTCAGATCACATACCACCCGAGTGGTTGCCGGAATCCAAATTGGGATGTAAAGAATAGAACCACTGTTACCTGTCACGCATGTCGTAAGGGGCGACTAAGGAGGTTGGGCGTGGGGCTAGCTATCCCACACCGTAAAAACACTAGATGGCTACAGAACGGAGAGAGAACCGAGTAAACGCTGGCTGAAACGGACACATCGCCGAAGAATGAGCACCAGAGCTCCAAATGGTGCTGAAGATGTAACGTAAATACACCAATGCTAAGGCTGCATGAATCGGATTTCCACATGAATAGAATTTATGGGGAGATCTGGTATATCGGTCTGGGCGGTGATCGAGAGAGAGATCACATACAAATCACACAGAGTAGTTAACAAGTGGTCGATATGAAACATTCGAAAAAGAAGAAGATTCTACAGGACACAATTTTGTATAAATCAATACAATTTCCTGTAGTCTTTTCAGATCTTATAGTATGAAGTGTATGTCCCTTCATATTGCTGGACCCTAGCGTCCTGGAGGTAGGAGAGAGAACACAGAACCCTCTCGGCTACAATATCAGAGGGAGCTGCCATGGATCGAAATGACATTCTTCACGCATTGAGAGGTACTTCGAACAGAGGAGTTTCAGGGCTGTGAATCCCACTCGCTGACCAGATTGAAGAGATGGGTGTCAATATTGGTGAAGCCCGAAAAGAACGACATACTAAATATGCAAGGAGATTGATTAATCAACATCGAACTGCGTGTTGGGCCGCTGGACGCTGCTGGATTTGCTGAGGTGGAGATCGGAGCACCTATGGACATGTCAGGAGTGCTATGATGATAGTCCTCATAAAACTGATAACTGATAACTGATAACATCCTCCTTATGTCCGAGTCGATAAGCGAACGTTTATGCATTACGCTAATCCGTCCCACTCACACACTTGTACAGATAGATAACAGTCAGATTTTGAAAACAGAAAAATTACACTTTATAGTACCACATCTAGAGTTATACTGTAGCATGGTATCAGATCTAGAGTTATACTGTAGCATGGTATCAGATTTGAGAGAGGTTAATGACTGTAGCATGGTATCAGATCTCAGGAAGTTTTGATTATCTTAGCATGGTATCAGATCTGATTGCTCATAGGGAGGACGTCAGACAGATTTGTGCCAAAAATAATTCGTGATAATAAGCAAAATATTTTATGTGACATAGAGAAAACAATAAACAAGAAATGTGTGAAAAGAAAGAAGAAAATTGAGATATTTTGGACATATAAAAAGACATGAAGGGCTGGAGAAGACCATCATGGAAGGAGGCATACCGGCAAAGAGAAGAAAAGGAAGACCACGGAAAGATGGATTCAGGATGTAACTGATGGTTTGAACAGGACGGCTGTTTGGGCCCATAAGAGAGAAAATTCCGAGGACTGTTGGGGTGGCAAAGTTCTGCTCAGGACAAGCTACTTGATGATGATGATGAGGAATAAAATGAATAACAGCTTAAAATTTCATTAGAACAAGCACACACAAGATCACTGCACCCTCCCCACCAACACTTCTAGGTAAGAAGAATTAAATTGTGGAAGAGAAGAAGAAGAAATTATATACATAATAAAGCACTTACCTTGATAGAATTTCAGCTCCCAAAAGAATTTACCAGACTGTATACTCTGAACAACTCACTTGACAGTGCTCAAGTCACAGTAAAATGATTCGCAAATGAATCACAAACGCAACTAATATTGTCACACAGTTATTGTTTAATACGAAATATCAGGCGGTTTTAAAATTACAATCTGCATTGAAGACATACAATCTTGCAAGTTAGCTTTTCTTGTTTATTATAAAAAACAACCAGCAGTTTATGTAAACAGTTGACCACCTTCGACAAATTCACGACAACATTTAATGTAAGCATCCTTTAGAAACTGAATTATGAAATTTATGTAATATTACTTAGATGATGTATTTGTTTATTTGTTTCTTTCATGTTCTGCCTGGTATGTAGTGTTGTTAGTATTTCAAATGTTTTTATAATAATCAAAATATTTAGAAAATAAGTCGGTTTTCAGTTTTTTAGAATTATATACCACATTTTGGGAATGAATGTTACAGAAGAGTAATCCGTATACCAAGTACATAGAAGAAAACAAATTAATCTATACAGAGGGATAGTTCAAAATAAACATTATGTTCCAGGGATAGTAACAAAAATGAAACATATATTCCAAGTTGTAGTCATCTTTGCGTATTGTAGAAAACAAACACTGACAAAAGAACAAGAAAGAAAAATTATCACATATGAAATGAGATGCTTGAGGAAAGCAGTAAATAAAACAAGAAGAGACCATATAAGAAATGAGGAAATTAGAAGAACAGTCGGAACAACACCTGCTATTTGATTCATTGAAAAACAGACACAAATTGTTTGACCACTTAGTAAGAATGAACCCGAATACACCAATTGCAATCGTGTACAACTTGAAAATGAAATCATCAAGAGGAAGGGCAGACCAAGAAAGAGATGGATTGATGGGGTTACAGACATCTTAAAACTCCACAATACCACAGAATATCCAGCGACCGAGCGTGCACTATCTCGGAAACCGATCATCAGTTAAACCTGCTAGCAAAAGTGCTACGACTAACGGCAAAAAAGTTAGAGATGGACAAAAGAAAGAGTAGAAATCAAACAGACAGATCACTAATCAGCGTCACTCATACAGACTAATCTTACAGACCTTTCATTTTAAGAGATGTTAAAATCCTCTGCACTTACATACAATTACTGGACACAGACAATAACAGTTATTACTATAGTCCGTTCAACAACTCATGCCCACAGTCCAATGAGAATTGTAGCAAAACCATCTTTTCCACAGTTGCGAAACTTTGCACCCAATCTTAGAATTATACCGACGCAAATTTCTGATGGAAGAAATTGCTATAGGAAACTTGGATTTTGTAATATAACGGTTTCCTTTGATGTTGGCGGCATATTTGGTGAGTCTGATACAGAATTTTAGTTTTTACAGTAAATACACCAATATGACATTCGATGTCAAGTCTCATTCAAAGGCGTATCTTCCCAGCTCATTCATGGGTACCAATGTTGATATTTGCAATAGAGTCATGAAAAAACAGGAAATATAGACATAGTTGTATTATTGTTTTTTAAAAATAATTTACATTACAGTTAAAGTTAGTTGCCATGTCATAATGCCACTATCCTTTCTCGTCCAGGCTTGGGATTGGCAATGGAGCTACTTGGAGACGTTCTTTTCAAATCGCTACGTCTTCGGTACATTGTACTTGTGTTAACATATGTTGTAGGGGGTATCACTACAATTAAATAGCTCTTTACTATGGTTCTTGTATACTGTGGTAAACCTGTACACTAAATTCAAAATAGGCACCAACGACCTGTGCTCATGTGGCTTGGCGAGTATGACAACAGAACATATCCTACAGAACTGCCCCCGTATGCAAACCTGAGAAGAAAGAGGTGGCCCACTTACACCAGCATCCAAGACAAACTGTATGGCGTGGTTGATAATCTGAGGCAGACGACTGCCTTTTTAGAGAATCTGAAATCCCAATCTAGTAAGAACGCAGAAGAATAAGTATACTGTGGTACAATGACCGAAATGTGCCTGGGGTCAAATGCGCATAGGGACAACGCCGCACCAGGATTAGTGAACTGGCACTAATCAAAATCATACCCCATCTCCACGTGGTGACCCTGGTAAAAGACATTAGTTTCTGTCTGGCTAAGCGGATAGGGATCGAGGGAGAGCTATTCTGGCGTGGGTAGGGATGCAGACGTAGTCACATTGGATGAGATCCGCCCGCAACACAGACGAGCGGAATCTCAGTGTGACTACTAATGCACGTCTCTTCCGGCCAATGGGAAAGGCTGAAGGAATAACCATTATGGATGAAGGGTGCATCCAGAGAAGCAACGTGGGCTCGCGTAGAGCAAAACTTGGGCTTGCGATGAGTTGCATGTGGGCTCACATAGGGCGAAACTACTCGGAGCGATGAGGTGGGGGCCCGAGTTAAGCGCAGTGTCCGGACAGCCTAGATGCTGGTAAATGTGAACACGATGAGAACTGATGGAAATGGTGGGGCAGGCACGAGGACAGAGCGAGCACGTATGCGGACGATGCACGGGTGGGCCCACCGGAAGGTAGACGTGCACAGCGCTGATAGTGAGGGATCGTGACAGGAGTAGGGGTGAGCGGCCACCCAAAGTTGCAGAAAAACTGAAAAGCCCAGCAAAGGCTTGAATCCAGGGCGCGTTTCCACTCGCAGCGAACTACATCCACCTTGTTGTTAGATTGGGGACAAGGGCTAGCGGAGCAAACCGTACACAAAACTGGACGGAAGGAAAACCAAGTAGTCCACAAAAAGACAGGCAAGCTGGCCAGATGATGCTCGACAGCCCGGAATGGTAGGTCGTCTAAGGGTCGCTACCCTAAAAGAAAATGGTAGCCTGCTGTCTTGCAGGTTGGCTGAGGACAGTCAAAGGTTGGCGGAGAGCGAACCCAGTAAACGCTGGTTGAAATCGGACACGTCGCCGAAGGACAAGCACTAAAGCTCCAAATAGTACTGAAGATTGTAACTTAAAACAAGCGTTCTTGGCAAAGGCTGTTTATATATCACAATAAGAATGATCAAAATGGCGAAACACTACGACCGAGATAAAGAGAGATATGTGCCTCTTTGCGGAACTGCGAGTATAGTATTAATAACACTTTTTGCATTGTAACTTCAAACTCATTAGAAATGTTATATCAATGTCAGTTTTGAGAAGTCAACAATATGACCCAATAGCTTCACACTTTTTTATAATTTCGATATACGCCTTTAACTAAAAGTTTGTATCGCACTTATGACGTCATTTAATTACCATGTTCAAGCCCGAGTCTATTTGGTGCATGGAAATGCAAGAATTGTTCAAAAACCATGGATTTCGTCCTGAATGTTGCTATTTTTGTCATCAATGTATTAAATGGCTGTAAACATGAGTTTTCTTCAACCATGCCACTGGACGCGTTAAATATATATCACAAAGAAGGAAACTTCTAGATGGTATGATTGTTTGAATGGCAAAAACTATTTTGTAGCGTCGGGAACATGTGTAGTTCACATGCACGTTTTCAAGTTATTTCATCAAATGGTTACAAAGATACCAATTTTTATCTGTGGGCATGACAAGTTGAACGGACTATAGTACACCAAATAAAACCCTCATACAGAGAAAATCTACAGTAGACTGGAAGACAAACACTGGATATGATTAGGAAAAGACTGCCTCAAAGACCTAAGCAGAACAGACCAGGTCATTATATTTCGACTACGCACAGGACACTGCAGACTCAACAAACACTTATATAGACTAGGGAAAAAGTCAAACAGCTCTCTGCCAGTGTCAGCAGGCGGAACAGACACCAGAGCATATCCTGCAAGACTGTCTCTCCTGGGTGAGCTGAGAAGCAACATGTGGCCACACCCAGTCGACCTGAAAACTAAGCTTTGGGAAACCTGACAGACCTGAAGATGACTGCCCAGTTTGTGGTCCACAGTAAATTAAGCGCATGACCAGCGATCGCTGAAGAAGAAGAAGATTACACTCACCATGAAACAAATCCTATCATTTTGTCCCACTTTCTTAAATCCTAGATTCGGACTTTTTACACAAACAAGCTACTAGACTAATTACATCAGGAAAAACATTTATTTGCCGCTAGAGTTATTTATCGTTCATGACTTGCATCCATATGTTGGAATTGTCTCTATGTAGAATTCAACAATTTACTAATGCCCTTGTTTACGACTATTTCGCTTCATTATTGTTGTAGCTTTATATGGTTACAGCACCAAATTTTTTACTTATTTGACACCGAGGTTTTTACAATGCAATCGCCAGCAGCTATTGCATTTACTTCCATTTGGACCACTGCATATTTAATTAACAATATTTCCATTAGTTTTCAGATTTTGAATGAGTGTAAATCACTAAAATATTAATACAAGGAGAAAGTGTGTTGTGGTCAAAAATTTTACTAACTAATTTATTGATACAAATCATCTTTTCATTTATGAGTGCGAGGTTAAATTATGCATATTAATGTGTGCTTTTAACATTAATATTAACGCACAAGTTCGAGTCTTCACTTTATATTTTTGTTTTTAATATATTTTCTCTACTTTTTTACATGTTCAGAAACAAGTGAATGAAAAGCATCATAAAATTATAAACATACTATACCCTACTAATTCTGTCTTCACTTTTATTTAATATGCACTATACCCCTGTGGTGTCAGGGCCCCTAGGGAAGCAAAGAATAGTGCCATTGCGACCTACAAGGCATGTCGTAAGAGGCGACTGAGGTCGTGGCCATGGAATCTACCCCAGTAATTAAAAGCGTTGCATGACCTACTTATATGCGTATAACTGGCACAGGGTACATTTCTCTTAGGTTCACGTCATATACAGATCACACAGAATGGTTAACAAGTGGTCGATATGGAGCGCTCGAAGAAGAAGAAGAATATACACTTGAACAGAATAGCATCACAGGTGGTCTCAAAGGTAAAGTAGCTAATGAAGTAAACACAACAGTTGTAACAAACTCAAAACACAACATAATGAACACAACCTACTTCACGAACGATCAAAACCTTTTATATGAGATGAAAACAAACTTCAATGCAACATAAATATATTCAACTCATCGTATGCAAGATGGATGTAAAACATGGACATTTAACAAGGCAGTGAAAAAGCATACATGTGTTTTGGGGAATAAGTGTTGTATAAATTTTATCCGTATACAATGGACAGGGAAGATAAGAAATAGATCTATCCAGAAAGAACTCAAAATTTTACAAAAAATATATGTTACAAATAAGAATAGGAAAATTTGAAGTATTTTGGCAGCTAAATAGACACGAAAAGTTTGAGAAGATCAGTAGTGAGGAAAGTAGGTTGTTAAAGAAGGGAAGCGGAAGAATGCAGAGAAGATGGTTTCAGGGTATAAATGAAGATTTGAACAATACGACTGTATATGTCTACGAGAGAGAGAAATTCCGAAGGAATGTTAGAGTGACAAACTCTGCTGAGAACAAGCTATATTGATGATGCTGCAAGATATTAATATGAAGACAAATACATTAAAGACAAAGAAAGTATACTGTTTAGTAGATCATTAATAAAACGTATAATTGGTACCAGTGGCGGCTCGTAATCATTTTTGTTGGTGGGGCCAGGCATATTTTCGAAAAAATCATGATTTTGGTTTAGTTATATTTCAATATATAAAATAATATGTACATGTTACACATTATTTTTGGTGGTCCTAGCCCCACTGGCCCCTAGTGACGAGCCGCCACTGATTAGTACAAACAAATACAAAGTTCAGCAGCTACTGAAGTTCAAATTCTTGGCAAGAATTGTTACAAAGTATGGAAATCAGATCAAGAATACTAAACACGATCCAAAAGCTTTTTCTTCTATAACTATAATCTACCTCAGTGATATGTAGATACTTTATGTGTGCCTTGAGTTATCCACTTTGTAAGCTTGTGCAAGTTTCTCAAAATTTATTTTTGATGTTATCACCTACATTTTACGTAGTTCTCTTCTTGCTCTGTATTCAATATATTGTTTTCCCACTGCTGCTTTCTGTGATAGACGATACCAAAGAATTCTTGTCAGCTGACTAGACTACTTATTATGTTGTTCTTTTATGAATTTCTTTATCGAACTACCTATATCGACCACTTGTTAACCACTCTGTGTAATCTGTGTCTAAGAGAAATTTACGTTGTGCCAGTAATATGTCTACAAGTACGCCACATATCCGATATCTGCGACGTTTTTTATTTACTAGGGTAGCTTCCCTAGGCCATACTTCAGTCGCTTCTTACGACATGTCTTGTAGGTCGCAGTGGTACTGTTCTTTACTTCCCTTGCGGGACGCGGCACCACACGGGTGCGTTTAGGAACTAAAGGACGTGTGTCATTAATAGTCTTCTTCTAATTTTATATTTCTAATTTTGTATTGTCTTATTGTTACTCATGCAGTTTTTTTTTTTAAAAAGATATATAATCTCTGTTGTTATAATTTTCCGCTCATTAACTGCTGTGAGCAACCATGTTTGACATTGCAAGAAAGTTAACGCAGTAATATCCTCATCAAACAGCTTGTCCTGAGCAGAACTGTACCACCCCAACAGTCCTCCGGAATTTCTCTCTCATAGGAGAGATGTCCTGCCTCTGCAGTCGTCCTGTTCAAACCATCAGTTACATCCTGAATCCATCTTCTCCGTGGTCTTCCTTTTCTTCTCTTTGCCGGTATGCCTCCTTCCATGATGGTCTTCTCCAGCCCTTCATGTCTTTTATATGTCCAAAAATCTCAACTTTCTCTTTCTTATTTGTAGCGTCAGCCAGTTTTCTTTTATTTTGAGTTCTTTCTGGATAGATCTATTTGTTCTCTTCTCTGTCCAAGATATACGGAGGACTCTTCTGTAACACTTATATTTGAAAGAACATATATGTTTTTCCACTGCTTTATTAAATGTCCATGCTTCACACGCATACGTTGCCACTCGGAATATATAATAATAATAATCATTCCTCTCGTACCGTTATACGTTACATAGGGCCTGCAAGTAATTTCTCCATACCGCTCTATCTTGGGCAACTCGCTCAATCTCCTCCATGGAACTGAGACCGATACTTCCTGCCTCTCTCAGCAAAGTTCGATTCAGGGTCTCCCTAGGTCGACCTCTCTTTCTTGAACCCTTTGCATCCCACTTCAATGCCTGCTTTGATATTCGTTGATCATTTCTCCTCAAGGTGTGCCCAACATATCTCCATCTTCTCTTTCTTATAACAGTTGTCACTAGTGGTTGACCAGACATGTCTCTGATTTCACACTTCTCCTGAATTCGTTCCATTTTATATTCATTATTTTTCGCAGACATCTATTTTCAAATGCATTCAACTTGCTTTCTATATCTTTAGTCATTTTCCAACTCTCGCTGGCATATGTTAGGATTGATATAACATTTGAATTGAAAATTCGTAATTTAGTTTTAATACTATATAACTTGCAGTTCCATATTTTATTTAGACTTTTAAAATCTGACGTTGCTTTGCCAATTCGTATCATAATTTCTTTGTTTAAACTTCCTGTGCAATCAAAATTGCTACCCAAATAGGTGAACTGCTCTGTTATTTTTATCATTTTAGATTCCAGTGTGATATCTGCATTACTTGCCATAGGTGTCTTCATTATATTTGTTTTTTATAGCTTATCTGCAGTCCAACTTTTGATGCTATATACTAAAATATATACTAAATTATATAAGTGATATGCTAAATTAAAACATTGGTAAAACATCTGAACATACAAATTTCAAGATAGATTATGAATAGAATATAATGATGTCTCGATGGCGTAGAGGGTAATAGCCATCTGGATATTTTTCCAGAGATTCCTGTTCACAGTGTAGGTGAGATCTAGTTCCTAGTTCTATCGGAGACGGACGATAAAACGTAGGTCCCGTGTTTAATTTGAGCACGTAAAAATCTCTTGGCAGTTCAAAATCGAGAAGAGCAGACTGGAGAGCTTCAGCTCGGGAAAATTCATTAGCAAATTTTATTTTTTATTTCTACAATAATCTTCTCCTTCTTCTTTGCGTTTGTTCTTTATGACCAATTTTAATCACTCTTTGTGATATGTTTGATCTTTGCCAAGAACGTGTATACTTTGAACATTAGTTTGATAGGCCTCTAAACGCATAGACTTCTATACGTTTAGGACACATGCATCCGATTTCAGTCAAACCTCCTTAGTCGCCTCTTACGACATGCGTGGCAGGTAACAGTGGTTATATTCTTTACAACCCAAATTTGAGTCCCGGTAACCACTCGGGCGACACCGAATTTAATTTATTTGTTTAAACACTACAGATGAAGGTATAATGTATGTTGTATTCTTTAAAATATTATTAATGAGATCTGATGAATAATATTCCGTGTTTAGTTAAATAGTGCACTTTTATGGCAGGTTAATAGAATAGGAAAGACATAAATTGTATAACCATTATCGATATTAATAATAAATAATAATAATAATAATTCCTCTCGTACCGTTATACGTTACATAGGGCCTGCAAGCAATTTCTCCATACCGCTCTATCTTAAGCAAACTCGCACAATCTCCTCCACGGAAATGAGACCGATATTTTCTGCCTCTCTCAACAAAGTTTGTTTCATGGTCTCCTTAGGTCGTACTCTCTTTCTTGAACCCTTTGCATCCCATTTCAATGCCTGCTTTGATATTCCTTAATCATTTCTCCTCAAGGTGTGCCCAACATATCTCCATCTTCTCTTTCTTATAACAGTTGTCACTAGTGGTTGACCAGACATGTCTCTGATTTCATCACTTCTCCTGAATTCATTCCATTTTATATTCATTATTTTTCGCAGACATTTATTTTCAAATGCATTCAACTTGCTTTCTATATCTTTAGTCATTTTCCAACTCTCGCTGGCATATGTTAGGATTGATACAACATTTGAATTGAAAATTCGTAATTTAGTTTTAAAACTATATAACTTACAGTTTCATATTTTATTTAAACTTTTAAAAACTGATGTTGCTTTGACAATTCGTAGCATTAACTAACGGTATTACTGCCTTAATTTAAATGTAAATGTAATTTTAATCTAAATTGACAATAAATCAAAACAGGATAAAGTTCACAAAATAAACAAAATCTCTAAGCATAAAATAATAAAATTTCCTGTAATTTACCTGTATTTGTGTAAGTAAATTAACACTTCAATGACAGACCTAAAAAACAAATGGTTTCTTAAACTCAAGCTAGCCTGGCCGCATTGCAACATATGTTGACCGAAAAAACCCGCATATTTTTTTAGTAGGTACTCATAAAATTTATTAGCAGTATCCTGCAATTAACATTAGAAACGTTCATGTTCAGTTCACAAAAATGCAAGTAGACACAGGTAACACGACTAAAATGTAAATATAGAATCGTGAACAGCATTCTAAACAACGAGACGAAAAGAAACGAAAGAGTGAGTATATATTTTGAATCCAGCACATAACAGGCGCAACGGCGCAAAAGATACCACGTTGTTTCTGGGCAGTACTCCTGGACCAGGAATAACATTTGAAGCTGGCGGTACAGCCGGTACTTGGTAGGATGAAAACGTTACAAGTGTGAACATTCGTGACATATCCTTTACCGAACTTTGGCCCTCTGCCCAGCGTGTTCGTAGCGCGTTGGACTACAGGTGACTATCCCTCTGTGTGCGGGTTCAATTTCACGGGATGGCAGAAAAAGCCACAGATTCCCCAGATTTACGGTGTTCGTGGCACCGAACCGAAGCGTTACGATGTCCATGGCACCGAGCCGAAGAGCTGAAAAGCTCAAGTGCTTCTGGGTCGGGAAAAAAACACACAAAAAAACCGAACTTTGCCATCAACAACGGTAAACGAGTCAGCGATTTTCTAGGCACCACTTATACGTTCAGTAGTTTGCCATTGCTTTCTGAACAGTGAAGTCTATTTTTATCGTTCATAAAAATTCAAGGCAACTAATATGCCTCTAAATTTGCCTGCGCGAGTTTGAACCAGGTAGTCTTGGATTGTGATCGAGCTTTCTACCTCTACTACAAACATGTGTGAAGGGAAATACAAAAGTAAATAAATATTACTCTGGCGAATGCATAGGAGGGTGTATGTGGCGAAACATTTTGCCTTGCGTTACGAAGGTCTTGGGTTTACATCCGGACCTCATTGTTCTGTTCTTTCTTTTCTGCTGTAAGTGATTTTTTTTCGAAGATTACTTAGAAATAGTTGCTAGAGCTACGGAGTTGGTACTTTGTGCAATACTCTCGGCATTTGTGACACGCCATTTCTGCGGAGAAAAACTGGGGAGGGGTAGGAACCGTTTTACACTATGTGGCTCGGTCACTCTCAGCAGACATAGAACGTCGCCTATCGAGAGATTATTGCACAAATTATAAACTCCGTAGCTCTGGTAACAATCTTCAGAGATATCTGAGAACAAATAAATTTAAAAACAAAGCGGCACGGTGCGGATTATAAGCCACGACGCTTCAGAACGCAAGGCAAACTGTTAACCTCTTCGCTTCAGAGATTTTTTTTTACGTTATAATCTTGCATCTGTTATTATATGTTATTATTAGTCTGACCAAATGGATTAGAGCGCTGCTCCAATCGGTAAGCCGTGTTCAATTCACGGTATGGTCAAGATTTTTTATGTTGTGAGGATAAATGAAAAAAACTAACGTGAACAACTTCGCGAAGACTGCACTAGAGATGAGGTCAATACATTTCTCAGGCTCACGTCTCACCTGTCCTACACCGCCTCAAAGAGCAGTACTACGGGCAGAAACGACGGTTTTTTTTAATTATTATTACGGGGTTTATGTGGCTAAATAGTTAAGTCGTTGCCTTGCGTTCCCAAGGTAGGGAGTTCGAATACGGACCGAGCCTTTCTGTGCACGAGTGCATTTTTTTTAGAGATCCATTTGTTTGTTTCCGGAGTTGCGTAGCTCGTAATACTCTCAGCAGGTGGCGGGCCATTTCTGCAGAGAGGGACCGAGCCATATGGGGAAAAACCCGGTGCAATAAAAATCCTTCGTCTTTAGACCCGTGATATGTTATTATATGTTAGTGGTAGTATAAATACGTGAGCGTCTGTAGCTCAAACGGTAGTGAGCTTGACCACGAACCCAAGAGTACCTGGTTCAAACCCCACGGTGGGCAGCATGTAAATTCGTGGGATTTTTCAAAAAGGTAAAAATAGACCTCACCGTTCAGAAAGCAATGGCAAACTATTGAACGTATAAGTGGTGCCTAGAAAAATCAACTACTCGTTTACTGTGGTTGATGGCTACGTCCTTTAGGATATGCCACGATTTGTTTCATTATAAGTACAAGTTATAAGCCATATGTCATTTTCTTGTTTATTGCACGCATGCGTACGAAGAGAGTTAAATTAAATACAATATTACTTTTGTTTTTCTGAAGTTATCAGGTATCAGAGGACTATCATCATAGCACTCACGTCATGTCCATAGGTGCTCCGATCTTCACCTCAACAAATCCAACAGCGTCCAGCGGCCAAACACACGCCAGTTTGATGTTGATTAATCAGTCTCTTTGCATATTTGGTATGTCGTTCTTTACGAACTGCACCAATACTGACACCTACTCTCTCAATCTGGTCAGCGAGTGGGACTTGCAACCCTGAAACCATTCTGTTCGAAAGGACTCTCTAAGTGCGTTAAGAATGTCATTTCGGTCCATTACAGTTCCTTATGATACCGTGGCCATGACAGTCAATCTGTCAGCTGTTTTATTACCCCTGACTTCTGCGTGCCCAGGGACAAAAATGAAGGTTACTTCTTTGATCCCATGTCTATACCAGTACCTCCACCCAGTTTCGTCTCACCATTCCTGTTTCGACTTTACGAATCATACTTGTGGAGTTACACATTCTTTAAGGACTTTTGGATAAAACGCTGATGTGTATTGTTATTATTTTTGTATGATGTAAAGCTACAGTACTTTGTTGTTACGTATTTCCCTTCTACCATTTGTCTTCCTAGATAAGTTTTACTGCTAAGACTTCCCTATATATATGATATAGTGAAATATTAAGATATTAGCTAAGGAATGGGGGACATGAAGGGATTTGAGTCGTTGAGGTGAGGTATGATTTTTTTTTGGAAATGTTGAGAAACACTGAGTTAGACTACAATAATATATAGATATTTAGGCTAGATAGATGCAGTGGCGGCTCGCATTAAAGACCAAGGGGCCAGGCCCCACCACAAATAATGTGTAACGTGTATTCATTATTTTATCAATTATTTATTCATAATTATTACTGTTAACGTTATTCTAATTATCTTTCAAAATTGAATATATAACGTTAAAATATCATGAAATTAAAAATGAAAAATCATTTACAATCTGAAATTCAGCATCTTTCTTCTCTAATTAGTATATTTAACGCATTTTCAGCTCACTATTTTGTTAGGACCAATCAAAAATGTGGTCTATTTAGACAGTCTGTTAACATTGTGACCTTTGATCTCTCACCTCTCTCTCTATATCGGCTGGTTATTTAGCACAGACAAATATGTGATTTTCATTAATTCAGTAGGGAAATTCTTAATTCAAAATTTGAGACATTATTGATTTCAGCCATTGGTTGTAATAATAAAACTAGAACCTTGATTTGAGCTGAAAACCAATAAAATCAAACCAAGAGCCACAAATCACAATCCATAAATTAGAAGAAGAAAACATGTCATGTCGAGATCGCATTAATTACCAAATTGAGACTTTGTTGACCTGAGAGGCTCTGAGGTCAGAAAATGTTTCAGGGACTTTGAACCGGTGGGAGGTTGTGTGGGGGCACCAGTTTACAAAGCAAGTTCAATAACCACTCAGCGATTGCAGTTCACAGGCTAAAGCTGAATACCTTAGTCTTGGTTATTTAACCAGCATGGCATGGCCACGGACACTGCAGACTCTAGAGACACTTACATAGACTGGGAATAAGTCAAACAGCTTTATGCCAGTGTCAGCAGGCGGAACAGACACCGGAGCATATTATGCATTACTGTCTTCTCCTGGATAAGCTGAGCAGTAACATGTAGCACATCCATTGACATGAAAACTAAGCTTTGGGAAACCTGACGGACCTGAAGCTGTCTGTCCAGTTTGTGAGTGACCACAGTGGATTAAGCACATGACCAGAGATCGCTGAAGAAGAAGAACAAACAGTATCACTCTCGGGACAGACTAACAGAAACTCAGTTTGCCACATCAGATGTTCAGCTGTATGCAGTGGCGGCTCGTCATTAAGGGCCTATAGGCCATGCCCCACAAAATTAATGTGTAACGTGTATTTTGTTAATAAATTAAAATATACCCTAACACAAAACCATGATTTTTCCGAAAATGTTTGTTTGGCCCCACCAACAAAAATTAACACGAGCCGCCACTGACTGTATGTCTGATGACAGTTTGTCTTATTGTTACATTATGGAAGGATATGTTGCAAAGATTTGTTCATCACGTGATCATCATCATCATCATCAAGTAGCTTGTCCCTCCCGGAACTTGGCTCCATTGACACCAGTCCTGAAAAACTCTCTGTTCTGTGCAAGATAACCGGCGTCAGCAGCAGTCATTTTCAGATCGTCAATGGCATCTTACATTCACCGTCCTCTAGGTCTTCCTCTCATTCTTCTTCCATGCGCCATCCCCTCCAAAATTATTTTCTCTAGACACTCATGTCATTTTATGTGTCCAAAATATTTAATTTTCCTTGATGTTATGCTCTTTAATAGCCAACTGTCTTTAATATCAAGCTATTGTAGAACAGCTCATCACATCAAGATATTCAAATGAAAACAAACCTTCTCCAAAATATCTCAGGACAAATTGGTCTCCAAATAAACACCACAAAAACAAAAATTGTTGACCTTACCAACAGTCCAGAAAATATTCAACTAAAAACTACACTCTTGAAAAAGTCAAAAGTTTTACATACCTAGGAAGTATGATGACATCTACAGGGGATACAGCGCCAGAAATTCCACACAGAATCGCATTGGCATCAAGTGCTTTAACAAATTGTCAAATATATGGAAGTCCAATTCACTCAGCAAGCACTTAAAATTAAAGATCTTTAACTCTTGTGTGATTCCAGTATTAACTTATGGATGCGAGAGTTGGAAAGCAACAAAAGCTCTAGAAAGAAAATTAGATAACTTTGAGAATAAATGTCTTAGAAGAATATTGAACCTCAAATGGTCAGATTGCAGACCCAATACACAAATAAGACAAGAGACCAAGCAAGAAAATGTATCAAATTTTATAAGAAAGCGCCGCTGGAACTACATCGGCCACACACTTAGAATGGATGAGAGAAGACTCCATTACCAATCCCTCATATGGACACCAGAGGAAAAAGAAAACGAGGAAGACCAAGAGAGACTCTGCGTAGAACCATCACCAGAGAAGGCTCAACGATGGGCCTAGTAAACATTAAAGACCTAAAACAGATAGCAACGAACCGCGAGACATGGAGAACTATGACCTCTGCCCTATGCGCCGCCCACAGGCCCAAGAGGAAAGACTAACTAACTAATTGTAGAACAGAAGCATTTGTTCTTTTAGCATATTTATTGTCAATATCAGAGCTCTGAAATGTGCCAGATTTTTGCAACGGAAAAGTATGTCACAACATCTTTGTTTGTTAATATTACTAAAAAAACGTTAATGTGATTTCTTTAACACCAAACTAGTTCTGCTGTATTTTTTAGATAGGTCGATATGATTTTAAAATGGCTTGATCGAATAATGCATTTTCAAAGTTCCGGTGAGGAAATGAAAAGCTAAATGCTGCACAACCTGTGTATCTGACAACGGTTTTTATTTCCATGAAAACATGGAAACGATCTTTATAAACAGATAATCTGTCTGGGTTGAAGTGCTTCTAATCCAATGTGCTATTTATATTCATGAAGAAGTATATTGCCTACTGAGGGCTTCATACAACAGTCTTCCTGCATGAGGATTATAGTAGTGGTCCGGGTTAAATTCGACAGTGAACGTGGAATTATTCCGATCGTAACGGCTCACAGGTCGACACATCCTCAACTGAATACCAGGAAAAGCACTGAGAAGTAAAAGCGGCCGGCGTAATGTTGACCACATCACACATCGTGCGCCGACGGTCAAGGAAAAATACGCGCCTAAAACCGTATTACCCTATATACCACGTGGTATTTAAAAAAATAATTCGATTGAGTGGGGGCGTCATGAGACTGATGATTAAAGACAGAGACATATGTAATGTGCCAGTTGTATCTTTTATTTGACCAATGACGGTCACCGTGTTAGATGCTACCAGAATCCAGTTCTGATTAGAACTTAAAATAACACAACAGAACATGTCTTATACCAAGTTATCGCACATAACCAGCTGTCTTATTCTTTCCAGTCTGCAATAACTAGGTTTCTTACTTTATCTATCTGTTCTGCAGATTCGAATCTAGACCGAGTCAGTCACATGAGCAATTTTTTCATGAGATCCATAGGATTATTGTTGAAGCTATAGAGATCGTGCTTTGTGCAACACTTTAACCAGCTTACAATAACAAGTCATAATACGAGGGGAAGTCAATAAGTAAGCCACAAATGGCTGTAAAAAAATAATTAAACATGATAACAACTTGAAACCAGTTTATTTTTATACATACATTGTCCCTTTATTTCTCAACATAATTTCCACCAACATTGATGCACTTATCCAATCGTTTTATCAGTCCTCCCAAACCGGCTGCATAGAACTGCGGGCTCTGTTTTCTAAACCACGCTTTCACTCCACATTCAACTTCAGCGTCTTTTGCGAAATGTCTCACGCCAAGGTGGGTTTTCAGTGGACCAAAAAGGTGGAAATCGCTATGGGCTAAGTCGGGACTGTAAGGTGGATGTTCCAGAACTTCCCACCTTAGCTGGTTAATTTTCTCCCGAGTTAATCGAGCCGAATATGGTCTGGCATTGTCATGAAGAAGCAACACTCCTCTAGTCAGCAGTCCTGGACGTTTTTCCGAATTGCATCATGAAGCATCGATAGATCTTCACAGTACGATTTGGAATTCACATTGTCACCCTTCTTCTTGAAATTCGTTAAAAGCACTCCTTGACAATCCCAGAACACCGTCAGTATAATCTTCCCTGCTGATGGCGTAACATTGAATTTTTGGACACAAGGCGAAGAAGGATGTTCCCACTGCTTTGAAGCACGCTTTGATTCGGGCTGGTAGTGATGCACCCATGATTCACCCATGATTCATCCCCAGTAACAATCCTGTTCAGCATGTCTTCTCCTTCATCTTCATATCGACAGAGATGATGCCAGGACAGGCCAAATCGGTTCCTTTTGTGTTCCTCCTTCAATTGTCTGGGTACCCACCTTGAGCACACTTTCTTAAATTTCATTCGATCATGCATTATGCTGAACCATGTGAGCACCCTTTTGCAGATGCTATAGAGTCTATTGCTACTCGCCTGTCACCTCTAAGCTTCCCCTCCACCTGCTGCATGGATGCTTCTGCTGCAATCTCAACAGGACGACCAGATCAGATTTCATCAACAATGTTAGAGCGTCCTTGAGAAAAGTTTTCTACCCATCTATGCACCGCTTTACGAGACAAACATTTGTCAGCATAAACAGGAAGCATTTCCTTATGAATGTCCTTTGCAGGCAGTCATTTTGCCCACAAAAACGCACAACAGCACGTTGCTCTTTGGTTGTACCCTCCGTAAGTACAGTCGCCTTTTTTTGTTTATGCTCTGTGCATCGCATAAGACACATAGTGCCACCCGGCGAACGGGAATATAAAGTTCGATGTTGCTATCACCTAATGACACCTTTAGAAAACACCAACTACATTTACCTACCATCCCACAGAACTTTGTGGCTTACTTATCGACTCGCCCTCGTATATGCAACAAAGGGTGTGCCGTGCACTAGCTTACCTTTGAGTCACTCTTGACGCACAATTCATACTGCACATGGAAATAAAGAGAGAAAAGAGAAATAGCTTAATTAAGAAAAATCTTAAATAAGTCATGCCGAAGACTATTCAATATGTGTGTTCACGTGAAGACATTGAACGTGGTTAAGAATGGATACAAGTTGCAACAAGAATCAATATATTATTTTCGGTATGTATCAGGCTTGATAGAGAATGCAGACAAGAAAATCCAGTAGTCGTAGAGGCAGTTCAGGAGTTGATTTCTGAGAACTCGTCTGATAATGTGATTATTTTTACATATGGCTGGTTCGATAACTTCGGAGCTCATGGATTCTCACTGCTCAAGTCAGAGAGGATGTTGTGAAGGAAGACAGTTTTTTGTTGCCGTAATTACAAGTGGTCTCAATGTGGAGATTGTAGCAGTATCTAAAGCGATGGTCTGCCTATAGTCACATACTTTTATCCATGCATCTTTTCTTAGTAACTTAATACGTATGCCCTTGAAGATTAAATTATAATTATGGCACAAATTTGCATCACATTCATAATTAACTCCGGAAGCTTCGTCGATGCTACAGGGTTTGTGCACTGTCGCTGAGATCTTCCTGTGTAACAAAAACAAAGGTCGCCGCACACATGGTTATTCACCAAAGTGCAGTGATGGTAGCCATATCAATCAACCAAGATCAAGAATTTAACTGATTCAGTACCAGGTTTTTTTCACCTCTGGACGGAATTATTTTTAGCTTCAAAAATATTGCACACATACTTTAGTTAAATTAAAATATTGTTTCTAAATATGATTTAAAGTTGAACTTATTATATATCAAATTAAAGATAAATGATTGTACTTTCATAAAATATTTATTGTATGCAAAAATATAATGTTGTGTTGACTGTGCATGACAAATATTAGCATGTAATAAAAAATTAATTGAAATTGTGAGAACAAAAATCCAACTTACCAAGGGCCTTGAGGAACAATATGGTGAATAAGTCAGTGTAACTGCTCTCTTTATATAAGTAATCCATTGATGAATACACAAAAATTAAGAAAATATTGACGGAATATATGGTTTACTAACTGTTCGCAAATTAGCAACACGACCATCTGGAACCTGACTGGGGCAACGCCCTCTCGCAGCTGGTTGGGAAACACTACTAGTATTATTTAAATTATTAATAATCGACGTATTTAAATCACAAACTTCTGTGTCATCAGAATCAGAAGCTTCACTATCTTCACTATCAGTATATACATCTTCATGCAACCAATCTCGCGCTTCTGCAGCTGTAAAACGTGCAGAACGAGCTGATAACAAACCATTTCTAGACTCTGAATTGTTAGACATTATTTTTTAATCACAGGGTAACTTGAAAACGAAAATTAAACGTGGTTTCACTTCTGATTCTAGTCAAAACCACGATGTTGTGATTTGGTTATCGTTAGTACTTCCTTTCTACTTAGTTTCCGGTTGATATAAAACTACAATCGGAGTGAAAATTAATAAAAACTCAACGCAATAGTAGCCGTCTTTTAAAAGACGCTTGGGACACGCAGATAAGAAATATGTGCACTATAGTGTTCCATGGGACCGAATCAGATAAAATCAAATGTTGTGTAGCTAGAGAAGAGAAGTATACTGCAAGTCAAAGAATATATATGTCCTGGACATTCCAACCATCTAGACCTCGCTGAGTTAGCGGCGTCTGAAATGGCTGGGACAAGCTTGCAGCATGAGCGATGGTAGAATCCCAAAATACATTCTATATGGTCAACTCGCAACTGGTACAAGACAGCATGGTCGCCCATTACTACGCTTCATTGACACCCATAGGCGTTATCAAACTTCATGCAGCATAGCAAAAGATATTTGGGAGGATTGACCAAAGACAGGTAGCTAAGGCGATCGGCAGTTAGAGATGGCTCAAAAAGAATAGCCATCCCATTGAAGACAAAAGAGAATGCAGATGGCAGAGATACCACCATATGCATCAGCTCCAAGCACCAGTTTCACATGCAGCAACTGTGGCAAGGGTTGCCCCTTCAGAATAGGCCATTGCAGCCGCAACATACGTTGTGATTCAGCACAGAACAAACTACATGACGCAAAACCTATTGTCTCCTGAGACAAAGAGGTCAATGAAGATGTTCGCTTTATGTTCATATCATTGGAAGTATGGATATATATATTGTTGATATTTGTTTTAGAATAACCACTTAATAACCATTATTTGTGACTTCCGTGTGATTTGTGCAATAGGGCAAAATTACGTTTTGACAGTTTACAGCGATTGTTGGGACTTTCAGCGCTTCCAGACGCAACACATTCCATTTTAGTATGCGATTTTGTTATGTCCCTTATCCCTAGTCCGTGCCAATCTTTACATTGACTACAGGTTGCCACTATATAGATGTTATTCTCCGTAGAAGCTGTTTGTGGCGTCTTTCTGGGACTTCTATGTTCGTTACAGTACAACCAGTTATCAATCAGTACTAGTAATTTGTATATCACAGATTTTAATCTTCTACGTTTGTTCTACAACCGACATTTCATTATATGTTTTTTGTAAACGATTTGTACTCAGAAGAGATTCGAATAAAGATAATGCTCCTTATTTTGTCCAGGCAGGGTGGGGTAAGGGTGAGTACTCTACGTAAATCAAGAGTTGTTTTTGTAAAGGGTATGGAAACGATAGTCATTAGCTTGTCTGTCAGGACAAGTCAGTCAGCGGTACTCATTATAATGTAATGCTGAAGACACACATTTCATTCTACATAAGATTGTTGGAACGCACTGAGTGTTTTCCAACCGCTCTCTCTTGTTTTCTATCTGTATTGTTTTCCATGCGGGATTCCGGAAGCGGCAACCACTGACATAACTAGCCAGGACCAAGCATTCTGGCACGACCAACAACTGTTAATATACCAGCGCTGATTTACTTTGACTAAGAGTCGACGATGATCAGCTGATCGGGACTATTGTCATAACTGCACAGTAGCTGTTATGTTGTTCAATCGACGTCATGGGACATTGAACATTCCCATGCGTGCTCCCTCCTCCGCTGCAGTAGGCATCTCAAAGTCCACCTGCTAACCGTACCCATGAGAAGTTGATTAGAATATCTTATCTTTTTACACTAGCTGTGCTTGGACTCAAGTCTGTAGATCTCAACCAGGGAAATTGTGTAATCGTTACACTCTAAGATTATGTTTGTCTGGTGTGTAAGTAAATCTCATACTGCACACATATACAGCTGCATTTACATTACTACCACCGCCCACTGGATTTTCTTGTTCAATCCTACTCACTTTACCAGACTGCAATATTTTGGTATGTATTTAGGCCTGCAATGAAGAAGTGGTGTTTGTAGCAGTATCATTAATAGTACTGTTCAAATATGAATCATGCACATGACCATTGATATCAAAGATTAAGTTGTGCAGGAGATCAAGTCTGCAATATTTGGCATATTTTCAATTCAATTTAATGAATTAATTGAGGTGTTATCGTCTTACCAGTTGAGAACGTCTACCAGCTATGTTCACATAGATTTACTTAAAAGTTTAATTTTTGTTCTCCTCTTAAACAACTACTAAAGTTCCAGATATTTTGGAAAAGGTTTCAACTATCCTTGAATCAGAATAAACTCTCCATGTTATGTTATGTTATGTTATGCGATCGACGTCACGGTACATTGGGCATTCCTATGCATGCTCTGTCCTCCGCTGCAGCAGCCATCCTAAAGTCCATTTGCTCACCGTACCCATGAGAAGTTGATTACTATATCTTCTCTCTCTACCACGAAGACGACACTGTCTGGCATGTCCACACTTAACGCCTAATTCTCGAACTTGTTCCAGTGTCTGAGACGTGCCCATGTCACATAATTGAGAACGTACCATGAGATAGTATCTGTGGACTATGTCAGATGGATAACAAGCTATGTAGCAACACTATCTGGATTTTAAATTTGTGTAAGAACACAAACTCCCAAAGCGAAAGGCATTTATTGTATAATCCATTATCAGTCAATAGTCTAAAAGTGCAACTTCCTGGGGAAAGTTTAGGATTAAAAATTAGAAATATAAACTTTGTCAAAGGAGAGCATGTCAAAGAAGGAGCTCTGAACTCGGGATGTTTACAGTAGGTATTGACATAGATGTGAGTGTCTGTAGCTGAACCCTTTAGCTGCTAAGGACGTGTATAGACGTTTTCCACATTCACTGCTAAAGACGCGTTAACATGTCTGTTATTATCTCTTCTCTTTGGGCTAAAGACGTGTTAACAAGTTATACATTTCTACTGTCACTGCTGTAGGCGTTCATTCACGTTTGTGACCTAGAAACAAAAAGTAGCTATATTTATGTCCGTCTTCAGAAAGTATGTAGCAGCAAAAGGGTTTTATGCAGTAGTGAGCTCGATCACAACCCAAGCGTAAATGGTTCAAACTCCACGGAGGGCAAGTTTGGAAGCAAATTAGTTCCTTGGATTTTTACGAACGATAAAAATAGACCTCCCCGTTCAGAAAGCAATGACAAACTACCGAACGTATAAGTGGTGCCTAGAAAATTAACGACTCATTTACTGTGGTTGATGGCTACATCCTATAAAGGGTATGCCATGATTTTTATTCATTTCATTGACATAGATGAAGGTTACCATTTGTTGTTTTCCCTATACAAATGCTTGGTGACTTACAAAATGAAATGTAACAGAGCGAGTATTTAAACTTAAAGGTGCGTTCAATTTATATTATGAAGTTCAGGGTAAGGCAGTAGACTTGACTTGTTGAATAATGAGAAATGGATCATGTACCTTGCCTACTTGATTGACATTTTTTTAAAAACAGTCTTTGAAAGCTTTCAAAAGCAAGCTGGAAAATTGTAAAAGGAAATATCAGAGAAAAAATGTTGCAGAAATGATAGAGAATCTGTTATCAGTTCTATTGTTGATAGTTGTGATGATCACAGGTCTAAATGATTAAGCCCTTGCCTTGCGCTTTGAAGGTTGTGGATTTGAATCTGGACCACATCGCTCTGTTCATGAGTATCTTTTTAAAAAATAGAAGTTTCTAGGATTATTGCCGGAACTACAGAGTTCGTAATTTGTACAATACTATCGACAGGTGGCAACCATTTCTGCGGAGAAAGACCTAGTTTTATCGGGTCAAACTCTGTGCAATGAAGTCAATCCTTCGGCTTAAAACCCTTTAGACTTTAGATGATCCAGTATTTTCTGAATGTGCCAAGCAGTAAATTCTGTAACATTTGATGGCAATTAATTCAATCAATATTTTTTCCTCAACTCTGTGATTAGTTGGATTTAATGCAAAATTCATTCAAATTGACAGTTGCAAAAAGTTACTAATGATTGGCAAGATAAATTTCTTAAAGTGAAGATTTATTCAGGAGATATATTTGATGATCAATGAATCCAGTAAATTTGAAATATAATGTATATTTGATAGATGATGTACAATTTATATCTTTAAGTAACAGAAACAGATATCTGTGAATTGTGAACATTGTGTGAACATTTATTTGTGAATCAGACATTTAAACTCTGTTGCAAGTGAAAATCAAACACCAAAGTGAGGTCTTCTTCTTCTTCTCTCTCAATCCTGTTTTCCTCAGAGTAAGGATAAGAGAGATTTCATCTTCTTTTCAGCAATATGCAGCTCAATTTACTGTGGACCACAAACTGGGCAGTCAATTTCAGGTCTGTCAGGTTTCCTTCTTCAGCAATATCTAGTCATGTGCTTAATTTACTGTGGACCACAAACTGGGCAGTCAACTTCAGGTCTGTCAGGTTTCCTTCTTCAGCGATCTCTGGTCATGCGCTTAATTTACTGTGGACCATAAACTGGGCAGTCAACTTCAGGTCTGTCAGGTTTCCTTCTTCAGCGATCTCTGGTGATGCACTTAATTTACTATGGACCACAAACTGGGCAGTCAACTTCAGGTCTGTCAGGTTTCCTTCTTCAGCAATATCTGGTCATGTGCTTAATTTACTGTGGACCATAAACTGGGCAGTCAACTTCAGGTCTGTCAGGTTTCCTTCTTCAGCGATCTCTGTGATGCCTTCAATTTACTTGGACCACAAACTGGGCAGTCAACTTCAGGTCTGTCAGGTTTCCTTCTTCAGCAATATCTAGTCATGTGCTTAATTTACTGTGGACCACAAACTGGGCAGTCAACTTCAGGTCTGTCAGGTTTCCTTCTTCAGCAATATCTGGTGATGTGCTTAATTTACTGTGGACCACAAACTGGGCAGTTAACTTCAGGTCTGTCAGGTTTCCTTCTTCAGCGATCTCTGGTCATGCGCTTAATTTACTGTGGACCATAAACTGGGCAGTCAACTTCAGGTCTGTCAGGTTTCCTTCTTCAGCGATCTCTCGTGATGCACTTAATTTACTATGGACCACAAACTGGGTAGTCAACTTCAGGTCTGTCAGGTTTCCTTCTTCAGCAATATCTGGTCATGTGCTTAATTTACTGTGGACCATAAACTGGGCAGTCAACTTCAGGTCTGTCAGGTTTCCTTCTTCAGCGATCTCTCGTGATGCACTTAATTTACTGAGGACCACAAACTGGGCAGTCAACTTCAGGTCTGTCAGGTTTCCTTCTTCAGCAATATCTGGTCATGTGCTTAATTTACTGTGGACCATAAACTGGGCAGTCAACTTCAGGTCTGTCAGGTTTCCTTCTTTAGTGATCTCTGGTGATGCGCTTAATTTACTGTGGACCACAAACTGGGCAGTCAACTTTAGGTCTGTCAGGTTTCCTTCTTCAGCGATCTCTGGTGATGCACTTAATTTACTGTGGACCACAAACTGGGCAGTCAACTTCAGGTCTGTCAGGTTTCCCCAAAGCTTAGTTTTCAGGTCGACTGAGTGTGGCCACAAGTTGCTTCTCAGCTCACCCAGGAGAGGACAGTCTTGCAGGATATGCTTCAGTGTCTGCTCTGCACTCTGACAATGATAAGGTAGATTTCTAGATAAAGAGATTTCTAGAATGGGCTTTTGTGTGTATCATAAATAGTGTTTTTCACCATCTCTGTTGTTTCTGAAGTCCACCGTTTGCATGGATGGCTTTTGTTTTGCTTTGTATCCACTGTATTGGTGGAGCATTGCTTTGTATACACTATATCGGTGGAGCATTGCTTTGTATCCACTATATCGGTGGAGCATTGCTTTGTATCCACTATATCGGTGGAGCATTGCTTTGTATCCACTATATCAGAGGAGCATTGCTTTGTATACACTATATCGGTGGAGCATTGATTTGTATACACTATATCGGTGGCGTCTGTGGCCTAGGGGTTAGTAACTCGGTCTATTAACCGCGTTCTGAGTTCGAATCACGCTGGGACAGTTTGCTTGCAAATTGTTTCCGTTGATTTTAACAAAGGACGATGGCGCCACCGTTCAGAAAGCAATGGCAAACTACTGAACGTATAAGTGGTGCCTAGAAAATCAACGACTTGTTTACTGTGGTTGATGGCTCCGTCCTTTGGGATATGCCACGATTTTCATTTTCATATCGGTGAGCATTGCTTTGTATCCACTATATCGGAGGAGCATTGCTTTGTATACACTATATCGGTGGAGCATTGCTTTGTATCCACTATATCGGTGGAGCATTGCTTTGTATCCACTATATCAGTGGAGCAGTGCTTTGTATCCACTATATCGGAGGAGCATTGCTTTGTATCCACTATATCCAAGGAGCATTGCTTTGTATCCACTATATCGGTGGAGCATTGCTTTGTATCCACTATATCGGTGAAGCATTGCTTTGTATCCACTATATCGGAGGAGCATTGCTATGTCTGTTGGTAATCAGCTTATATGGCTGAACAATCTAATTTATTGTTTCTTGATAAAGTTTAGTACTGGTGTTGATACAACCAAAGTAGGTTGAAAGTTGGAAATTACCAGTAGTGTCTCTTTTAAGAACTCCTCTGCATATCCAAGAATTTGTGAAGAAGAAACAGTCACAGGTTTATCATTAACTGTAATCTTCATCTAAATAAACTGAATTATAATATCAAGATAATCTATTGAACTTTATATTTATTGATGAATACTTCAGTTAAGTCTGCTTAGAGTTAAAGTAAATTATATATGAATATTTACAAACTTTACTTAAATCATTTTTTAAACCAAACCAACATTTTCTATTATTATGAAATCTAAAACTGTACTTAAAAATAATCAGTACTAATGAACAAATCTTCAAATTATTTGTATATTATTCAATGTCAGCCAGAAGTGCGATCGAGAGCGCCAGGTTCAAACAATGGCAAACTACTGACGGTGGGCAAGTTTGGAAGCAAATTCGTTTACGTGGATTTTTACAAAGGTTAAAAACAGACCTCACCGTTCAGAAAGCAATAGCAAACTACTGAACGTATAAGTGGTGCCTAGAAAATCAAGCACTCGTTTACTGTGGTTGATGGCTACGTCCTTTAGGAAATGCCATGATTTTCATCTTTCAAGACAGACAATCTTGGATAGGAGGGAAGGGAATAACAAAATAACATATGGTTTAAATAGTGCTGTGGAAAAGATAGGTTGAAAACCACTGTACAAGAAAAAATTGTTTCTTACAATGAGTTGAGAAATACAAAAGGATTCACGCTGCTCTTGTAGACCACTGGTATGATAGAATTACAAACACAGACCGGTGGATAAAAGCCAGACAGATGATAAATGAATTTTAATGATAAATTACTTTGTACTTCCAATTGACTATGCACATTAAAGGATCAATTTGGTGCAAGCTTTGAGGGCTGATAATTATAGACTTTTAAAAGTCAAATACCGTTCGAGTGGTTACCGGAGCCCAAATTTGGGGTGTAAAGAATAGAACCACTGTTATCTGTCACGCATGTCGTAAGAGGCGACTAAGGAGGTTAGGGTAAAATCGGATGTGTGTGCCACTAGGGAATGCTAACCCGAAACAAATGCTTGCAGAAAACGGATGCATCAGGCCATAAGGCGCATAACATGGTGCAACGACCCCTCACAATGGGGAATAGGATAACAGATTCTACGGTCGCCAATCTGCCTTGGAAATTTAGCCATGCAGTAAGAATGTCAGACCTACCATCACGAGGGTGGCCAAAACTTACAGCGGGAAGAGGTCGGCACAAACGGGGAAGCAGAAATCATGGGAATTATATCCTACAGAACTGCCCCCAGTATGCAGACTTGAGAAGAAAGAGGTGGCCCACTTACACCAGCATCCAAGACAAACTGTATGGAGTGGCTGAAAATATGAGGCAGACGTCTGCCTTTATTAGAGAATCCGAAATCACAATCTAGTGAGAACGCAGAAGAAGAAGAAGTCAAAATACTAAATCTAAATAAACAATCTTAAACTAAATAAAACATAATACATTTGATCCTTTTTCGGAAATAGAATTTTCATGGTTGTACATCTTCAACATGAGTTGCCTCTTCCTCCTCCTCATCTTCAGCCAGTTCCGTTTTTGAATCCACTACCGATTCTGGTTCTGTGGGTACATCTGTTGCATCCAATTCTGAAGCTACCATCAGTCTCATTTTAGCTTCCTCTAGCCTTCTTGTTTCCACTAATTTCTTGATTTCTATGTACTTCTTTGCATAGGGAAAGAATTTGAGCACCAAAAAAATATGGACTTGATGAGTCCAAAAGTTGAATTTTCTTGTACTTTCATCTATTTGTATAAACTGATCTTCTTCTTCTTTGTATCCCATCAAATTATCACTCACTGGAAAAGAAACAAAATGTGAAACACACAATTATTATGCTGAATTTTAACATTAAGATGTACAAGAATGGGTAACTCTTCACTTTTGTTTCAACAAAAACATAAACAATGTTTTTAAAGGTCTCTCTATGCTTAGTGGATTAAGCCCTTTGCCTTGAGTCAAGGTCGTGGTTCGAATCGGACCGACGCCTTCTGTTCACAGTGCAGTTTTTCAGAGATCCCTCAGATTGTTGCCGGGCTAACGAGTTACGTGCTTTGTGCAATACTAAACGGCAAGTGGTGCCATTTCTGCGGAGAGGGACCAAGCCATATGGGGTAAAACCGGTGCAATGAAGTCAATCCTTTGGCTTTAAAACCCTTAAATGTTTAACACAACAACATCAGTGTTTATGCTTTTTTCAATCAATCAAATCTCTTCTAAAGACTAAGAATGAATCTTCTTCAAACGCTTCATATTGACCACTTGTTAACCAATCTTTATTATTTGTATGTGATCTGAGCCTCAGAGCAATTATGCGTTGTGCCAGTTAACGCCTACGAGTAGGCCAGCACATCCGATTTCTGCGATGCTTTTTATTTACTAGGTGCTTCCTAGATCCTACATCAGTCACCTCTTACGATATGCCTTGTAGGTAACAGTAGTAATATTCTTTGCTTCTGTTCGGGCCGCACCAAACAGGCATAAGAATGGATGATATTGATATATTTGTAATTGTATTTAGTATTTCTCTTGGTGAACATATAATGATGATTTTTAAATAATTATTCAACGAAATAATGTGTTCAAATTGCATTACAAAATAAATAGAACAAATATATAAGCTATGAACACAAGTTCAAACACAATATTTTTGAAATTCAACTTTGAACAAATTTAAATAGTAACTAAACATTTCATCTTTTCAGTCACCTAGTAATAATGCTATGTGATCTTATTTTATGAGTCATGTTGGAGTAATGATGCTTACATAATCTCATTTTGTGAGTCAAGTTGGAGTAATAATGCTATGTGATCTTATTTTGTAAGTCAAGTTGTAGTAATAATGCTATGTAATCTTATTTTGTAAGTCGTTGATAATATGCTATGTATCTTAGTTTTCTGTAAGTGAAGTAATGATGTTTATAAATCTTATTTTGTAAGTCAAATTGGAGTAATAATGCTTATATAATCTCATTTTGAAAGTCAAGTTGATAATGATGTATGTAATCTTATTTTCAAGTCAAGTTGAGTAATGATGCTATGTGATCTTATTTTGTAGAGTCAAGTTGTAAGTAATAATGCTATGTAATCTTATTTGTAAGTCAAGTTGAGTAATGATGCTATGTGATCTTATTTTGCAAGTCAAGTTGAAGTAATGATGCTTATATAATCTTATTTTGTAAGTCAAATTGGAGTAATAATGCTTATATAATCTCATTTTGTAAGTCAAGTTGGAGTAATGATGCTATGTGATCTTAATTTGCAAGTCAAGTTGGAGTAATGATGCTATGTGATCTTAATTTGCAAGTCAAGTTGGAGTAATGATGCTTATATAATCTAAATCTGTAAGTCAAGTTAGAGTAATGATGCTTATACAATCTAAATCTGTAAGTCAAGTTGGAGTAATGATGCAATCTAAATTGTAATCTTTATTTCCTATCTTTACATTTCCTGCATAAAAAAACATTTTTTAAAATTCTATCTCTCTCTCTCTCTATCACACTCTCTCTCTCTCTCTATCACACTCTCTCTCTCTTTATCACACTCTCTCTCTCTCTCTCTCTCTCTCTATCACACACTCTCTTTATCCACACTCTCTCTCTCTATCACACTCTCTATTTTTTAGTTTGTCTCTTCTCTTGACTACTCTACATACACTTTAAGTGTCTATGTTTATATCAATGTATATATGTGTTTGTGTACATTCATTATATTGCATACATTAACACATATATATGTGAGATCCCGCACAAGTGTGTGTATATGTCAACATAACTGAATCTGTTGTTGACATGTTTGCAATATATCTCTATGAATATAGGTGTACAGGTGTGCATGTAATTATATGAATGAAAATCAGTATATCCTTTACAGGATGTAGCCATCAACTACAGTAAACAAGTCGTTGATTTTCTAGGCACCACTTATACATTCCATAGTTTGCCATTGCTTTCTGAATGGTGAGGTCTATTTTTACCTTTTTGTAAAAATCCCACATAAATGAATTTGCTTCCAAACTTGCCCACCATGGGGTTTGAACCAGGTACACTTGGGTTTGTGATCGAGCTCACTACGCTTGAGCTACAGACACTCACTTGTAATTATATAACTATGTATTTTTTCTAATGTGCTACGAGAGAGAAAGAGAGAAGAGAAGAGAGAGAGAGAGAGAGAGAGAAGAAGAGAGAGAGAGAGAGAGAGAGAGAGAGAGAGAGAGAGAAAGAGGAGAGAAGAGAGAAGAGGAAGAAAGAGAGAGAAAGAGAGAGAGAGAGAGAGAAGAGAGAGAGAGAGAGAAAGAAAGAGAGAAAGAGAGAAAGAAAGAGAAAGAGAAGAGAGAGAAGAAGAGAGAGGAGAGAAGAGAGAAAGAAAGAAAGAAAGAAAGAAAGAAAGAGAGAAAGAGAGAAAGAGAGAGAGAAAGAGAGAGAAGAGAGAAGAGAAAGAAAGAGAGAGAAAGAGAAGAGAGAGAAGAATAGAAAGAGAGAGAGAAGAAGAAGAGAAAGAGAGAAAGAGAGAGAAGAAAGAGAGAGATAAATAGAGAAGAAGAAGAGAGAAGAGAAGAGAAGAAAGAAGAATAGAGAGAAGAAGAAAGGAAGATAAATGAGAAGAAGATAGAAAGAGATAGAAGAATGAAAAAGAGAGAAAAATGAATAATTATACTGAAGAAGAAATCAATAAACTGATATATAGTAAAGATAACCTATGTAAAACTACCAGCTTACCATATGTGTCCAGAGTTAGATATGCTGATAAATAATAGTAGCATTAACATTATACTAACGCAACACACAGTTTGAGTTGGGTTTATGTTGGAGTTTCTGGTTAGTGTGGTGGTTTTTTGGTTAATGTTGGAGTTTCTGGTTAGTGTGGTGGTTTTTTAGTTAATGTTGGAGTTTCTGGTTAGTGTGGTGGTTTTTTAGTTAATGTTGGAGTTTCTGGTTAGTGTGGTGGTTTTTTAGTTAATGTTGGAGTTTCTGGTTAGTGTGGTGGTTTTTTGGTTAATGTTGGAGTTTCTGGTTAGTGCGGTGGTTTTTTGGTTAATAAACTAGATATGCCAAAAAATATATTTAACCTTCCAAGAAAGCACTTAGATTAAAAATATCAATCCTAAGAGATTATGATGAAATATTATTTTTGAAATTCGTGTGTGTGCTCAGAATGTACAATCTGTTGTTAGCTAAATGATTACGCCTTGCCTTGCGTTTTGAAGGAAGTGGGTTCGAATCTGGACAGCGCTGTTCTGTTCACAAGTGCATTTTTTCAAGAGACCCCATGATTGTAGCTACAGAGTTCATGCTTTGTGCAATACTCTCCATAAGTGGAATTCATTTCTGCAGAGAGTGACCGAGTCATATAAAGTAAAACCTAGTGCATTGAAGTCAATCCTTCAGCTTTAAAACTTTCTTTTAGTTAATAATACAAGTGTAGTACGGTCAGACTTTTCTTTTTCTATGTTTATCTCTATCTTAATAAAACCTTTGTTCATAACATCAACTTTGTGTATATCTGTGCTAGTTTGTACAACTGAACTTCAGTCTCCATTTACTTTTTGTACTAGCACTTAACTTAGATACAACGGCAACAGACCCAGAGGATGACCACATAAATGATGGATCGACAGAATATCCGAGGCACTAAATTCCACCCTGCACAAAGCTCATAAGGAGGCTCACTCCAGGTGCCTATTTTCTGCCTGATTTTGAAAGGCAAACAGGGATAGAGAGAATAGATTTCTTATTTTTTCTTTAACATTCATTTGCTTATTGGTGTCTAGTTTTACTAGTAAAATTCTGACTTTTGATCCTAATTGTCAGATATTTCAATAGGGCTCACCACTGAGGTGCCTTGAAAGTTAATTTACATCCATTAGGCGTTGTACATATAATAATAGGAACTGTTTTTCCATGGAAAATAATTTGTACTCCCATTAAGTAGATTCTTAACTTCCAGGGTTTAACAATAACCCACCAGTCTATCCCTTAACTCAATCCCTTCCTTCCCCAACATTCTTGTGTTGTATCCAATTGTTCATCTAGCACAACAAGTCAGTAATTCAAATATGATTACACACCTACAGGCCTAACAGTCTGAACAAACAATGGTTCTGAAATGAAGGATGGGAGATATTCAAACCATGTGGCTTAAGAGGATCAATTGTGTGAATAAATATAAATCACAATTTGCCTTCTGTGGTTAAATGTGCAAGGCCAAATGGTGGTAAAAAAGATATTGTATGCACCTCTATAATTGAAATGCTGAAATGAGAGAACACTTTGGTGTGTTCCTGAGAAGAATATAGAAGAGATGCCAACAAACAAGAACTTAAGAAATGATCTCTAAGAATAAAATTAGTTTCTTCTATGTATGTTTGGTGGCATATTGAAGAATATTTTCACACACCATATTCTTATTTGATCAATGGCATGTGATAAATATTCTTTAATGTACCACTTGGTATGAAAATGTGTCCTTTATATCTGATGGCTATGCGTACGCATTCTTGTGTTTATGACATTTGATGACTTGCATCTGAAACTGTTGGAAGTAATAAACTTGATTTAGGAAAGAACACAGTTACAGGTTTGAGCCACATGTTTACAAGTTTTGCAAATTTTATTTTTATCTGACATATATTAGTTTCAATTTCAGTTTGGAATATCTTCATTGCACTCCAGACATGTCCATAAGTGCTCTGATATCCTTCGCAATATCATGCGCACCGAATCAGCTTCCACGTTTTGGATCATACTCAATGAATCACTCAGAATGCATGCATGAGTGTAGTTTTGTAACTCCAGCCACAGTAATGTTTTAGTCACCGCCAGTACTTCCATTGTCATGTTATTTATTGTCATACTAATTGCACCACTGGCTTCTTGACTACTCCGTTGCATGAGCTTGAAGAGAAGGCACATGTGGACTTTTCGTGACGAATAAATATATTAGTATTTCTACATAGTGTACTTCCATTTGCAGTCATCTTGTCTTCTCATTCAAGTTTTCTTTTTACAACTCTAATAACTTCTACAACAGATGTTGTATAGTTGTGCATTTTTCTTTATATTTTCTGTTTGTTTGTGTCTATCATGATAAATATATTGTAGATCTAAGCATCAACTTTGTTGATTGATATTGATTTGTAAAAATTCATGCAAAATATTTTTGAAATATTTTTCCACTATTAATTCTTTCAGTGATACCTAGTTTTACTGCAGTATACCGTGCATTATGTCACATTTTAAAGTAAAATTTAATCCAACTTACATTCTTCTTCTTCCACATTTTCATCACCTGGCACACGCAAGGTAACACGGCTTTGAGCAAAGCTCTGGGGCTCTGTTAGGGCTCTGCGTGACTGGTCACCAACAACAGATCCAGTATTTTGCTCCTCCTCTTGATCATTTTCTACAAAAATTTCCAAAAATAAAACTTGTTGCAAAAACCATGGTTAAAAACTTTTAACTAAATCATATGTTGGAATAATTAAAAAGTTTACATAAAAAATCATCTATACAATCATAAAGGAAAATTAGTGTCTTTTAAAAAAAAAATATTTTCTCATAATAAGCTTAAATAACATCACCATTTTTGTATCACAGACTCTTCAAAATAAATAGATATTTATTTCTTCTGCTAGATTGACAGGAAGACAGACAAACAAAGGGACAACGAGACAATCATAAAGATAGATTTTTTTTTTTTTCCCCAGAAGCACTTGAGCTTTTCAGCTCTTCGGCTCGGTGCCATGGACATCGTAACCCTTCGGTTCGGTGCCACAAACACCGTAAATCTGGGGAATCTGTGGCTTTTCTGCCATCCCGCGAATTGAACCCGCACACACAGAGGGATAGTCACCCGTAGTCCAACGTGCTACGAACACGCTGGGCAGACGGGCAGATAAAGATAGATAGATATATATAAAATTAAGAATGTGGAAAAAACTGTTGTCTGTTGGGGAGAAAATAAAACTGATGACCTGCACATGCATGGCAGCAGTTGTAGACAAGTGGCCTTAATTCCTCTGCCCGTACAATCCCTCAGCATACTCTCAGAAATGAAAATAAAGTGGTGTAATGACAAATGACCCCTAGTACAGTTAGGTGTCATGGAAGCTCGGTGGTTAGTGCCCTGAACTTCAGGACAGATGGTCTCAGTTCGACCCCAGCATGTGATATTTTTACCACAAAGATTCTCAGATTCATCAAGTTTCACCCCGAGTGGTTACCGGGGCCCAAATTTGGGGTGTAAAGAATAGAACCACTGTTACCTGCCACGCATGTCGTAAGAGGCGACTAAGGCGGTTTGGCTAAAATTTGGATGCATGTGTCCTAAACATGTAGAAGTCTATGAGTTTAGGGGCCTACCAAACCAATGTGCAACGTATACACGTTCTTGGCAAAGATCAAACATATCACAAAGAGTGATTAAAATTGGTCGTAAAGAACGAATGCAAAAAAGAAGATCAAGTTTCAATTTAGTACATGAACAGCTCTGGGAAATAGAGGAGGCTGGTGTGATCTTAGCTCCATCAGCTATCATATACTATTGGTAGAAAAGTATATGCAAGTCAAACAGCATATTCCAATATATACCATATGGTATGAAAATCTTGATGTTTTAGTTTCCAGTACAATGTTTATACATTGCCTGTAAAAGTACATTTATACACTAACTGACAAATTATGTTTATACAATTCCTGTAAAATTACATTTAAACAATATTACCTTGACAATACTAGACTTGGATAACTTGTAGACATAAAATGTGCCATGAAAAATCATAATCAAAATCTATCATGGGTGCAACAAGCATTGTCTCTCGAGCCAGTACAATTATGTTTATATATTAACAGTACAATTATAGTTATATATTAACAGTACAATTGTAGTTATATATTAACAGTACAATTATAGTTATATATTAACAGTACAATTATAGTTATATATTAACAGTACAATTATATTTATATATTAACAGTACAATTATAGTTATATATTAACAGTACAATTATATTTATATATTAACAGTACAATTATAGTTATATATTAACAGTACAATTATAGTTATATATTAACAGTACAATTATAGTTATATATTAACAGTACAATTATAGTTATATATTAACAGTACAATTATATTTATATATTAACAGTACAATTATATTTATATATTAACAGTACAATTATATTTATATATTAACAGTACAATTATATTTATATATTAACAGTACAATTATATTTATATATTAACAGTACAATTATATTTATATATTAACAGTACAATTATATTTATATATTAACAGTACAATTATATTTATATATTAACAGTACAATTATATTTATATATTAACAGTACAATTATATTTTATATTAACGTAAATTATATTTATAATTAACAGTACAATTATATTTATATATTAACAGTAAATTATATTCATATATTAACGTACAATTAATTATAATTAACAGTACAATAATTTGTATATAACGTACAAATTATAGTTTATATATTACAGTACAATTATATTTATATATTACAGTACAATTATATTTATATATTAACAGTACAATTATATTTATATATTAACAGTACAATTATATTTATAATTAACAGTACATTTTTTACGACATTATACATACAATAATTTTATAGTTTTTTTATATTAACAGTACAATTATAGTTATATATTAACAGTACAATTATAGTTATATATTAACAGTACAATATATTATATATGTACAATTATAGTTATATATTAACAGTACAATTATATTTATATATTAACAGTACAATTATATTTATATATTAACTTTTTATTTGTTCTGGATATGTCTTTCAGTGTCAGGGTACGTGAACACTTCTCGCAATCGCCCTCGAGGGTGCCCCATATATGATGGTTCCTACAGCTTCTGATATTTCTATGCCTTCATTTACGTGGTTGGCTTTTGGTATTTTAACCATTGTATATGAATAGTAATGCTTATTGTGGGGTATTGTTGAATGGTGACTATGTTACATGTCTGAACAACTTGGTTTGTTTTTTCTTAATATGATCTAAACTGGTGCTGTTTCCACCGAGTTTCTAATATTCTTATTTTGTATCTTATCCCTCCTTATTATTCTTCTTATTTTTCACAGGCATTTAATCTCAGTTTTAATTTTTTCTTTTTTATTAGCTGTTAGTGTCCAATTTTGGCACAGGTTAGGATGAAGATTGTATTTTGTGACTTGACTTATTTCTGTCTGTTCCTCATGGAGCATAAGGCCTCAACAGTTATTTTCCATTTTCCTGGTCTCGAGCTGTTTTCTTTATGGCATCTCAGAATAGTCCATCATCCTTCAGTTTCTCAAGAAAACATTGTCTCCAGGTCTGTTTGAGATGTCCCCTTTTCCATTTTCCTTGTGGGTTCCAACTGAAGTGCTTGTTTAGTGACACTCGACTCTGTCTTCCATAGGGTATACTTAATCCATCGATTTTCTCCTCTTAACCTGAGTCATCATGGATTCCTGTCCTGTTCTTACCCACAGATCTGTGTTTGCAACTCTGTCATACCATCTTAGTCTGAGTATTGTATAAGGTATATCACACATTTAATATGAAAATGAGAAGAGTTTACAACACATTACATTATCAGAACAATTACATTTACACATTAGAAGTACACTTACAACATTTACACATTTTCAATACAAGTTACACATTTTCAATACAAGTTACACATTTTCAATACAATTTACACATTTTCAATACAATTTACATATTTTCAATACAATTTACATATTTTGTACAATTTACACCTTTCCAATACAATTTACACATGTCCAACACAATTTACACATTTTCAATACAATTTACACATTTTATGTATAACTTAACATTTCAATACAATTTCCACATGTCTAACACAATTTACACATCTCCAATACAAGTTACACATTTTCAATACAATTTACACATTTCCAATACAAGTTACACATTTTCTGTACAATTTCCACATTTCCAATACAAGTTACACATTTTCAATACAATTTACACATTTTCTGTATAACTTACACATTTCCAATACAATTTCCACATGTCTAACACAATTTACACATCTCCAATACAATTTACACATTTTCTGTACAATATTTCACATTTCCAATACAATTTACACATTTTCAATACATTAATTTTTAAACACATTTCCAATACAATTGTTAACACAATTTACATCTCAATAATTTACACATTTTCAATACAATTTCCAATAAGTTACACATCATAATTTACACATTTCCAATACAAGTTACACATTTTCAATACAATTTACACATTTCCAATACAAGTTACACATTTTCTGTATAATTTACACACTTCCAATACAAGTTACACATTTCCAACACAATTTACACATTTCCATTACAAGTTACACATTTTCTGTACAATTTACACATTTCCAATACAATTTACACATTTCCAATACAATTTACCCCTTTTCCAATACAATTTACACATTTCCAACACAATTTACAAATTTCCATTACAAGTTACACATTTTCTGTACAATTTACACATTTCCAATACAATTTACACATTTCCAATACAATTTACACCTTTCTAATACAATTTACACATTTCCAATACAATGTATGTACACATTAGCGGTACAGTTAAAAATTTACACATTTCCAGTACTATTATATTTATACATTATCAGACAACATTGAAATAAATTTGCAAATATTTCAACCACAAAATACATACCTACATCCTTGGACTGTCGAGATGTCATACTGTTAATCTTTGATGAGCTCATACCTTTGGAAACATGTCCCAAAGACTGGAGAAGAAATGAAGACAAGTTGATACAAATTAGCAGTTAAGATTGAACCCATATATGTAAGAAGACTTAATCTGACATACTAACAAGTGTACTATGATGGTTACAGAAATGACATATTCCAACATGCAGTTCATTTCTTTCAGCTAACTCATTCTGTACTAAATGCCGCAGGATGTGTAAAGATTGTCTACTAAATAAACCCAACTGCCGCACACTGCGTCAAGCATTATTTCATGTAAAACTAGTGTTAAATTTACAGCAATGTAATTTGATCCAGTTTTTTATTTTTAATTTACAGCAAAACTATATATTTCTACATTGTGGTCTGATCGTGAGTTTGGTAAAATTTGATGAAATCTATATGTTTTTCAAGCTTGCTACCAAACAGTTGAAAATAATTTACTGCAACAATCAGCGATAAAGGAATGGTTCCTGGAGTACGAGGCAGGGAACAATCAAAATGAAAGTGGCAGCAGGACATCAAAGAAACCTTGATTATGATGCTGGAAGAGCGGACAACTTTCTAGAGACAGAGAGTTTTAAAGGTGGGTTGTGATGAAAGTGAAGTTCCGCAAGGGACATACTACTACTTGATCAGTAACAGTGTTACAAATAGCATTTGTACACCTTATCTAATGCTACCAGTTCAAACACATGTTCTAACAGTGTCTATAGTTCTATCATCGATAACAAGGACAGCTAAAACAACATAGATCATGATTTGAATGTATTATTTTGACAGCACTAAAATAATAGTAGTAATGATGCAAAAACTTGCAATAGTGGACATATTTAGTTATACTACAACTTCTGTAATGAATACATTAACCTCAGTAATACATTATACATTATATATTCATAAACACGGATATAACACAAAAGGGTGACTCATCTGACCCTAGAACACAAATTGAAGCTGCCAACCCTAGCTTAACAGCAAGAGTGGACAGCCAACCCCATCTTACACCTGGGAATAGACAATAGATTAATAATGGTGAAGGAAATAATGAAACTCAAGAGGTAGAACAACTGCTTCAATGGATGGACTGAGGGTGAAACATGTAGTAGCCCCTTTGTTCCAGCGAAAAAGCTGGGTTGACATATATACTCATTCAGATTTTTCAATATGCTAACAGGAAGCGGAATACAAGTGCAAACTCGTTACTAATAATATAAATACTCATTACTCTGCATGTTTTATTATTTTTTCCTCTTGGTATTAGATGGACTACATCATTATCATTAGAAGAAAGTTATTTAAATGTTTAATAAAATCAGAATTTGATAGTTGAATTGTTTAATACAATTTTTACAACAATTTTGTTCGTAAATCAAATTTTTTAAATTGTAAATCTGCATGTACCACTCTTTAAGTATTTGATAAGAGTCAATTTATTTATCTACTAAACCATATATAACACAACAATTCATTTAAAACTAAGAAACTACAGCTTAATTTGTACATACATCAACAGAAATAAAATGTGAACAAAAATTATTTCGGCCACAGCGTGTTTTCAATTCTGTAATAAATGTGTTAAACAGAACAAACTGCCCAAGACTAACCATAGAAGCTCTGCCTGTATCAGTTCCAGACTTCTGACTTTGCATAGCATTTAACGATGATTTTGCAGTCATATGAGGTTCTGGTGAGTTAACTTCTGTGTTTTCATTTGACTCCTCCTCCCCTTCTTCTTCTATAGCCTGTATGTATAAAAAAAAAAGTTACAAAACAATAACAAAGATTTAATATTATTTTATAGTGACTGGACTTAAAAATTGTATGTCATAGTATAGATATTATTTCACCTGTGTGATGCTGGGGCCCACAAGGGGTGCTAAGAACAGTAGCACAGTGACCTACAAGGCATGTCGTATGCGGCGAATAAGGAAGAAGCCTAGGGAAGCTACTCTAGTTAATAAAAAGCATCACAGAAATTGGATATGCTGGCCTACTTGTAGGCGCATAACTGGTACAATGTACAATCGCTCTTATGCTCCGATCACATACAAATCATAAAGAATGGTTTAACAAGTGGACAATATGGAGCGTTCGAAGAAGAAAAGATACTATTTCATATTGATGATTTTATTTTAAGATGTTTTAACAATTTTCTCATTGGTTATTGGTTACTAAACTGACGTCATTGCACTCCGGGCAGACCCATAAGTGCTCAGTCTCCCCAACAGATATCGAAGAGTATGCGTACTGATGTTTCCAGTGGCTCGCTGATTTTCTAAACAATTTTAAAAGAAAAAAAATTAATATATATCATCAATTATAATTTATTGATTTTCTTACCCACTTTCATCATTTCAAAATTGCAAAGTAAATATGCATTCACTCTTACTATTTTGTCTTCATAAAGTAAGATGAACAAATAATAATTCCTCTTGTACCGTTATACATTACACGTTACATAGGGCTTGTAATTAATTTTTCCATCTCGCTCTATCCTGTGCAATTGGCACAATCTCTTCCATGAAATAGAGACCGATATTTCTTGTCTCTCTCCGCAAAGTTCGTTTCAGGGTCTCTCTAGGTCGTCCTCTTTTTCTTGAACCCTTTGCATCCAACTTCAGTGACTGCTTTGGTATTCTTTGATCATTTCTTCTCAAGGTATATCCAACATATCCCCAAGATTAACAAATGCCATCCATTGTTGTCAACTTACCTGGCTTGCTATTCGACGTGGAGATGGGGAAAAGCTACTGGATTCTTTGATAGATATTTCACTAACTTGGGCGGCTGTGGGATCTTTAGCAACAAGTTCTGTCACAAAATATTCTGCACAGCCAACAAGAGCTTCAAAAACTCAGAAATGACATCTGTTGAAAATAAAAATACAGCACATGAGAAAACTTTAGATATTGAAATTGAACCAGAAAACATAATCACAGAAGTATTTTATGTTACTATTTTGTTACCATCAGCACAGACATGTTTATCATCATCATGTGTCATTTGGGATAGTGTAAACAATCCAGGATCTTCACATAAATCTGTCTCTAGCACTGACTATCACAGAAGTATTTTATGTTACTATTTTGTTACCATCAGCATAGACATGTTTATCATCATCATGTGTCATTTGGGATTAGTCTAAACAATCCTGGATTTTCACATAAATCTGTCTCTAGCACTGACTATCAGTTTGGAATTTTATAACTTTCTGTGTCATGTAGTTAGACTGTCCAGAATTATTTCTTTAAAGTTCTCTGTCTTGTAAAGTTGTATCCTTTTCTTGATAAGGGTCTTTTGGTCAAAACGTTGCTGTGTATTGTTATTGTTTTTGTATTTTGTAAAACTAAAGTACCTTTTTTTTACGTGTTTCGCCATTGCTACATAGTTTTATTGCAGTCTTTCCTTATATCAATAAGAGAAAAAGGGGAAGACCAAGAGGATAATTGGTGTAAGATGTTATAGAAAAATTGCATATGAATGCATTAGATGTGGGTCACCTTGCACATGATAGAGAGATATTTAGCAGAGATGTCGTGGGAGTGAGATAAAAGATAAGTGACACTTCATCTAATGCGCTACGAACATGCTGGGCAGGCGGGCACTGAATGAATTAATATATCCAACTACTGCTTTTCCAGCCATCTTGTTTATTTATCGCATACAATTTTTTTCACTCTCAGAGAGAATAAATTAGGACATAATAAGCATCCTTGCTTAACTCCCCTTTTGATCTGTTGGAGAATTTACATCTGCTTGTCTACTCTTATAGCTTCTATTTGTTGCTAATCTACGTTCTTAATAACACTGTGATCTCTGCTGTCAAAATGTAAGCTTTCTAATGTATTAGTAGCATCCTGATGCACTTTATTAAACATTTTTTTAAACACATCCTTAATAATTTTAACATGATAAATTTTTTATAAACATTTCTGATATCTTGCTAAACCAACTAGTAATGTGTGGGTCATGTTTGATATCACACTTGTACACACATTAACTTTGGTTGCTGACAAATAACGACAGAGTCTTGTCAGACCGATATATCAGGACCTAGGGGCAGGAGATGTTTGACAAATTATGATAGTCTTGTCAGACCGATATATCGGGACCTTAGGAAAGGAGATGTTTGACAAATTACAACGTAGTCTTGTCAGACCAATGTATCAGGACTTTGGGGCAGGAGATATTTACATTCCAGAGCTATATATCAAGAACTTGAGTTCTAGGAGTTAAGCATGTACAATCAATAAAATCTAGCATTTATAATTGCTTTCTATAAACGTTGTATATGAATGTATGTCTCTTCAACCAGATATAATTGTGAAAATTTCTTACTTCTAACTCTAGATTGAAACATCCTTCACCATCACTGACATTTGGATTATCTGCAGCAAGTACTTGAATCAGCAATTCTGGAGTCAAGTCACGATTAATTAATTTGAGGTCCTGAAATGGAAATAAACTTATGTTATGTTATGTGATCGATGTCATCGAACATTGGGCATTCCCATGCATGTTTTATCCTCTGCAACATCAGCCAGCTAAATGTCCACTTGCTCACCATACCCACGAGAAGTTGATTAGTATACCTTCTCTCTTTACCAAGAAGATGACACTGTCTGGTATGTCCAAACTTAACTACTAATTCTCGCACTTGTTCCAGTGTCTGAGACTATGAGAATGAACTATTTTCCACTTTCTCCTTCATCCTTCTCTCACATATTGCTATCAGTGGCGGCTTGTGATAATTTTTGTTAGTGGGGCCAGACTGTATATCTTCTTCTTCATTCTCACTAGATTGGGATTTCGGATTCTCTAATAAAGGCAGCTGTCTGCCTCATGTTATCAGCCACGCCATACAGTTTGTCTTGGACGCTAGTGTAAGTGGGCCACCTCTTTCTTCTTTTCTTCTCAAGTCTGCATACTGGGGGCAGTCCTGTAGGATATAATTCCTATGATTTCTGCTTCCCCTTTTGTGCCGACCTCTTCCCGCAGTAAGTTTTGGCCACTATCGTGATGGTAGGTCTGACATTCTTACTGCGTGGCTAAATCTCAGAGTCAGATTGGCGACGGTAGAATCCGTTATCCCATTCCTCATTGTGAGGGGTTGTTGCACCATGTTATGCACCTTATGGCCTGGTGCATCCGTTTTCTGCAATCATTTGTTTCGGGTTAGCATTCCCTAGCAGACACGTAAATCCTATTTCACCCAATCCTCCTTAGTCGCCTCTTACGACATGCGTGGCAGGTAACAGTGGTTCTATTCTTTACACCCCAAACATGGGCCCCGGTAACCACTCGGGCAAAACTGTATATGATATTTAGCATTATTAATTCAACTTTCAAAGCTCATCAGTATCACATTAAAAGTAATAATTATGAACAAATAACTTATAAAATATTAATTTCATGTTACACTTTATTTTTGGTGGGGCCGACCCACTGGTCCTAATAACAAGCCACCACTAATTGCAATAATAGTTCGTGCAGTTGATCATTGATGTCATCATATTTAATTATAAAACATAACGGAAATCAAGAAAATATTGGAGACTATAGAATAAAAAATCAAAACAAATTACAAGCGGAGCAGAATTAACAAAACAAGAAATATAATAGTTTTATAAGGTATATAAAGTGAACATTTGATAGATCTTCTTACATCCATATCAACCACTTGTTAAATCACTCTTTGTGATCTGTATGTGATCTGAGTCTAAAGTGATTGTACGTTATTCCAGTTATGTGGCTACAAGTAGGCCAGCACATTCAACTTCATCATTTTTATTTACTAGGGTAGCTTTTCTAGGCCCCTACCTCAGTCGCCTCTTACAAAATGCCTTGTAGGTTACAGTGGTAATATTGCCATGTGTACATGTGGACAGGCACACCAGATTGCAGAGCACATACTTCAAGACTGCCCCGAATATGATACACTTAGGCAAACTCACTGGCCTAAAGAAACAAACAGAAAACTACACGGACGTCTGTGTGAGCTACAAAAGACAGTGAAGTTCATACAAGAGACAACATTGAATATATAGACAATTTAAAGCGAATGAAAGGAAGGAAGTGGTAATATTCTTTGCTCCCTTTCAAGCCCCGCAAAACACATAGGCTATTTAATAGAATATTCCAACCTTAGTCAGTTACATAGATATTATAAACAGGACTTGGAGATGTTTGCAGTCATGAGAGAACTTACATGCTTGCATTGAAAACTTTGAGATGGATAAATTTCAATTAAGAAGCATTCAAGTGTTTAACTCATTGCGTCCAGTCGACGCTCCCAACGTAGAAAACAATTCTCTTATTATGCCAACACACGCTGCCAATGTTTAATTTGGGCCCATGCACGTTTTGTTTCACTGTTCAGCTACTATATGTCCGACACTGTTTTTGTTTACAGAATTCAACGGGTAGATAACTCCAATTTCATTCATATACTATACAGCATGGCAGATTTATTTTAGATTATTTAGAAATAGTATTATTCACAAATATATTTTTCCGTTGTGAAAAAATGAACTTTCGTGTGAAACCTCCACGTCGTTAAAGTGCCAAACAAGCCATGGATTTGTTCCAAAGTTCAATTAAACACACACAGTGTTTCATGTTTATGATTTCACCGACAATGATGGAGAATTCAGCAATGGCTAAGTATTGATTCAAGTTTGAAAGTTGTAGTAGTTACTCTGAACATGAAATACAACAATAATTTACTAAATAAATACTGATTTACATATATAACTATTTATTACCAGATTGTTCAGAATTTAATTCTGCATATTTTGATGCCAACAGTATAAATCTAGCTTACATAGAACTAAAGTTATAGGCATATTTCCAAGATCATTTTGAAAAATTGTGCTAGAAATGTGTTCTGGCAGAGCGTGATTACCCCCCAAAATTTTATAGGACACAAAGAGTTCTGACAATGGAAAGTAACTAAATGCATTACTACTTTCAGGAAGTATATTTTTAATTTAAAAGTTAATATTTTTGTCTAATTTGCATAATTAAATATTATTTCTTTTCAACAAACCATGGACGTCATAATTTTTACATAAATTATAATAAGACACAAAAATGCTCATCTTAAATTTTCAATATAAACAGCCTAATTTTTACAATCAAATATTTTCAACAACCTAATTTTAACAAATTTAAAACATTAACAAAGACTGTCTAGATTTTTATTAAATAATTTTAACAAAACAACCTGATATTTAAAAATAAATACATTCTACAAAATAGTCTACATTTTAAAATAAACGTAAATACCTTCAGCAGAAACATAAACTGTCTCATTTTTAGCACAGGTTCTCTGGGTGGATACTGGAATTTAACACAAAATTTACCAGATATATTCAGATTCATTAAAATAACTAATCATCATATCAATAAATATGTGGAAATGAACAAGACAACAATCAATACATTTGAAATTAAAATTGAGAGCATGATAATAAAGCTCTTAGAACATACTGGACGGAGAAAAGATAAAAAACAAAAAAATCCTACAAGACTTGCATATCGAGGAGCATTAGCTCATAAATAACATAATGTCACAGAAGATGAAATATTTTGGCAACATTAAACGTCACAGTGGTTTGAAAAGAACACTAATGGAAGGCATGGTTCCTGGAGTACGAGGCATGGGATGACCAAGACAAAGGTGGCAGCAGGACATCAAAGAAACCTTGAACATGATGCTGGAGAAGGTAGAGAACTTGCTAAAGACAGAGAATTTTTCAGGTGTGCTGTAATAAAAGTGACGTTCCCCAAAAAGACATGCTACTACTTGAGTGTGTAAATGGCTGGATTTATGTCACCTTCTGGAAATAACCTAACAATGTAACCAGATATGCAGTGGATCAAAATCCACAAAGAAATAGAAATGTACAGTGGCTAAAAACACCTGATAGATGTCATCGTAATTGCTTGTGATACCACTTATTAGGCAATGTAGGACAGGGGGGGACATATGCCTGCAGAATTTAATGGCCGCATGGCTAGTGTAGTCCCTCAAAATTGTTCAGGTTAGGATTTTTCTTTATGCCCCAACAGAAAAACTCCTTGGCTTTACTGGGTATCCAGCATGGAAGTCTGCAATTTAATCCATTTGACCAAATGCTCCATAATAACTTGTTTTCCATATTGCTCAGTCCTCAACTAATTTACTTGCATAATGCTAGATAAACTGCTACGTTATATTTAATTATAGGTGTGGTTATATAAGCCAACTACATCGGCCACACACTTAGAATGGATGAGAGAAGACTCCTTACCAATCCCTCATATGGACACCAGAGGGAAAAGAAAACGAGGAAGACCAAGAGAGACTCTGCGTAGAACCATCACCAGAGAAGGCTCAACGATGGGCCTAGTAAACATTAAAGACCTAAAACAGATAGCAACGAACCGCGAGACATGGAGAGCTATGACCTCTGCCCTATGCGCCGCCCACAGGCCCAAGAGGAAAGACTAACTAACTAACTATATAACCAACATTATTACCTTTCTTGGTGTACTAACTGCCTGAAAAATCTCATATGCTTCATCCAGATGTATCAGAGCATTTATGGCTCGCTTATATTCAGAGTAAACAATATCTAAGGAAAATTTTACCACAAAAAATGTTAGATTAGATAATAAGTTATGAAGTATTTTGCTAATACGTTATGATGTATTTAGCTAATAAGTTATGATGTATTTAGCTAATACGTTATGATGTATTTAGCTAATAAGTTATGATATATTTGGCTAATACGTTATGATGATTTTGCATAATCGTTATAATGTATTTAGCTAATAAGTTATGATGTATTTGGCTAATACGTTATGAAGTAGTTTGCTAATACGTTATGACGTATTTAGCTAATAAGTTATGATATATTTTGCTAATACGTTATGACGTATTTAGCTAATAAGTTATGATTATTTTGCTAATCGTTATAATGTATTTAGCATAATAGTTATGCGTATTTAGCTAATATGCTATGAGTATTTTGACTAATATGTTATGATGTATTTAGATAATACGTTATGATGTATTTACATAATAAGTTATGATGTATTTGGCTAATACGTTATGATGTATTTTGCTAACACGTTATGATGTATTTTGCTAATACGTTATGAAGTATTTTGCTAATAAGTTATGAGTATTTGCTAATACGTTATGATGTATTTAGCTAATAGTTATGATGTATTTAGCTAATACGTTATGATGTATTTAGCTAATAAGTTATGATATATTTGGCTAATACGTTATGATGTATTTTGCTAATACGTTATGATGTATTTAGCTAATAGTTATGATGTATTTGCTAATACGTATGATAGTAGTTTGGATTAACTAGTTATGATGTATTTAGCTAATAAGTTATGATATATTTAGCTAATACGTTATAATGTATTTAGCTAATAAGTTATGATGTATTTGGCTAATACGTTATGAGTATTTTGCTAATAAGTTATGATGAATTTAGATAATACGTTATGATGTATTTTGCTAATACGTTATGATGTATTTGATAATACGTTATGATGTATTTAACTAATAGTTATGATGTATTTGGTAATACGTTATGATGTATTTTGCTAACACGTTATGATGTATTTTGCTAATACGTTATGAGTATTTGCTAATAGTTATGACGTATTTAGCTAATAAGTTATGATGTATTTAGCTAATAAGTTATGATGTATTTAGTTAATACGTTATGACGTATTTAGCTAATATGTTATGATGTATTTAGCTAATACGTTATGACGTATTTAGCTAATACGTTATGATGTATTTAGCTAATCGCTTATGATGTATTTAGCTTATACGTTATGATTGAGGATGTGGTTGGCATCTCCTAACTACTCTTGTGTTTTCATACTCAGTGACTATATGAGCATGATTCGTACAGTCAAAACAAGGATGGTGAGATGAAACTGGGTGGAGGTACTGGTACAAACAGGGATAAGAGAATTCACTTTAATTTTTGTCCCTGGGCACGCAAGATTCTGGGGTAATGAATAAGATCATAGATCGGCTGACATGAAAAAGATGGAGCTGCAATCTACCAAAATGACTTTCTTAATGCACTGAGAGAGTCTTTTTAAACCGAGGAATTTCAGGGTTGTGAATTCCAGTCACTGACCAGATTGAGAGAGAGGGGTGTTGATGTTGGTACAACCCAAAAAGAATGATATATCAAATATATAAAAAAAATATTGATTAATCAATATTGAACTGCTGTGTTGGACTGCTGGATCTGTTGAAGTGGGGATCAGAGCAGTTATGGACATATTCAGAGTGCTATGATGATAGTCTTCCTATAACTGATGTATTTAATGAAAGAAAGATGATAAAACATACAGATGATTATGATGAAGACAAAGATAATATTGTTGATTTAATTAATTTTTTATGGAAAATAATTCATTATATACATGGATGGTATCACCAAAATAGATGAAGCATCACTCAACGCAGACCAACAAAATGAACTGCTCTTTGCTGACGACCAGTGTATATTCCATAATAATATTGAACAGCTTCAAGAACACATAAACTTACTCAACAATAGCTGCCTCAAATACAACATGAAGATCAATATTCAAAAGACAGAAGTCATGACTATAAGCAGAGAACATAAAGATATCAACATAAAAATAAATGACCAAACGCTAAAGCAGGTGAGAGAATTCAAATACCTTGGAAGTATCTTCACATCTGATAGTAGACTGGACAGAGAGATCGAAACTAGAATCCAGCAAGCCAACAACATTACATACCAGCTTACCCCAATTTTGAAACACCCAGCTATTCCAGTAGTGACTAAAGGACAAATTATAAATTCAATCTTTATACCAACACTGTGCTACCAGAGCCAAACATGGGCACTGACAAAAGAACAAGAAAGGAAAATTACCACATGCAAAATGAGATGCCTGAGGAAAGCAGTAAATAAAACAAGAAGAGACCATATAAGAAATGAGGAAATTAGAAGAACAGTCGGAACAACACCTGCTATTAGATTTATTGAAAACAGAGACTCAAATGGTTTGGCCACTTGGTCAGAATGAACCCGAATACACCAGTTGCAAGAGCGTACAACCTGAAAATGGAATCATCAAGAGGAAAGGGCAGACCAAGAAAAGATGGGTTGATGGAGTTACAGACATCTTAAAACTCCACAATACCACACCATATCAAGCGACCGAGCGTGCATTATCTCGGAAACCGATCATCAGTTAAACCTGCTACGCCTAGCGGCAAAAAAGCAGAGAAGGACAAAAGAAAGAAGAAAGATGGAAAATATGGTGTTGGTAATCAGAATGAAAGAAAACAATGTAAATGACAGATATTATAGTGATGGTGGTTTTATTAGCATATGTGGAAGCTGTAATGAAAACATGATAACAATTACTAAAAAAGAGATCACAACCTCTGAGCATTCTAATGTTTAAATACACATTGAATATAATAAATTGCATATATTCATATATGCAAATTCAGCATATAATTCAGAGTCCTACTTTTAACTTTGCAGGAATGTAATAGAACCTTCTCTCGCATCAGACGGGAAAACAGTACTGAGTAAGGGTCCAGTTTCCTCGTATAAAATGACAAAAATTTTAATGAGTGGTTCCAGCAATTAAAAAAATTATCTAAAAAATGCACACTACACTGTTAAAAATAAAAGTAATATAAATTAAGATCTCACTAACTCATTTAAACAATGATTTAATAATTATAACATTCTTGTCTAACTCTAATCTTATCTATTATTAACAAAACTTGTTATTGTTTTAATTAACAAAAGTTAGTCACAGGCTGCATAAAGATCGTTATGGTATAAGTGTGTTGTTACTACAACTCCTGGAATTTCCCGTCACGGACAACAGAGTCAAACTATCCAGAGTAAGTGTCTACTTCAAGGTGAAGGCTGACAATACCTGGGGTTGCCAACAACACCTTTTCATTTCATATCACACTTGGTGGAAGCTGCAGATAACAAAATTCCTGCTATGGTTGATTCTGAAGTCCAAGTACAAATATATGAAAGCAGAAGAAATGGGGATGTTGTGGATTGCATTGATGATGGCTCAGTGATTCCATACAAGTAAAATGCATATGCCTTCATAATAAGCTTGAGAGTCAAAACTGTCAAGAAGACAAATGGTACTTTTGCTGTGATGAGTAGCCTCACAATACAAACAATGGCAGTGACTATTTGCTAGAAATGTAATAATGCAACAGAATGTGAAACACAGACATCAGAAAAATTATGGAATCTAAATCTACTATAACATATGTCTTTCTTTCTTTTGTCCATCTCTGCTTTTTTGCCGTTGGCTCAGCATGTTTAACTGATGATCAGTTTCGGGATAGTGACGCTCGGTCCGCTTGATATGCTGTGGTATTGTGGAGTTTTAAGATGCCTGTAACTCCATCAATCCATCGTTTTCTTGGTCTGCCCTTCCTCTTGATAATTCTTTTTTCAGGTTGTACGCATATGTGGAGGGACAAAATATAAAATAGCTTAGTCAAATACCCCTTTGCACCTACTACAGCCAAAGATCTAGCCTGAGACTATAAGGAAGACCAAGAGGCATGTGGATAGTTAGACAACATCAAAGAAAAACTATAGCAGTATGGACTAACAATTACTACTGCAACACACTGTGCTCAGTAATGAAAACGTATGCTTGCCACAGTGTATCACTATATTAAGTGGGAAAACAAGTACTTTAGCAGCATGAATTCATCAGTGCATAAAGACAGTATAAAATCCTTTTGTACTAAATTGAGGCTCAGTTCTGTTACACTATTCCATTCAAGCGTTTGCTCTTCATCAATACTATTTTTAGAACATCCTCATTGTTGGGCATCAGGTTATACGGCAGTTGATTTGAAGGTCATCCCGATCTCATAATACTACTGGGAACTAAACAAATGAATTACTTTTAAAAATAAAAACAATTTATTCATTTACCTAACTGACCTTATGACCTTTTTCTAACGCCTGGTCCATTAAGGAAATTTTGAAACAAATTTCATACATAGTTAATCTCTTACTTCTTTATAGAATGGTCCTTACTGTACAGCAGATGTGCAATGATGATTAAATAGTTGATAAACTGTCGCAATAAAATCTTTTCATATGGGTTGTGAAGCTCAAATTTGGGTTTCTGGTAGTCTGACAAGGACAAATAATATTATTAGTAAAATTTTGCAGTTTCACTTATTGTTTGTCTGCTCTGCATGTATGTTGTTTATTACTATTTTTTTAAAATTCAAAATTAACTGCTATATTTGTATCAAAGGTCAAATGTAATGAGTAACATTTTTACTCCCCCTCCCCCATCATATTCTGTGGTATGTAGTATATTGTGGTATATTGGTATATTCTACTAAACTATTATTTGTGCACTTTTTGATGTTTCCATCCCACTTTTGCAATGTGTTTTTCTTGTCTGCTTATTCACAATCTTTTTATTTGGTATTTTCTTCTTCTTTCGTGTTCTTTACGCCAATTTTAATCACTCTTTATGATATGTTTGATTTGCCAGAACTGTATACGTTGCATATTGGTTTGGTAGGCCCTAACGCATAGACTTCTACACGCTTTAGGACAATGATCCGATTTCATCCAAACCTCCTAGTCACCTCTTACGACATGCATGGCAGGTATATGTAGTTCTATTCTTTACACCCCAATTTGAGGCCCTGTAACCACTTGCGTTTATTTGGTATAGTTTCTCAACAATTGTCATGATTCTTTGTTATTAGTTATTTAGTTATTGATCCAACCTCATATCACTTTCAGTACACTTAAAGACTTAACTCTTTCCACGTCAATCACCACACACTGTGTCACAGCGTATTGTCGCTGAACTCCATTAGCCGTACACTGTGCCATATAAGTTGTTTCCCCTTACACAAGTCTTTCTAGTTTTCTTCTACTATTTTTACTTCTATTACTTTTTAACCTTGTTATTCTAATAGGTTGTCTAGTTTCCTTCAAATTAGTATAAAATAATATATATATATATATGAATATATATATATATATATATATATATATATATATATATATATATATGTGTTTATTTATTAACGAGTAGTTACATTTTTTTAAAATAAAAAATGTTTTTTTGCTTCCCTTGAATTAACCGTGTACAACTGAGGAAACAACTGCGAAAGGTAAGAGTTAATGGTGCTCTTTCTGCCCCAACAGGTGCTAATGTGTAGGTCTATGCATCATGATGTCTCCTGTGTGGTGTGGTTAAAAATGATCCAATTCTGCCCTACAGATGCTGAGTTTTACTTTTGCAGTGATTGATTCCAAATTCCATCAATTGCTGTATAGATGTGTCATAAATTTGTTTGTCCTCATTCAAAAGGTCCACATCAAGTAACTGCAGTATATCTCTATTAGTAATCATTCATGTACTAGAACATCTATCGTGTCCGACTCTCAGTTCATGGATGGCAGGCATAACATTCGATTTTGCATCCTTACTATGCATGATGAAACTTGGAATCAAACTGCACAAGTAGAACAAGACATCTGAAAGATACAATAACAGTTTTTTTAAAAAGCAAATAATCTGTTTTCATACCATGGGGTAAGTAAAAAGTAAAGGAACCTTTCATACCTTGTGGTACATAGGTCAATACAGTTTAGGCCTGTATTTTCATTGACCTCGGCACACGATGGGTGATTGGTCAGCATCACGCGGTCGCCTTTACTTTCCAGAGCATGTCTGGTACCCAGTTGAGGCTGGATCAACCTGAGACCGTCGGTCGGAAAATTCCAGCGCACTGCGGAGTTGAACCCAGACCACCAGCCTTGAAAGCGAGTTCACTAACAACTACGCTACGCGCTCTCATCCCATGGGTATATTGGAATATGCTGTTAGATCACATTTATCTTTGACCAATGGCAACGATGGATGATGTGGTAAACATCACACAACGCCTTACTCCCAGTTTTCATTGGTACCCAAATGAGACAAGCTCAATCTGAAAGCCACATGGTTTGAAAAAATCCCACCCAAACTAGACAATTTGATCCTGACACCACACACTTATGAAGCAAGTGTACTAACTACTATGCTACTGTGGCTCTCAGGAGGCACAGCGGGGAGCGTGTTAAATCAGCAAGTCGGTTGAACCATAAACATGCACACCCTGTCTACTTTGGAGAATGTCTACCTTGGAGACTGTCTACTTTGGAGAATGTCTACTTTGGAGAATGTCTACTATGGAGACTGTCTACCTTGGAAAATGTCTACTTTTGAGACTGTCTACTTTTGAAACTGTCTACTTTTGAAACTGTCTACTATGGAGACTGTCTACCTTGGAAACTGTCTACTCTGGAGACTGTCTCTTGAGACTGTCTACTTTGAGAATGTCTACTTTGGAAGTGTCTACTTGGAGATTGTCTACTTGAGACTGTCTACTTTGAGAAGCACTGGTCTACTTGAGACTGTCTACTTTGGAGAATGTCTACTTGGAGACTGTCTACTATGGAGACTGTCTACCTTGGAGACTGTCTACTTTGGAGACTGTCTACTCTGGAGACTGTCTACTGGAATGTCTACTTTGGAGAATGTCTACTTTGGAGACTGTCTACTTGGAGATGTCTACTCTGGAGACTGTCTACTTGAGAATGTCTACTGGAGACTGTCTACTTGGAGACTGTCTACCTATGGAGACTGTCACTTAACGTCACTGGAGTGTCTACTTTGGAGACTGTCTACCTTGAGACTGTCTACTTGGAGAATGTCTCACTGGAGAATGTCTATTGGAGACTGTCTCCTTGGAGAATGTCTACATTGGAGAATGCTGCTTAACTCTTATGAGACTGTCTACTTTGGAGACTGTCTACTTGGAGAATGTCTATTTGGGAGAATGTCTACCTGGAGAATGTCTACTAGGGAGACTGTCTACTTTTTGAGACTGTCTACCTTGGAGACTGTCTACTTTGGAGACTGTCTACTCTGGAGACTGTCTATTTGGAGACTGTCTACTCTTGGAGACTGTCTACTTGGAGACTGTCTCCCTTGGAGACTGTCTACCTTGGAGATGTCTACTTGGAGACTGTCTATTTTGGGAGAATGTCTACTTTGGAGACTGTCTACTATGGAGAATGTCTACCTTGGAGAATGTCTACCTTGGAGACTGTCTACTTTGGAGACTGTCTACCTTGGAGACTGTCTACCTTGGAGACTGTCTACTATGGAGAATGTCTATTTTGGAGACTGTCTACTATGGAGACTGAGTAAATATAAGTCAGCCTGGAGTGCTATGAGGTTGAACCAATACCTAACAACAATTAGCAAATCTAAACCACAATTATATTAATTTTTTTTTATGAACAAAATAGAAAATGCTGGTTAATCTTACTAGTTCCTATCAATCGATCCACATCTGTGAGCGTATATTTGCTGTGGTGGAAGTAGATATCTTTGAGAAATATCCAAAACTGCATCTTGCTCATGACAAATGTGTTGTCAGGACTTTCTTGGTAGCCAAGAGTACTATAGAAGGCGTAGATACGATGTAGGGCACTAATATGACGAGTAACAGCATACATCACCTGTAGAATTGAAAAATTCCATGTCATTATAATGCATTAAATTAGTTAACTTACAATAATACTGATGTAATTCTGTTGGTTGTGAGAGACGATGAATGGAGGTCAAGTTCACTGAAGAATTGTTTATGAATTTATACTTTCTACTGGCGCCCAAGTGGTTACCGGGCCCAAATTGGGGTGTAAAGAATAGAACCACTGTTACCTGCCATGCATGTCGTAAGAGGCGACTAAGGAGGTTGACGTGGGGCTAGCTACCCCACCCCTTAAAAACACTAGATAGCAACGAAACCACAACCAGGAAAATTCATAGCTCACCACCCAAGGAATAAAAGGATCCTGAAAGGGAAAGAGACCTGCAAAAGATGGCCTTGGATAGGTGGGCTTGGAAGACCTTGTTTGCAGACCTATGCCTCCCTGTGGGCGAAGGGTGAAGAAGAAGACTTTCTACTGGCATGCTTTATATTTGTAAACTACCTTAGTTTGAATTCAACAACTGTCAGATCAGTGTTACTTTTTCGCTTGCCCACTACAAATTCAGGCATAGCCATTTTCGACCATCTAGACACCTTAAAGAGGTAAGAGAAATGGGGGGTGACATAGAAACATGACAGGAAAAGGAGACATGGAAACTATAGACAGGAAATGAAAAACATGGAGACAAACTATAGACAGGTAATAGAAAGACATGTAGCAAACATAGACAGGAAATAGAAAGACATGGAGACAAACTATAGACAGGGAAATAGAAAGACATGGAGACAAACTATAGACAGGGTAATAGAAAGACATGGAGACAAACTATAGACAGGGTAATAGAAAGACATGGAGACAAACATAGACAGAAATAGAAAGACATGGAGACAAACTATAGACAGGGTAATAGAAAGACATGGAGACAAACTATAGACAGGGAAATAGAAAGACATGAGACAAACTAAGACAGGAATAGAAGACATGAGACAAACTATAGACAGGGAAATAGAAAGACATGGAGACAAACTATAGACAGGGTAATAGAAAGACATGGAGACAAACTATAGACAGGATAATAGAAAGACATGGAGACAAACTATAGACAGGATAATAGAAAGACATGGAGACAAACTATAGACAGGGAAATAGAAAGACATGGAGACAACTATAGACAGGAAATGGAAAGACATGGGACAAACTATAGACAGGGTAATAGAAAGACATGGAGACAAACTATAGACAGGGTAATAGAAAGACATGGAGACAAACTATAGACAGGATAATAGAAAGACATGGAGACAAACTATAGACAGGGTAATAGAAAGACATGGAGACAAACTATAGACAGGATAATAGAAAGACATGGAGACAAACTATAGACAGGGAAATAGAAAGACATGGAGACAAACTATAGACAGGATAATAGAAAGACATGGAGACAAACTATAGACAGGATAATAGAAAGACATGGAGACAAACTATAGACAGGATAATAGAAAGACATGGAGACAAACTATAGACAGGGTAATAGAAAGACATGTAGACAAACTATAGACAGGGAAATAGAAAGACATGGAGACAAACTATAGACAGGATAATAGAAAGACATGGAGACAACTATAGACAGGTAATAGAAAGACATGGAACAACTATAGACAGGGTAATGAAAGACATGAGACAAACATAGACAGGAAATGAAAGACATGGAGACAACTATAGACGGGAAATAGAAAGACATGGAGACAAACTGTAGACAGGAAAATAGAAAGACATGGAGACAAACTATAGACAGGATAATAGAAAGACATGGAGACAAACTATAGACAGGATAATAGAAAGACATGGAGACAAACTATAGACAGGATAATAGAAAGACATGAGACAACTATAGAAGAAAAAGAAAGACATGGAGACAAACTATAGACAGAGAAATAGAAGAGGTGGGGAAGACTTGGAATGAACTAAGCTGGCTTGGTCAAGACAAATCTGGTTGGAGGAAATTCATTCATGCCCTATGCTTCAAGTGGATGTAAGAGAAACAGAAGACACCTTAAAGGTATGTGATACTGAGTCAAGTTATTCTAAAACATCTCTCCTGCAACAAATAAATATGCAACTAGTTTGTTTACATATATTTATTGATACAGTCAAGCACAGACCAAAAGCTAATTAGGTTACAGAAAAAACAAACAGTGAAAAAATAAGTAACAAGAGAATGAGAAATACAAGCATTCTTCAGAAGAAGGGGAGAACAAGAAAAAAAATGGACAAAGGATATGACCTTATCAAAATGGCTAAACCTGAAAACTAAAATCCTCTATTTACACTGTATGGGAAAAAAAAAAGCACAGAAGATTTATATTTATGACAAAAGTTTTTTAATCAAAGTGGGACACATAATTGAAATATACACATTTTGTCAATTTCAATTAAGTCGTTACTAGTTTAAAACCCAAAATAATTATTAACTTTTCGTTGTTATTGTCATCCTTTGGTGTATTTTCAATAACTATGTAAATTTTTTAAAATAAGATTTAAAAATCTATTAAAAAACATGTATGGCTGTACAGATTTGAACATGAGTATCGCTTGTTTATAAATGGTAAAACGTCGTAGCGGTATGTATGATTACGTTTTAAGTGTGGCTCTCTTCTTGTGATGAGGGCTTTCCCTGAACCATGAGATAAAAATAACACTTACCTGACCAACTTCATAATCAATGTCCTCCAAATCTAAAGTGGCCAACAAGGTATTGATATCTAACTGAAAACTTGGACTCACAGTGTTTCTACTCTCATTAGAGTGCATCGACAGGTTGTCTGCAATGGTCAGTTGGATGTTACAGATAAAATGAATCATGTTAATAAGATGAAATGGTAAGAAAAACTGCAGTATAAAACTTACGATCAGCTAAAAGTAAAAGCAAAAATATATGCATGTAATATTTTCCCAACAAAAACGTTGGATTTTCTGACAAATATTCCTATATGGGGGAGACTGCAGTAAAACTATGGCAAATGGCGAAACACATAATAACAAAGTACTGTAGTTTTACAAAATACAAAACAATGACAATACACAGCAACATTTCGGCCAAATGGCCTTTATTCGTTTTTAGTCACGTTATTTGTGTTTAGTCACAGATTTTCATTTTATGCCCGTTGGAATATATCTCTGTCGTAGTCTATATGAAGTGTGCTGTGAAATTCGTCACTCCTGTTGTATCATTTGCTTGATAAAGGCCTTTTGGTCGAAATGTAACTGTGTATTATCATTGTTTTTGTATTTTGTACAACTACAGTACTTTGTTATTATGTGTTTTGCCATTTGACAAAATTCCTATAATTCAATATGGTCTCTTCATGTAGAAGAAAGTAGTTTGGAAAAACATACTCACCGTTTCATTGGCACACCTAAAAAAAGTGATAAGTATATTCAGTTTGTCTTTAAATTATCAATGACTTATGGAATGAATTCTGGCACGTTCATTAAATTGATAAAATGTAATGAACTTAGAGTATGATCAATGTAACTGACATCTCTGACCTGCAGGTATAGGAGTCCGTGTTCTAATTTTGCTAAGATCTGGGGATACAAGTCCATCCATAGTAAATTCTGGGTATTCCACAATGTGATCGTTTTCAAATATGCCCTCATAAATACGACCATTTTTTAAGGTGAACTTGCCCTGAAAAAAGTTAGAACGAAAATGAATGACAGATAACAAATCTATATTCTGTGATATTAACTTACTGCACATATAATTTGAAGAATTAATATTTACAGTGGTAATAATTTATTTTGTTTGAAGTCACATACTTCTTCAGCAATCTCTGGTCATATGCTTAGTTTACTGTGGACCACAAACTGGGCAGTCAGTTTTAGGTCTGTCAGGTTTCCCCAAAGCTTAGTTTTTAGTTTGACAGGGTATGGCCACATGCTGCTTCTCAGCTCACCCAGGAGAGGACAGTTTTGCAAGGGCATTTTTGGTGTTGGTATACCTGCTGACACAGAGACCTGTTTGACTTATTCCTAGTCTATGTAAGTGTCTGTTGAGTCTGCAGTGTCCGACGTAGATGAAATATCTGGTCTGTTCTGCACGGATCTTTGAGGAGTCCTTTCCATAATCATATCCAGTGTTTGTTTCCATTCTACTGCATATTTTCTATGTATGTGGGTTTTGACCTCTTGAAAAGACAGTGGTTGGTAAAATAAATTTTAAGATTTTAAATTAATGACCCTAAATTTATTACGTACAAAACATTTATACAGAAATCAACATTTTAAGAGATAAGAAATAAGAATTAAACAAGAAGTACAGTTGTTTTACAAATGACAACAACAGATATAATCAAGGGGTTTCCTTCAAGAGGTCTTTATCATCATCATCATGTACCATGTCAGCTGGTGTAGACAATCATTGATGTCCACAAATGTCAGTACTCAGTCCTGACTATCAGTTCAGATGTTGACACTGTTCTGTGCCATGAAGCTAAACAGTTCAGAATTGTTTCCCTTTTTCTCATCTATTGATTTTACTGGTTGTCACAATGTGTTCTAAACCTTCCTTTCTCATCACTTTCCCGAAAAAGGAGGTCTACCTCTTTTTATAATGCTAAGTTTTTTCTGTGTCTTTATCTCCTCAGGTGAAATGGTTATGCCCCAACCAGGGATAAACAAAGCACAAGAGAGAGAGAGAGAAAGTCCAGTAAAGTGTTCCTTTCAAAATTTGAATTGAAATAGCACTTCAATATTCTACATACCTTTCCATGCTTCATATTATCTTTCCAGTTGCCTTCATACTTGGCTCCATTTGCATAGTAAAATACACCTTGACCATGACGCTTTCCGTTGACCAGTTCACCACTGTACATGTTGCGAAGTGGATACTGAGATTTATGAACACGACGAAGCAGCCAGATATGTTGGCCCATCCCATGCTAAAACATATTTTTACAATTAAACAAAATATTGTGCTTAAATACACAATCATTATTTAACCTTAACTACTAGATTTCATCTACTGAAAATTAAAATCGTGTCATATTCTTTACAGGACTTAGCCATCAACAACAGTAAACGAGTCATCAATTTTCTAGGCACCATTTACACATTCAGTAGTTTGTCATTGCTTTCTGAATGGTGAGGTTTATTTTTAGCATTAGTCAAAATCCATGGGAGCTAATTTGCTTCCAAACTTGCCCGTCATGGAGTTTGAACCAGGTATGCCTGGGTTGTGATCGAGTTCAGTAGTAGATTTCATCTACTACTTCCACTAATTATTACCTTATTTATTAAACACATTATTGTATCTTTTTTTCTTCACCAAGCTCCTTTTTTTTGGGTTATCTTCTTCAACTCTGTTCATGAGTTGTTTCATCTCAAATATACAAGCATAAAAGATTATCGCATGTGTTTGTGCAAACACTGTTTGATTAAATCTGACCTGATTATTCCGTGTTCAACAGATGATGCTGTTTATGAAAGACACTGCTTAGTGAAGTTCCCTTTCTTTTTAGAGCTAACTGGTTGTGTTATTAAAAATGCTCATCTGTAAAGCTTGACAATTCGTGCCTTAAGAATAAGGGTTTGTGGTTTGAATCCTCCGTTTGGTAATTTGTTTTGTTCTGAAGCCCTGAATACTTGTTCACTGGTTTTTTTTTAAACCTATAAATGTTAGCGACATTCCAGACCCATGTTTCATTCTGAATGGTAAAGAATAACAGAAGAGAGAAAATGCATGCAGTATTTCCCATTCACCTCAAATTATTTTTAGTTTTTGAGCACTTACCTGAATTCCATTCTCCCACTGTCCAAAGTACACCTGATCTCTATCCAGCCACTTCATAGTTCCCTCTCCATGTCTAACATTGTTGAACCACATGCCACTGTAGGTGTTGCCAGAAGGGTAAAGTCTAGTACCCCAGCCATGTTTTATCCCCTTTACCCAGTCTCCATCATAGTAAGACTCTGGGTATGCAGAATAGTCCATACGACCCTAAATGTTGATTAAAAGCTCAGACTAAACTGACATAGAGTGAAATAGGACAACAATATGACTAAGTGAACTATAAGAACACAAATGACTAAGTGAAATATTAAAACATACATGACTGTGAAATAAAAACACATATGACAAATTGATATATAAGAACACATATGACTTATGTGAAGTTTACTCGGCAGATTGTGCGGAAGAAACTATACTCTGGTTCAACGGGCAAGAAGGCGTCTGCCAGCAACGCGCTGCGGAGCGTAGTGTGCACGGCCAGACACGTAGAACACTCTGGTCACCCGCTGCACCCAGATCCTTCTCCAGTCATCTCGACTTTGTCCTGCCACTGGACACAGAAGGATTTGGGCGAGAGAGTAAGATTGACGAACTGCGCAACTCTTTCTCACTTTAAAATAAATCATCGCGCAAGTCACCATTTCATCCATCCTCTCTTGGATGAAAATTTGTGTGGTCATTATCACCCGTGATGGACGAGCATCATCATGAAACATGTATGACTAAGTGATATATAAGAACACGTATTACTAAATGATATAGAATAACACATGAATAAGTGAAATATGAAAACACATAAGAATAAGTGAAATAAAACACATATGATTAAGTGAAATAAAACACATATGACTAAGTTAAATATAAAAACACATAAAAATAAGTGAAATATAAAAACACATAAAAATAAGTGAAATAAAACACATATGACTAAGTGAATTAAAACACATATGACTAAGTGAAATATAAAAACAAATATGACTATAAAAATGAAGAGGTTTTGTACAAATCACATTTTAACTTTAGCCTTTGTGTGTTCAATTGTGAGATTTTTTTGTATTTAATTGTGAGGTTTTGTTTGTTTAACTATGAAATTTTGTGTTTTTGTGTATTTAAATGCAAGGTTTTGTGTATTGAATTGCAAGGTTTTAGTGTGCAAAAATGTGAAATAGTTAGTGTTTATTTGTGAGGTTTTGGATACTAAATTGCAAGATTTTGTATGGTTAACTGCTAGGTTTTGTGTATTCAAATGTAAAATTTGGTATATTTAATTGTGATGTTTTCTGTTTAATTGTGAGGTTTTTATGTTAAACTGATTAGCTACTGAATTGAAATACGGGTTGTGGCTAAATTAAATTTAGGTCCCATTTTCCCATTGCAGGAGTAATGGGAACATTTTCTAATGGATATTTTCCATTACAAATTCACCTGCAGTTTTCTTAATTATTAATATACCAGATTTTTATGAGTAATATACCATTTTGTAGGTAAATGAATTTTCTTTATGATCGATCTAAAACAATTGTTTGTTAATTTGTAGTCCTAAATTTGTAAACGTAAAATTATTATTTACAACAGAAAATTATTCAAAAAATATAAATATGTCCCAAATTACCGACAAGTTTTGAATTTCCAAAACATTTAATACCTTGATGGTTACCTCCTCTCTCTTTTTAGCCTGTTACGCCCTTGGCGTTTAGGGCAGCAACAAACGTACACCATTCTTCCCTGTTCATGGCCTTCCTCTGTATTGTGTTCCAGCTATGATTCATTTCCTTCAGCTCTTGCTCTATCGTTCTCCTCCAGGTCGTCTTGGGTCTTCCACGCTTCGCCTACCCTCTGGAGTCCATCTCAGTGCAGTTTTCGTGTCGGAGCCAGTCTCCATCGCATCACATGTCCAATCCATCTCCAGCGTTGTCTTCAGATAATAGTGCCCATATTCTCTTGTTGGCATCGTGCAAGCAATTCTTGATTCGAGATAGTAGTCGGCCAGTACACGCGTAAGATTTTCCAAAACAAGTTGTATGAAAGGCGGAGAGTCTGGACATATCCTGTTCTGTCATTCTCCAGCATTCCGATCCGTACAGCAATGTTGACAGCACACAGCTGTTATAGATACTAGTCTTGGTTCTGATGCTGTATTGGGCAGATTTCAAGGCGGTCTGAAGGGTCATGAATGCACTTCGTGCCTTACTCAGTCTGTTTTTAATGTCAGATCCAGCGCCTCCTTCATTGCTAATAACACTTCCAAGGTATGTGAAAGCGGTTGTATCTCGGAGGGTTTTACCTTCTAGTTTGACTGGTGCTGGGGTTGCTATGTTCAGAGTCATTACTTCAGTTTTCTTCTGATTTATTTTCAGCCCAACCATCTCACTATATTGGTTAAGGCGGCAGGTCTTTTCCTGGATATCTCTATGTGTATGAGATAGGAGTGCGATGTCATCTGCAAAATCTAGGTCTTCCAGAGTGGATGTGAGCGTCCATCTAATACCTCTTGCCTTATCTTCCGTTGTTTTACGCATCACCCAATCTATGACAGTGTTGAATAATAGGGCTGACATAACACATCCTTGTCGCACGCCTGTTTTACTTCAAACTTTAGTTCTGAAGTTTCAACACTGCATGCAAACTTGCTGTAGCAGCTTTTATAATATTTATAAAACACAATGGGATTCCATACCATCTTAAGATACGCCATAGACTTTCGCGGTGTATGCTATCAAAAGCTTTTCAAAATCTACAAAGTTGATATAGAGTTTGCTTTGCCATTCTGTGCATTGCTCTATGATATTTCTAAGAGCAAATATTTGGCCTATACAGCTCCGTCCTCTCCGAAATCCTGCTTGTTCCTTTCTTAGTTTCTTATCCACAGCATCAGTAATACGTTGTACGATGATTTTGCTAAGATTTTACTTGGGACAGAAAGCAGTGTTATTCCACGCCAATTATTACAATCGGCAAGGGAGCCCTTCTTGGGGATCTTGATGATGACTCCTCTGTTCCATGCATCAGGTATTATTTGGGTATTCCATATAGTAGTAAACAAGGGTTGCAATATATTAGCTGCAAGTTCTGAGTCTATTTTGAATAGTTCTGCGTTTAAGTTATCATTCCTGGTGCCTTGTTATTCTTAAGAGATTTAATTGCTGTAATGATCTCATCCCGGCTGGGTGTTTCAATGCCAATTTCTAATTCCTCTGTTGGTTCTGGTATGTCTGCTACTACCGTTGGTCTATTTAGCAATTCTTTAAAATGCTCTGTCCATCGTATTTCTTGTTCCTTTTCCGTTGTCAATAGTATTCCATTCTTATCCTTTATGAGAGTATTTGATCTCCTGTAATGTTTCCCACTTATTAGCTTTGTAATTTTGTACACTGTTCCCTGATCACACTTTTTGCTGCTTCTTCTGCCTGCACTGCCAGGTCTTCAACATACATTCTTTTGTCAGCTCTCACAGTCCGTTTGATTTCTTTACTTGCGCTTTTGTACTGTTCTTGGTATCTTGCTTTCAGTCTTTCGGACTTTGCTTCTAACAATTTCTTTTTAATATTCTTCGGCTGTCTATTATTTTCCATGTTGTTGGTGTTATCCATTCTTTTCTTTGTGCGGTACCCTAGACATGTTTCACTGCTCTTGCTATATATAGATGCTATGTTGTCACATGTTCTATCTATGTTGTCAGTTTCATCCGTAGTTTCATTACTTTCTAGGGCTTGGAATCTGTTCTTTATCTGTATTATAAACTTATCCCTTACTTCCGTGTCTTTTAGTCTATCCACATCGAACCTCTTTTGGAAGTTTTTCTGTTGTCCTGTTTTTCTTAGTTTAAGTTTGACATAAGCTGTGACTAGGTGGTGGTCGCTACCAACATCTGCACCTCTCTTGACTACAACATCTAGCAGCGAGCGTCTCCAGGGTCCATTGATCATTATATGGTCTATTTGGTTTTATCTCTGCCATTAGGGAATACCATGTTAATTTGTGGATATCTAAATGTTGAAATAGGGTTCCTCCTATACGAGATTGTTCATGCTGCAGAAGTTTACTAAACGTTCCCCATTTTCGTTCATCATACCACATCCATATTTTCCCATAGTTCTATAACTATGCGTGTTGTCTTGTCCGACCTTGGCATTTAGATCTCCCATAACAATGATAACATCATGGGATGGTGACTTGTCTAATTCTGCTTGTAGGTTTTCGTAGTAAGAGTCTTTCTTTGTATCTTCGCTATCATTAGTTAGCGCATAGCATTGTAGGATTGTGATGTTTGTATGCTTCCCTTTAGTCTGATCTTAATCAAGCGGCTACTGATAGGTTTCCATTCTAACAGACACTTTTCCACGCCTTTCCTTAGGATTACTGCTACTCCTTCATGGTGCAGGTCATCGTCTCGTCCAGAAAAAAGGACTGTTTCACCTGTTGCAGTGGTACTTCTTCCATTTCCTGTCCATCTGCTCTCACTAACCCCTAGGATATGTAGATTATATCTTCTCATTTCTGCTGTTATTTGTGACAGTTTTCCGGTTTGTACATTGTTCTTACATTCCAGCATCCAATTCTGGTCTTGGTTTTGGCATTCAGGACTTCCGTCCTTATGAAAGTAGCTTCCTTTCGGCTTTCACCACTTCCAGTCATGTGAGTCAATGACTCTGGTAGCCCTTCATGCCCGTAGATAGGTTGTATGTTTGTTGTTGTTTCCGTACTTTAATTTTTTTAGAGGATGGGATCGTCAGTCCCAAGCCCAACCCCAACCTGGAGGACCAGGAGACCATGCTTCGTCTGTCCCTCTTCAGTGACCTTTCCGGCTTGGGTAACCTTCCGGGAACATAAGTTCCCGCCGTCCTAGCTCACTGTATCATTGGAGCACGCAAGCCTCCCCACCACTACAAGGTAATGGCCTCATGGGGAGGTTGATGGTTACCATATACTAGTATATCCAATAATAAGAAAAAACCAAGTACACAGAAATTGAACATTATTTAGTAAATAATTTACACTTCTTATCGTCTATGACCTTATCGTTTGTTGCCATGGTAAGCAGTCTTGTACCGTTTGATAAATGCCTTAAAAACTCTACAAATATGACAAAATACAATTTTTTTTTTAGAGTCAACCAATAACATGTGGTTCATTAAAAAACTTACTGTTGGTAAATTAAAATCTTGTACCGAAAAGGGGGAATGTAAATATATAACTTGCTACATTAGGTAACAAATCCTAAAGCTTACAGTGGCTTGTTGACATTAATAAATAGCAGTTTTGATGCTCCCAGCGCTTCTAGGAGGGAAAACTGTTAATTGTGAGGTTTTGTGTTAATAAATGTAAAGTTTAGTGTGATTAATTGTGAGATTTTGTGTGATTAATTGTGAGGTTTTGTATGATTAACTGTGATGTTTTGTGTATAATTGTGAGGTTTTGTGTGGTTAATGGTAAGGTGCTGTGTTTAACTGTGAGGTTTTGTGTGATTAATTGTGAGGTTTTGTGTGATTAATTGTGAGGTTTTGTGTGTTTAACTGTGAGGTTTTGTGCGATTAATTGTGAGGTTTTGTGTATAATTGTGAGGTTTTGTGTGATTAATTGTGAGGTTTTGTGTATTCAAATGTAATGTTTGGTGTGTTTAATTGTGAGGTGTTGTGTTTAATTGTAAGATTTTGTGTGTTTAATTGTGAGGTTTTGTATGTTCAATTGTGAGGTTTTGTGTTTAATTGTGAGGTGCTGTGTTTAATTGTGAGGTTTTGTGTGTTTAATTGTGAGGTTTGGTGTATAATTGTGAGGTTTTGTGTGATTAATTGTGAGGTTTTGTGTTTAAGTTAACAAATACAATTATAATGAATCAAGCAATTTTAACATTATTGTATTACCAAATCTCTTCCTTCAAAGATGACAACATTCAAATTGGCAAAACAACCACATCAAAATGATCGGTTTACAAAAAGGACACTATATACACTTTACTAACTTTGCCTTCTCTATATCCAAGATGCCAGTCTCCTGTATAGGATTTAAAACCATCAGCACTTTCAAAAGTTCCATAACCATGACGTTTGCCATTTAACACACATCCTGCGTAAGTACTGAAAAAACCCAGACAAATTAGACTTTAGAAGCAATCGCACATTTGTTCCATACCATATTTTTATTTCCCATTTCATCTTGAATGCAGTTATGTTTATCATAAAATTGAATAGCATAAAATAAAGTGTATCTATGCTTATTGGTCACGTAGCTCACTGGTTCTACACATCAGTAACTAAGCAATATGGTATAAATATTTAGAATGACCTTGCTTGATAATTTGCTGATTCTGAATTTTCGTGAACCAACTATTACAAAATACTGCACAAAATCAGACTGCTTGTAAAGTTTAAAGTACAAACACACATTTTAAAATAAATTGTATAAAGACAAAGGACTGACTTCATTGAGCTGGGGTTTCCCCATATGGCTTGATCCCTCTCCGCAGAAAAGGCATGCCACCTGCCAAGAGCATTGCACTAAGTACCAAATTTAATCGCTCCGACAACAAAACTAGGAATCTCTTAAAAAAATGCACTCGTGAACAAAATGGTGTGGTCTGGATTCAAACCCACAACCTTCAGAACCCAAGGAGAACGACTTAACCATAAAAACGCTACACACACATTTTCCAGTAGATGACAACTAATGTGCAGATAAACTAACATGATGTATTGCTCACTCACCTGCCATCTTTCCATATATACTTCCCATTTCCTGTGATCTGATTCTTTTAAGAAGTCTCCCCAAAGTCCATCAAAAATTGTATTATTAATTAATTGAATTGAAAAACTCATTGAAAAAAGATTAAAATAAAAATCCCTACAAAATTCGTCCTTATCTTCAAAATTTAATTTGGGCCTCTCGCCGGCGCTTTGGAGTTTGTGCACTACCGCTAAAATCTTTCGGTGTAAAAAATAGATAGGGGCACACATGGTTATTTCGACGGCTCTAGTGAGAGTGACATTCTGCAAAGGATGTACTACATGATAACAGGTTTATGATAAAATAATGACCTTACCTGATTATTCTGTGTCTAGTTATAACGTAGCGTTTGAGACAGACACTCCTCAGTGAGCCATTTTTAAGAATGCTTGCTGATTGTGTTCGTAAGGACGCTCGTATTGCTAGGCTAGGCGATGAGTGTCGTAAGAAATGAGGGTAAGTGGTTCGAATCCTGTGTTTGTCTATTTGGGGTTTTTTTAAGCTCTTAATACCCTGTACATTGTTTATTTGTTGATCATATTCTTCGCTTCCGTTGCTTCCTCTGGGGTTCTTGCAAAAAACTCCTTGTTCTCATCTGATAAAATAATGCTAATTTTTATTTCAATAAATAATGAGTTTTGTGCATTCAAATTACATACATGTTTACTTTAAATTCGGCATAGTTTGTAAACATGAATTATATTATTTAATAATATACAAAGTGATATTAACTCTTGTATCAATAAATAGAAATCATTAGACACATACCTGATACATAGTACCATCAGACCATAAATAGACTCCTGTGCCATGCATGTATCCCTCAGAAAACATGCCCTGGTGACAATTTTTTTTAAAATCGAGTAGATGAGATTAAGCGCATAGAGAAATTTCAGATGTCTGACTTAATTTAGACTGTATGGACAAGAGACAAAGGTAATTAATACAATAAATAATGGACTCATGGATGGGTTGAAATTTAGTAAAGAAGTGAAACGCTACCACACTGGTTTTGTGATTTGTTAAAGATACCCTTAGATAACATAAATTGCCACTATCAGATTTGTCATTACAGTTGGGCATTATACAGGGTGTTCAAGATAATTGCAGCCCCATTGACAAATCGAAAGTTGCCAGATAATCTATCGCGTTGTGTCAATTTACTATTTAAACTGGTTCTGACTAGCTCGTCCTATTTCACATTTGTTCATCGCCCTTCCCGCACTACAATTACATACCGTCACACAACCTTGACCTATACTACGTCATAGCTGAACCTTCTCATTTTCATACATATATGTTAGATTAGCTCCATTCACAGACTGTTTTATCTTGAACACCCTGTACTATGCTACTGGCATCTATGTTTCTTTGTGTTCCTTTATCAACTACAGTATTATTCTTATGCTATCTGTGCCAAACCTGGATGCTGACATCAAACAATTGAAGAAAATTAGTCACAAAGAGATGAAGTATCTAGGTCAGATTCAGTTCCTCATTTAAAGGGTTTTTAAAGCTGAAGGATTGACTTCATTGCACCGGTTTTACCCCATATGGTTCGGTCCCTCTCCACAAAAATGGCACTCCACTTGCCGAGAGTATTGCACAAAGCACAAACTCCAGAGGCCCAGCAACAATCCTAGGGGTTTTGGAAAAACTTCACTGATGAACAGAACGGTGTGGTCCGGATTAAAACCCCCGACCTTCGACTTACAAGACAAAGGGCTTAACCACTTAGCCACAGAGACCCCATTTATCCACTAAGCCCAGAGTTTCTCATTGGGGCTGATAACATAAGATGTGTGAAAGCAGTTGTATTTTGAAGGAATATATCTTCTAATTTGACTGGTGCTGTGGTGGCCATGCTCAGAGTTGAGGTTAGATAGTTTATTGTTATTTGATTGATGTATAGCCAGGATTCTATTATATGTTTAAAGACTTATTTGTGTACTTGTCTCATTTCTCTTTTTATAGCAATACATGATCACTTTTTTTTTTTTAAACAATGTTGTTACTGATTTTTCCCTGTACAGAATGCAGACATGACGCTCTGGACTAAAATGGAATATTTTTTAACAATTTGCACCAACACTTTTATTGATAACAATCAACAAATGCTTACCTTGTAGCAGTGGCCATCAATAAAATAAGCTTCCCCTATTCCTTCATAAAGACCTTTCACTTTTTCACCCACAAAACTGCAAAATATATAAATGATGAAACCTGTTGTCAAGCAGTTATCTAGCCTCATTAGTTTTACACACAATGAGCACAAGTAAAACCATAAAAATTGAAAAGTCAAGAAAAGTTATGTACGTTAAAAGTTAGGTTAGGGTTATGACTTTTGTATCAGACTCTACTCATTCTGCAATGGAAAGGTGTCCTTGCTCAAGAACAAACATGTTATCTGCTTAGTTATTTTGCATTTCACAAGAACTATTTTAAGTATATTCTCAAGTTCCACATAATAACACGCTAAGAAATATTGAAAAAATTCTAGGATTTCATGTGCCACTCTCTTTTACCAACACTGCCTGAAATTGATGGGTTACTTGTAGCATACCCCTAAAGATATATTGTATAGAGAGTTGGCTTCAAGCAAGAGAACTGTGGCAGCCCTTCCTTTACTACAAACGAGATCAGATAATATTGAACACAAAAACATTACGCTGGCAAGATCTTGACAGGTTTAGCTAGAAGCAGTAATTATAGTATAGAGATTGAGGTGGGTACTGCAGCTATGGACTAGCTAGTTACCATGCAAAATGGTAATTATTGTGGTATCTCTATATCCTCCTCGTGTCCCGTTTGACACACAAGGATTCCAAATGAGATTTTCATTGCTGCCATTTTGATGCCTTTCCATTGAATGTTTCCCATGTCAGGTCCCAATCTTTAAACTCTCTTTCCCTATGTCAGCAGGTATGTTTTTGTTAGGCTTCGCCAGTTTTCAGGGCATGTCTCCAGAGCCTGTGCACGACGAGTTCCTCCCAGTCATGTGTGTTCACGTCTGTAGAAGAATATGGCAAAAGATCGGCGGGGTGATTAATTATGTGAATAAGTAAATATATTCTTTATTGGCAAACTGTTTCTAGAGACAACTAAATGTCTTAGTACTCTTACTCTTACTCTTAGTAAGTCTTACTCTACCTTGTACAATGAGCTTTGCAAGAATCGGTTCCTCATATATTGGTTCGGATGTTGATTCCTTTGGTAACGGTATTTCTACCGTCAAATTGTCTGTTTGCTTTACCAATTCTGTGATTAGTTCATGGATATCACTTCCACTTTTATTTACATTGTCGTCAATTTTCTTCGCTCCTCTTTTTTCAGATTTTTTCTCTTTAGATGCCATGTTTGACAACGGTAAGCAATATCAGTCCCGAGCTAAATAGTGTTCGACCATTCAATTCGTTCCTTTCTTAATTGCCTAGAGACCGAATTACAAAAATAACACACAAAATATTGTCACAGTAGTGAAATCCTCCTACATGAATCATTGACACAGTACTTATAATTTTGTTAATTATTTTTTTAGCCATGTGTATACAAAATTTTAACTGTGTGTAACCAAAAGTTCAAATTTGAAATACTCTGTTAGACTATATCAAGACTATCATCATGATAAGGAAGTTTAGAACACACTGTAACAACCGGTAAAATCTAGGGAAGACAAGACAGAGAAAAACAGAGAGATAATTTTGGATAGCCTGACTTCATGGCACGGAAGAGCGTCAACATCTGAGATGATAGCAAACACAAGAGAGAGAATTTTTAGATCCATTATCGCCTACGCCAGCCGGCACGGCAGCCGATGATGATGATCGTCATTATAGCACTCAGGACATGTCCCCATGTGTGCTTTGATCCCCGCGTCAACAAATCTAGCATCGTCAGCTGCCCATACGACAGTTCCATGTTGATAATTCAGTTTTTCCTTATACTTGGTATGCCGTTCTTTTCGGATTTTATGAATCTCGACACTTATCACTCTCAGTCTGGTTAGAGACTGGGATTTATAACCATGAAACTCCTCTGTCAGGAAAGACTCTCAATGCGTTAATATTATAATTTCGGTCAATGCAGTACCTTCTGCAAAACTGATATCGTAGCGCCCAGTTAATCTATCGGTATCAGCGTGTTCATTACCCCTGACTCAGGCACGCCAAGAGACGAACACGAAAATGACGTATCTGATCTAATCATGGTCTGTACCAGTACCTACGCCCAACGGTGTCTCAAACCCTTCGTATTTCGATTAAGCGCACACCTAGGGCTCGTTCTATACATCTCTTATAATCCTGACGCTGTGAGACAAACCAGGATTGGAGACAGGGAAAAGAAAGACTCATGGAGTCAGTATGAAAACACGACAGTAGCTATGAGATGTCAACTACGTCAACGCCCCTGTAACCACACGCACCTCCATTGTCAAATTACTTGTTGTTGTCACGTAGTTTCTGATTATTTTTTCTCCCCATCGTGATAAAAAAGTACACGCACATCGTTATTGTATAGATTTTCAAGCAGTCTGAAATTGTGGTGGCACAGAAATCCATTTCTCTCCAGGTTCATACCCGAAAGGTTCACTATTTTCCCAATACAGTGTTCATTTAAGTAAGTCGAACTCTGATAAGACGAATTTCGCTTAAGTCGACATGATCAGCTTAGTCCCGGCCATTTTCCTTCTTTATCCTTGCATTAAAAGTCTTGCTAAGTCGAATTCTGTTAGCTCGAATATTTGGATTATTTGGATATTTTGAATCTAAAAGTGAATGCCGACTATATACCTGTTGATGTTTAAGTCAAACTGTTCATTATCACACACACAAAAAGAAGATAAAGGGTATTCTCTATCTCGGTTGCGCAAGTTAAGCATATCGATAGGTGTGGCAAGACGGGAAAGCCACTAGAGAAACCCCACTAGAGAAACCCCACTAGAGAAACCCCACTATCGGAGATCGAATCAATTATGGATATGTGCGATGAAGATGATCCTCAAATGAACAACAACAAAAACACACATAAATTGTTTATGAAAGAATAATTTAACGTAAAATATCACACCTACGATATCTAACTACGTATCAACAATCGCGGCTACAATATCTAACTACGTATCAACAATTGACCTACGATATCTCCTATATATCAACAATTGTACCTACAATATCTCCTACATATCAACAATTGTACCTACAATATCTCCTACATATCAACAATTACTGCTACAATATCTCCTACATATCAACAATTGCACCTACAATATCTCCATACACATCAACAATTTCAGCTACGATATTTCACTACATATCAACAATTGTACCTACAATATCTCCCTACATATCAACAATTTCCTACAATATCTCCTACATATCAACAATTGCGGCTGGTGGTCGAAAACTAACTACGAGTACTTCAACTTAAAAAAAAAAAAGATTGAGCTATTTATTTGTTAACTTATAGTGTTTCCTAATTGGTACAATTGTTTGACTCAATGCTACTTCTTCTTCTTCTTCTCTTCCACCATTTACCTCTTTATAGAAGTGTTGGGGTAAAAGGTAGTAATCTTGTGTGTGCTTTTTTAAGGCACTTTGTAAGCTGATATTCATGTTCGTAAGGCTGTTCTTGATGCCGTCGCTCCATCTTTGCGTGGTCTTCCTCTTGCTTTGTACTCATTATACTTTTTCTGTGTGGCTCTCTATGGTAGGCGATACCAGGGCATTCTGGTCAGGTGTCCAAACCATTTAATCTGTTGTTCTTTTATGAATTGCATAACTGGTTTCACATCCAGTCTCCTTCTGATTTCTTCATTTCTAATTTGTCTCACCTCAGCTCTTCTAAGACACCTCATCTCTGTCGTTATGATTTTCCGCTCATTAGCTGCTCTTATTGGCCATGTTTGACACTGGTAACATAGTGTTGGCCAGAAAATCGTTTTAATGAGATTTGCTTTAGTTGTTAGCGGTATCTCTTTGTGTGCCAACAGTGGTGTTAACTGTCCCAGTATTTGGTTAGCTTTTGTGCAACGATTGCTGATTTCGCTAGCGATACTTCCATCTGCTGTGAAAATTGCTCCTAAGTATTTGGCCTCAATTGTTTGTTTTATGTCTACGTTCTGGAGTTTTATTGTAAGGCTTTCTGGTTGTCTACTTATTGCCATTGTCTCTGTCTTTATTATATTTATTTTCATGTTGTACTCCTCACCCTTGATGTTAACTAAGCTCAAATGGTTCTGGAGAGATTCTTCATTTTCTGCAATCAGTACTTGGTCATCTGCAAATAAAAGTTCTGAAATATTATTTCCTTTCCCTATTTCTGCTTCTCTACTTATGCACTGTATGGTACTGTATACTCAGTGCTACTGTATGGTATTAATGTACATTCTCTACTATGTGTGCTTTCTAGATAAGTAGAATTCCTGATAAGTGGAACAATTTCCTTAGGTCCCTATGACTTCTATTTATCCAGACTCCACTGTAATATCTTCCACCTGGTTCAGCTATGATTTGTCTATTTTGAGTGTACACCCTTTTTCCTGTCTCTGTGGTGTAGAGATCAGGTGCTCGTCGCTCATGCCAAAAGTACCAGGTTCCTTCCATGGAGGAGCCATCTCGATATTTTTTCCAGAGATCCTTGATCACAGAGTAGGTAAGATAAAGTTCCCAATCCTATTAGAGACGGTCGATAAAACATAGGTCCGTGTACAATTTGAGCACGTAAAAGAAACCGTGGCAGCTCAAAATCGAGAAAGCAGGTTGGAAAGTCGCTGCCCGGTCAAAACTCATTAGAAAAGATATAAAAATAAAATTCCTACATAAATATCTTCACCATCTTCAAAATTACATCGGGACCTGCCGGTGCTATGGAGTTCATGCACTGCAGCTGAGATATTCTTGTGTAAGAAAGATATTGGAGCACACATGATTATTCACCGAAGTGCAATGATGATATTCCAATCAATCAATCTCTTTAATAATAACACAGTACAGTGGACATAGTTCAACATTGGATTGAAAGATTGTGTAATCAACATTTATCCCACGTATTTGAGGCATAAAATAATCTGTATATTTTAAGAGGAAAATCTGAGTTTATTTCTAAAATTTAAGATGAACCTGTAGATGCTGATTCTCCCTTAGCAGTTGTCGAGCAGTATTCTTGCACATCTGTCTCATGACTTGCTGGTTAAACATACTTCACATTTTGCCACATAAGTATCAAGTAATACTTTTATGTTTTAAAAATTCTGTATGTTGTGAAGGAAGACTGTGGTGATTTCCGTGAGAAGAAAAAATCCTATCCAGATCTTTCTAGTCACTTTAATATCTGTTTCAAGTTCTTCTCTCCATGAGATTCTTGGTCATTATATATTTCTCTTTCCATATGGATTCACTGATGTATCAGCACAATACATCTCCCAACATTATGCTATCAGTGCCAAACCTGGATGCTGACATTAAATTATAGAAGAAAACTAGCCACGACAGAGATGAAGTGTCTACGCAGAATGCTGGGAGTAACAAAAAGAGACCGGTTGAGAAATGAAGACATCAGGACAAAATGTGTACAATGTCAGTACTGAACTTCATTAACTCTTTCCACGCTTTAAGCCGCACACTGCGCCACGGCGGAAATCCGTTGCACGCTTTAAGCCGCACACTGCGCCATAGAGTTGCTTCCCTTATAAGAAGTCTTTCTAGTTTTACTTCTACTGTTTTACTTATACTACTTTTCAACCTTGCTATTCTATTGGGTTGTCAGTTTTCTTTAATTTAGTATATAATAAGATATATATGTTTATTTATTGAAGTAGTTGGATCGTAATTTTTTTAATTTTTTTTTACTTCCTTGAATTAACTGCTTAAACCTCTTCCATTGCCCATAATTATTTTTCAATTTTTAAAGCATGTTGAAAGTTCAGGGACAGTAGAAAAAAAAATTACAGATCTCTTCTTCACTTAAATAACATGTTTAAGTTTTTATCTATGAGAACTTGGTCAAAACTTCCAATGGATACTGAAATAGTATAGCACAATAACCAACATAGTAAGTAAACTGAATGACTCTTTAAATTAAGGAAAACTATGCCCACTGACAGAGATAGTGTCACGCAGAATGCTGGGAGTAACAAAGAGCGTTGAGAAATGAAGACATGGGAAAATGAAAATAGTACGGAAAGTTAACTCTTTCCACGCCCATTTATTTTCTCAATTTTTAAGCAGTTAATTCAAGGAAGTAAAAAAAAATTTTTAAATTACAATCCCAACTACTCGCAATAAATAAACATATATATATTATTATATACTAAATGAAGAAAACTGGACAACCCATTAGAATAACAAGGTTGAAAAGTAGTATAAGTAAACCAGTAGAAGTAAAACTAGAAAGACTTCTTATAAGGAAGCAACTCTATGGCGCAGTGTGCGGCTTAAAGCGTACAACGGACTTCCGCCGTGGCGCAGTGTGCGGCTTAAAGCTTGGAAAGAGTTAAGAACAACAAACTAAAGGGTTTGGCCACATAAACAGATTACGAACAGACAGTGCGCAACAAAGAGCAATGTTGCTCCAAAACAAAGGAAAAGCAAAAGATGGACCTTAGAGATAACAGAGGGGATGAAAGACATTGTTTATGAAGCGCACACAAAAGCCAGTTCTAGAAATCTCTTCTTAACTTGAAGTTGTGCGGCAAATCAAGACTGGAGAAAAGAAAGACAGACAAGGCGCATAGAGAGGATTGCTCCAGGTGTTTCCTTTTTCGGCCTGACTCTGAAAGGCAAAACAGGATTAGAGAATAGATATATCAATTTTAATGCTGCTGAATGTCTTATCAAAGTGGTATTTCAATATCAAAAATTAACAAAACAAAATTTGATTTACACAACCTTATTTATTTTTATATATTCTTTCTGGGATGGGATATACACAATGACGTTAGAGGCAAGATCTTTCAGAAAGACAGGGGCAAATGAAAATAGATCATTGTGATCATAATTTTACTAATTCGTATAGATGGAACAATGTTCCATAAGTTTTATTATTTATATATTGGAATATATAAATATATAAATTTGAAGGAACATTAGTTTAAAAAAAATACATTTACTTATAAGTATGAAAATAATATATCCTATATTATCTCAAATTATTATGAATAATTTACTTCTTCTTCTTTGAATGCTCCATATTGACCACTTGTTAATCACTCTGTGTGATTTGTATGTGAACTGAGCCTAAGAGCAATTGTACATTTCCAGTTATGTGCCTAAAAGTAGGTCAACACATCCAATTTCTGCGATGCTTTTTATTTACTAGGTAGCATCCATAGGTCCTACATCAGTCGCTTCTTATGACATGCCTTGTAGGCCACAGTGGTACTATTCTTTGCTTCTCTTTTGAGGTTCCGGCACCACACTGCGTATTAATAATCTAAATTTGATAATTTCTCAATATTGTGCAGTAGTTAATGTTTTGGATTAGAACAATTAAATATACAAAAGTCAAATCCAGGAAAGATCTACCGCATAGTCTAAGGAGTTGAAAAATGGTACCTAACTGGAAATGGTACAGTAAAGCATGAGTTAAAGGAAAGTTTGAAATTAAATCTAAATGTACTATTAAAAGTTTGGTACTTTCAGCAAGCTGAAAGGGACTGAACACAAACTGGGATGTCCTGAGATATATTGAAATCATTTTCCAAGTTGCGTTTTCTTTTCTTTGTACTTTTCACACTATAGAATGATTGGACAAGCTTGATGGAAGCATTTCATCATCATCAGGTGCTGTGTCGGCTAGCGTAGGTGATGAAGGATCTCCATAAATCTCTGGTGATTTTACCGGTTGTTACATTGTGTTCTAAATCTCCTTTTCTCATCACATGCCCAAAAAATGATGACTGCCTTTCTTATATTGATGATAAGCTTTCTCTGTGTCTTGACCTCATTCAAGGTCTAAAGCCGAAGGATTTACTTCATTACACCGGGTTTTACCCCATATGGCTTGGTTCCTCTCCGCAGAAATAGCACACCACCTGCCGAGAGTATTGCACAAAGCATGAACTCCATAGCTCCTGCAACAATTCTAGATGTCTCTGAAAAAATGCACTCATGAACAGAATGGTGCGGTCCAGATTCGAATCCACGACCTTTGGAACACAAGGCAAAGACTTAGCCACAAAGACTCCCAAAAGAGACTTTTTTGTTTATGATTGTAGAATCTTGAAGCTGTTAATTACTCATGTCCTAACCATTAATTACCCCATACACCCCTGCCTCTCAAAAGACCGCCTATCTTGAAGCAGCAATCCTGTCACATAACTGTCATTACCACAAAAACTTTTGTATCTAAGGCAACAGATCTAGACAAAACTCAGAGATTTGAAGCTGTTATAACTCTGATTCACTTATATCATAATCAAACATTTTTAACTTTGTAAAGCACGAGTTGAAAGTCGTACACAATAATGAACATATTTAGAGCTACTCCAGAAAGTCAGCATAGAGGTGCCTCAACCTACACGATGAAAGGGATTTCCACAAGAATTCTATTCTGTTCAACAACAATCCTGCTCCTATCTTTCTCAAACAAACATCAAGTTAAATGCATATACATTTGTTAACCAAAAAAAAACATACATTTTAATTGAACTTTTATTTAAAAAAACATGTCTCAAGTATTTATGGTGAAAATATATGTTTGTTTAAAAAAAAGTTAATGCCACATAAAACTGGAATGATTAACATATCCATTTTTAATGGATTTGTCATTATGCAATTATAAAAAACTATTTTTACTGTATGTGGTCTGTCCGAATGGGTTTGAGCACGGCTCCTATGCGGAAGACCAATGTTCAATCCATGGTAAGACCACGGATTTTTTTCTGTTGTGGGCATAAAATACAAATTCTAACCTGAAGAGATTCGCAACAACAGCACTAGCCATGTAGGCATTAAATTCCTCAGGCTCTTGCTCCATCTATCCTACACTGCCCTAAAAATTGGTACTACAAGCAGTAACGACAGTTAGTGAATCTATGTTGCTTATCATCTATTATTAGTTTATATGGTTAGTTACACTACTCGGTTATACTGGTTATTATACTTTAATACTTTTTCCATATAGTATAAATGGCCAGCACCATGTCATAAACAAGATAATCAAGGATAAATGTTGACAACAGTAAAGGTTATATTAGCAAATGGAAGACATATACACTTTTCCCATTAAATGTTGCACAATTTAATAAGGTCTTTTGTGACTGGTCAAGAAATATGCAAGTTAAACTAAATATCAATTTTGTTTGTAAATATTGTAGTGTTTTTCATCTGCAGCTTAAGTGGTAGTGAGCTAGAACACAACCCAAGTGTACCTGGTTCAAACTCTGTAGCGAGCAGTTTGGAAGCAAATTTATTCCCATGGTAACGAATGGTAAAAATAGACCTCACCGTTCAGAAAGCAATGGCAAACTATAAATGTATAAGTGGTGATTAGAAAATCAACGACTCGTTTACTGTGGTTAATGGTGATATACTGTAAAGAATATGCCACAATTTCTGTTCATTCATATTTGATACTTTCCTTTATTCTAACAATATTTGCAAAAATAAAACAAATATATAATGTCAACAATCTTTTTTTTTTTCTTAGAAATTTGTATAATAATACTTATTATGTGAATGAAAATTGTTTACTTGTGTTTCTGTTCTTAAAAAAATCAGTTCAGTTTCTGTTGTGTTTGTATGCTTCTCTCTCTCAATTATAAAACTATTTTCCTTGTCATCTTTCCATCATATTGTGGTGTAAACCATGAAACTTTGACCACAAGGTCCAAGACTAATGGAGATCTAGCTCGACTAGGGTGATGGATTCCCTATGTGAAATTTTTTTATTTATTTATTTCTCCGCAAGATCGGGACACAACCCAGGACAAAAAGCATGCAGAAACTGGATGTGCTTGCCTGCAGGTGCCTAACTGACTCAACAATCTCCTTGTCTAATAAGCAAGTGAGATATAGACAACAAAGAATGGTTTAACAAGTGGTTGGTATAAAGTGAACGAAGAAGTAGAAAACGTCTACCTTGGGTGGGCTCCTTCTTCTTCTTCTTTGCGTTCGTTCTTTACGACCAATTTTAATCACTCTTTGTGATATGTTTGATCTTTGCCAAGAACGTGTATACGTTGCACATTGGTTTGGTAGGCCCCTAAACGCATAGACTTCTACACGTTTAGGACATGTGCATCCGATTTCAGCCAAACCTCCTTAGTCGCCTCTTACGACATGCTTGGCAGGTAACAGTGGTTCTATTCTTTACACCCCAAATTTGGGCCCCGTAACCACTCGGCGTACCCCTTGGGTGGGCTGTTCCTCTTCTTGTCTCTAATCCTGTTTTGCTTCACAGCATCAGGATAAGAAGAGATTTCAAGAACAGGCTTTTGTGTGTACTTCATAAATAGTGTTCATCACCTGTTATTTCTGAGGTCCACCACTTGGGTGGGCAGGAAATCCATATAAATCCCAGTTTTACATTGGGCAAAATGGCAAAACCAAAGTACAATTTAACTCTTTCCACGCTTTAAGCCGCACACTGCGCCACGGCGGAAGTCCGTTGCATGCTATAAGCCGCACACTGCGCCATAGAGTTGCTTCTCTTATAAGAAGTCTTTCTTGTTTTATTTCTACTGTTTTACTTATACTACTTTTCAACCTTGTTATTCTATTGGGTTGTCAGTTTTCTTCTTGTTTATTTATTGATGAGTAGTTGGGATCGTTTTATTTTGTTTTAAATTGTTTTATTTACTTCCCTTGAATTTGCTGCTTAAAAATTGAGAAAATAACTGCGCATGGAAAGAGTTAATCAATTATTTAAAAAATAGGATAAAATCCAATGACTGACACATTTTAGAATAAATCACATATGTCATAGAAGAAGCTATAAGAACCTATAGTATTCATGTCTCAAACAAAACTGCTGTAATGGAAATGGAACACAACAAAAAATAACAGACTTTAACAGGAATTGCACAACTAAAATAATGAAAGATCAAGAAAACTGTTCATAAAGGACTGTCCATGTTTATGACAGTTTCTATATATTTTATTCATGAATCTAACTTAACCAGAAATTTCAATGTTTTGAGCATGAGACATATGTAAGTGTTTATAATTCAGTCCATTCTCTATCTCTCTTGATGTCATTGTTCTGACTTATTGTTCATGCTTGGAGGAGAAGAATCTAAGTGCTGAAGCTGTATACCAAAGTGCAGTAACAGGACAGAGTCAGTTTTTAAAACTTGTAACTGCACTTTTGTAACATTGCCACGTTTAGTTTTTCCTTTATCCTTCATCATTAATATTCAATTTTATTATTGTGCATATCCCATGACGATCGTCATGTCAAATAGATTAGAGCACGAGCCCTCAATCACGAGACCCCAGTTTGATACCTGCTAAGATCAGAGGTTTTTTCTGTCAGTGGCATAAATAAAAATCCTAACCCAAACAGTTTTACGTGACTGCACTAGCCATGCGCTATTAAATTTATCAGGCTCATAACCTTCTCTGTCCTACACTATCATAAAAAAGCGGTTATACACAGGCAGTAAAGAATAACAGACATATCCCATAGTCTGGTTAAGTAAAACAGGGAACAAGTTGTATTGTATCAAACATTATATAATGGTAAAAAAATATTAGACATTATATAAAGTTAGTTAGTTAATTGCATATCCTTTACAGGACTTTGCGAATCAACACCAGCCTTTTAACACTGTTTGTGTTTTTCTAGGCATTATTACGTTCAGTAGTTTGCCATTGCTTTCTAAAGGGGTGGTGCCATCGTCCTTTCGTAAAAATCCATGTGAAACAATTTGCAACCAAACTGTCTGCAGCGTGATTCGAACTCAGAACGTTGGGGTTAATAGACTGAGTCCCTATCTCCTAAGCCACAGACGCCACCTTATATAAAGTAGCAAACAAATATCTCAGACGCCACTTGCCATGTGACGAGTACAAAGTTATCCAGAATATATTTTTTGGCTTGAGTGGATGTGTTTTTACAAGATTGAAAAATGTAACACAATAATGTAAACCATTACAAAAATAAACTTTTCAAAGAAGTTAAACATTACTGACTGTGACATTAGAAATCAACAGAAACTATAACATACACGAAACAGAAATGTGAATTTCAAGCTATAAATATTATTTTATAAAAATAAAGAGTAATGTTACTCTGGTGCAGTGGATGAAGAGGAAAGGGCTGTCCATGCAGAGGGTGAACCTCAGAGATAAATGATGCAGCAAAAAATATTGTTTATGAAGCGCACACAAAAGCCCGTTCTGGAGGACTCTTCTTAACCTAAAACAGGCTTAGAGAAAAGAAAGAAAGAACATTATTTTGTATGAAACATCACAGTATTATAAGATCAGGTAAATGAAAGATAAACAAATAAATGTGAATGCCCCTTTAAAAAATAGATTAGAAAGTATAAGTAGCCAACCAACATCACCTGCAAATAGTGAGTGTGGGAACATAGTGATGACTGATCTGTTGGAGGATAAAAAGTATTCAATGAGCGAGGATGTCAATCAGGAGAAGTGAACTGATTAGTTAAAAAAATTAGGAACCCTTTTTTTATATTATATAATGGAGAATAAGGTGTTGGGCTTGTATTTTTCATTATGTTATGTTATGCGATCGACATCACGGTACATTGGGCATTCCCATGCATGCTCTGTCCTCCGCTGCAGCAGCCATCCTAAAGTCCATTTGCTCACCATACCCATGAGAAGTTGATTACTATATCTTCTCTTTCTACCATGAAGACGACACTGTCTGGCATGTCCAAACTTACGCCTAATTCTCGAACTCGTTCCAGTGTCTGAGACGTGCCCATGTCACATAATTGAGAGCGTACCGCATTGATGATGGTATTTTTCATTGACCACTGGTACACAATGTGTGATGTAGCCTCCTATACTCTCCAGTGCTTTTCTGGCACCAAATTGAGTCTGGGTAAAACTTGACTTCTGACTTGAGAGCTGGTACGGAATGAAAATATTTCACTCCCAATGTAGAATTGAACCTAGACAACTACACTATATCGGCTCTCAACTAACAGATTATTTTCATAAAATGTCCACTTCCACTGTGGAATTGAACCCAAACCACATGGCTAAGAAGTGAGTACACTAACAACTATGCTATATAACAGCTCTTAACTAACAGATTCGAAAGTAATATATTCTAGTATATCTCTAAAATAAGTGTCTCTAAAATGTTTCAATATGGACATAGTGTACTGGGAATACCTTGCGCAAGATCACCAAATGTGTTGCTGTAACAACATAAGAGGGACTCTCATAGCTGAGAATTGTTGAGGCGCAGAGAAAGTGAGCTGCGCGAAAAGACAAAACACACAACATACACGTCTAACTTTGATCATGTATACCCCACCCACCTGTGGTAGGTTGTTGTGTTTGAGGATTGGAGACTACAATCACCTCCGCACATACCAGAGGTGCAGCAGCACACATCTTAGGCTGTTGTCCTCATCGCTTGCAATGAACGACTATTTATTATTATAGGTGGCAGACGTCTTTGGTGTCTGTAGTTTAGTGTGTCTAATTTTGATGTTTCTCAAATTTTGCATTCCCTAATTTTTTTATTCATAGTATCAGGATACCCTTTTCAATTTGTTCAAGAGATTCACCTTCTCATGCAGAATGGTCAACATTTCCATTTCCTATAATGCTGCAGTGGCATGGGATTCATTACAATATTATTTCTTTGATGATAGAGTTGAGCTGCAGTATAGAAGATGTGAGTTCATTCATGTGGATATGTATGTGGTCTTAAGGGGAGAAATCAAGCTGGATAATATAAGTTTTTTTCATTTTTACCATTTTGTGTACCGTACTTTTGACACCTACATTCACTCTAGAATAAGACTGTAAACCATTTTATCACAAACATTCTTTTTAATGTTATATTTCTGCATTTTCTGAAGCATGTGTAGCATTTTTCACAATATTTGCAAGCTCATTATATATACAAAACTAATTTGTGTTGGTTAGAAGGATTACTCTGCTTTTATATGTGTCTCTGTGATTTATGAACATTTCTGGTTGCTCTTTTATCACTTCTATTTCTGATGAAAAATTTCTGGAATGCTTGTTTACCTTTTGGTACTGCATTCTCTATTTTTTCTGCATCGCTACAAAAGATTTATTGCAATTAAGAGCTCCGGTTTTTAAAAATTACTTTTGAACATATGCTCTGTAGTTTTCTTGAATCACCGTAAACTAAATAATTAAAAGTTTCAAACCAGATAACTTTCTGAAATCATTTAAATTTTATACGCTGAATTATATATTTAAAATAACCTGAATAACAAAGACATCCTACAAGAACTGCATATCGAGAAGCATTGGCTCAGAAAAAACATTATGTCTCGGAAGATGAAATATTTTGGACACACTAAACATCACAGTGGTTTGGAGAGAATGGTAATGGCAGCCATGGTTCCTGGAGTACAAGGCAAGGGACGACCAAGACAAAGGTGGCAGAAGAACATCAAAGAAACTTTGAACGTGACACTGGTAGAGGAGGAAGAACTTACTAGTTTTTCACGGGGCTGTCATAAAGCGGCATCACGCAAGGGACATGCTACTACTTAAACATGCTTAGTACAATTTTCTTGAATCAATTTAAACACAATAATTACAATTTTAAAAACAGATAACTTTCTGGAATCATTTTAATTTTATAAGCTGAGTTATATATACCCACATATATATATATAAATATATTGTTTGTGTCTTGTCTGTTTGCCTGCCTGTGTGATGGTATGTGTGTGTGTGTATATATATATATATAAAGATAGAGGAAGACAGAAGAGAGAGGTATGATAACAAAAATTTATTACAACAGCATTGCCATTTGTTCAAAGAAAACATTTTGAATATAGAAACAAATTTATGATTTAGATCACAAGTAATATAAAAAATATAAATGATTAGTACTCTCTCGTACATGTAGAGGCATATTAACATAGAAATAAATTGCTTTTTTTTTCTGTGTATGATGAACATAATACATAAACATAGTTCATATGTACATTTCAAACCAATGCAAATTTTGATTTCGTTTATCAACTGCCACCTCTTGTCATTAATGCTGGACATCACTTTAAGACTAAACTATTACAATGAAAATGTGCTTATCTTGGTTTGAAAATAGCATCAATTTTTTATTTAAAGAACATATAGGGTTTGGTGACGGATTATTTATTGTCCTGGTGAGAAGTTAGGTACTCGGTTCGCTACCTTGTGGTGCCATCGGGATATTTTTCTAGATACCCCCAATTTCAGTGAAGGTGAGATTGAATTCATAGTTCAAAATCGAGACGAGAAGGCTGGAAAGTCACAGCCACAGCAAAATTCATTAACAAGATTTCAAAAATAAAATTCCTGCAAAATATTTTCACCATCTTCTACATTACAACGGGACCTCGCCAGTGTTTCAGAGTTTGTGCACTGTCGCTGAGATCTTCCTGTGTAAGTAACTGATCAGAGCACACATGGTTACTCACCGAAGTGCAATGATGATGTTTTTATCAATCAATCAATCAATCAATCAATCAACCAAACACTAGTTATTGACCAGATTTAAACACTACTTATTGCCCTGGTTTGTACATCCATCACTATGCTGGCGCACAAACAAATCATTATTCTAAGGCAAAAAAACACTTACTGCCCACTTCTTTAACTTCTCATAAATGTTGATAAAAACATGAGAAATAAAAGCTTTATGTCAGCACGTTGTCTTAGTCTGGCATCACCAGTTCTCAAACCTGTTTTCAGAGGCCTGTCTCCAGCTGAATCTGTCCCCGAGGAGCTTCTCCAAGTCTTCGGTTCAGTTTCAAATATCTTCATTACACTCTGGACATGTCCACATGTGTTCTGATCTTCTTTGCAATATCTCCAACAGAGTCCAGCAACTGACCGTACCAGTTTGATTTTGATTGATGAGCCTACTCGTATACCTTTTGTGCTGTTTTTCTCTGACCACTTCAATGTTAGCTCTTGCAATCTAGAAGTTGACGTGAAGTCCTCTTTGTGGCCACACTCTCCAAGTCTTGTGTATTGAAATCAATCAGTCCTTGGTATTTTATCCTGACAATAACTGTTCAGCCTCAACTAACAATCATGTTGATTGATAGAAAGTTGCAAATCTGTCACATAATACAAATGAAATTTGTCACTGTGTCTTATTAACACCATCTTGGAATAAAAAATTGTACTTTTTAAATATAAAATGAGCATGTTGCCAATGATTTTTTTCCTTGTATAATGAGTTGCTCCATATTTCCTTCATTTCCTTTCGGACCAGGTATAAAAACTGACAAATGAAGCAGTGATCTCTAGGTTCCTAGTATTGCAGAACAGTTTTTCAATAATGGATATGGCCACTCACTATTATATGATGTACATTTCTGCAATGGTTAACTATCGCAAAGTTGATGTCACACACCCGCCTGCCCAGCGTGTTCGTAGCGCATTGGACGACGAGGTGACAAGCCCCATGTGAGTGCGGTTCAATTCCGCGGGCTAGCAGAAAAGCCACAGGTTCTCCAGATTTATGGTGTTTGTGGCACAGAACCAAAGGGTTACGATGTCCATGGCACCGAGCCGAAGAGCTGAAAGCTCAAGTGCTTCTGGATCAACAACAAAAAAGTTGGTGTCCCAGATATATAGACCTTTTGTGTCAATATCAAACTTAGTTGTTCAATTGGCATGATTATTCTCTGAAGGCCTCATTATGACCAATCAGATCTGATACCATGCTATAGTATAACTCAAGATGTCGTACTTTAAAGTAAGTTTTTTTTCTGTTTGCAAAATCTTAAGTTACCCTTCTGTAAAAATGTGTGTCATGTTGAGTAATATGTATACACTTTGGCCGAAATTGTGTTCCTGTACTCCATGCTGCTGGGGTTAAAGGGGGTGCAACGTAATCATGTTCTCGGTTCAAACCACACAGATTACAAAGAGTGGTTAACTTGGTTGTTAAGAAAGAAAGCCAACAAACAGTTGTTCAATGTGAGCATCAATAATCTGAATTTCAATTAAACATAACTTGTGTACTGAGTCCAGAGACAGCAGAATACATCCATCAAGACTGTCAGCTCTACAGAGAAGATAGTGAGAAAATATGGCCTACACAGAAGGTGTTACCTTCAAACATGAGGAGCTTGATGATTGACCGTAAACAAAAAATACAGTTGTGGGTTTCAATCTGAACCGCGCCGTTCTGTTCATGAGTGCATTTTTCCGGAGACCCTAGGCTTGTTGCCGGGCTACGGAGTTCATACTTTGTGCAATACTCTCTGCATGTGGCCATTTCTGCGGAGATGGACCGAGCACTATGGGGTAAAACCTGGTGCAATGAAGTAAATCTTTAAGCTTTACAACCTTTTAAATAATACAGTTCATACTGGTCTGATGACTAACAGAAGAATAAATAAGTTACACTTTGCTTAAAAAAAGTGTAAACTTGAAATTAAACTTAATATTATGGCAAATTTTTTGTCATGATTACTTAAATGGTGTCAGTCAGAAAAACATTGAACCACTGACTGAGTTATTAAAAAAAACACACTTTAGTACAACCAAACCACAAACATAAGACTTCATTATGCTTGTCTAGTCATGAAGACATGTTTAACAAGTGACATAGAGGTTGTTGATCAAATTTATCTCAAAATTGTAGATAACCTTACAATTAAAACAAAATATGCAATAATTGTGGAATATAATTTAATTAGCATGTTATTTCTATATTCATTATTCAAAACGTTCTCTTTTGCATCATAAATTATTAATTTTTTTAACGTAATTTAAAGTTGTACATTAATGTTTCCCAAAAATTAATAACAAAAGTATACATTCTAGAATAATGGAAGAGCATAATTTCGCCCCATAGAAAAAATAAACAAAAGGGTGAACATTATAGGAAGGTAATAAATGAATGCCCAATAGGAAACTCAGCAGTGTTTTCCAAGAAAAATTGGATATTAATTCTTCAACATAAATGTAAAGTATGTCCCTTTTTTTTTACAGTTTAGAAGCATTGTATGTAATGAAGAGAGTACCATCCAAATTACAGACTTTCTCCAAATTATGCTTTTCTTGTATCAGATAGAAAGAAGCAATAAACTAAATATCCATGTCAATGGCATTACAATCAACCAAGTGCAAGTATTCAAATACCTAGGAAGCATATATACAGAAGATGGAAGACTAGACAGAGGCTAGAGTGCAAAAAGCAAATGCTGTAACCTACCAGCTAGCCACATTGTTAAGGCACCCAATCATCTCATTGACAGCTAAACAACAGCATTTTTATGCTTACTTTGTGTTACCAGAGCCAAACATGGACAAAACACAGTCACAAAAAATAACTACATGTAAAATGCGATGCCTGCGAAAAGTTACCAACAACACCAGAAAAGACGGAGTCATAAACATCAGCATTAAAGAGAAAGTTGGGACAGAACTTTGCTTGAATTACATTGAGAAATAAAGAATTAAGTAGTTCGCCACTAAATAAGAATACAACAAAGCTCCACTGTACCCGTCTTCTAATTAGAACATTAGGAAAGAAGAGCGAGAGGAATACTATGTAAAAGATGTTTAGATGGCATAGCAGAATCCTGTCAAAAAGCAAAAATAACTATCACCCACACCACTAGAGCAGTGCAAGACAAAAAACAGAAAACCAAGACACTGAGCAACAGCCGGTAGCAGTGTGACAACAAACAAAGAAAAAGAAGATAAATATATTCTCTGTCACGATTGTTTTATCATTTGTCATTATTGTAAGTAATGTAGCTTGCTTGAAACTTGAATTTGGATTAAATATTACAGAAGTATCGGCTAGAAACCAGAATATATCAGGGAAAACACACAAATACAAGGATATAGACATACGAAAATAAAATCTATCATGTTATTGCTAATATCAGCTACAGCTTGTAAGGAGCTAAGATTGATTTTTATGAGGCTGCTGTCTGAACAAGAAGAGGACTGTGGTCATTGTCTTGAGGATATAGCATGACCAATGACCTGAACCCATAAGAAAGTCTACTACAATGGCGGTGTGGTTCTCTTATTGTAGTGTGAAAAGACAGAAACTACTACAAATTTGCAGTATTCTTCATAAAAACAAAAGATAAATAATCTTGAATGTAACATTTGAATGTAATCTTGAATGTAAATTAACACGCAAGAGAATGTTAACAGATAAGTATGAAAACATTGTTCAGATGTTAAAATCTATCAACATAAAAATACATGCAAATAAAAATAAGAAATATTATAGAAATTGCCCGCAAATGTTCATGAATGTTTGTCTCAAATTCATAATTGCTCTCAGTACTTCAATTCTGGTAGTCTTTCTCTGAGAACCAATAACTGTAAAAAAAGGAATGAAAGAATTTCAACAACTGAAACAAAATTGTATTTTTATAACAGTAAATTAGTCACAGATTAGACCCTAAGTTTCAGCAAGATCTGAATATGAATTTGTGAACATGTTAATTCAGATTGTTTTTTTAGATCCAGAAGCTTCGCTCTTGGCTTAGTCGGACATCGTAACCTTTTGGTTTGGTGCACAACACCGTAAATCTGGAAAAACCTGTAGCTTTTTCTGCCAACCCAGGGAATTGAACCCGCACTCACAGAGGGCTTGTCACACCATCACCCAACGCACTACGAACATGCTGGGCTGTTAATTCAGATAAGGAGGATGTATAATCTGCTCGGATACATCACTTTCAAAACACAACACTCACTTTCAAACATAATATGTAATAATAATAGCCGTCTATAGTGAGCAATGATGACATCTTTAAACTTGTGTTGTTTCGTCACCTGCATGTGTGCATTTGTAACTGCAGAATTCAATTTTGTTATAGAATCCTGAATATAGAATACTGCAGGTGGTCATGGCTGTGAATGTTCTGACATTTGATGCAGTGTGTTCTAGTTTCAGCAAATTTGTGATTAACAGTGATGTGGGCTCTTCTAGTGTTGTAACTGCATCATGCTAGCCGATATTGCACAATGGTTTTATCCCAGAAGGTAATGTTGATTAGAATCTTTGAAGTATATTCTAATTTCTCCTGGCAGTCTTCTGTGGATACCATTGTACAGCAGCTATTTGAGATGTATTTATCAAGCACGCGCAGAACATGAATGGCTCATCTTACTTGGGCTTTCTGCTGCAGCATGTGGCTGTTAATTGGAATGTTCTTCCTTATGAGGACTTGATTCAGTTTACTTATTATTAGGTTCTTCTTCTTCCCTTAACTCCCCTTGAAGCACAAGACATCAACAAATTCCCTCCAACCAGATCTGTCTTGAGCATGCCAGATTAGTCCATTTCAGGTCTTTCCTGCCTAATCTATTTTTCTGTCTACAGTTGTCTCTATGTCTCTCTAAATATTCATAAATCCTTCTTGCCTCCCGGATTCTATTTCAAAGCCATATGTGGGTATCTGGTCTTCTGCATTCTTAATGTATGTCCCAACCACTTCATCTCCTCTTTTATTTCCTTGTTGATGCCTATGTGCGAGAGATCTCAGTATTATATATTTTTTAGTTTATGCTTATAGGGAACTCTGTTGAACTCTATTATCATTAGTGATTTTACTGTCATACGATATCTACTGGAGAGAACAGAAATAAAAACAATTTTCTTCTATGTTCAAGTCTGTGCACATGATATGTCTCAAGACAGCCTGTCACCATGGCAAGGTCCATTATTTTTGTCAGGTTGAGGCAGCGTCCCGATAACTTCTTCCTCAACTCTGTACCTTCTGGCTGTAGTTGTTCATTATAACCCTGGCAGTCCTGAAATGTGTACAGAGCTCTGGATCCTTGTTTCATGTGTGCATTTGTTATTGTATATAGCCCAGAGTCAGTAGAGTCTTTGTGTACTGGGTAAGTTCTCAAGCAAAACAGAATAGTCTGTTTGTGCCTGTAAAGTATTGAGTCAGATCTATTGTCCATATCCATATTTTCTTTGAAGTATATTTGTTGCGGATGCTGGTTTCAGCTTCTCTGTAGGACATTGAGAAACTGACTTTCTCCATTTTGCCATGAGCTCTGAACAGTTTTTCAGATATCTAACTTTCTGTAATTCCACAATGGAAAGGTATACTACAAATATTAATCAAACATTCCCTATATATTTCAAAACAAATGCCCGTGCAGTACTTTAACTAATATATTCACACAAAAACCTAGAGGATTCAGACACTGGTGTATCGACTAGAACCACCATTTTTGTACCCAAATAAAAGATATAAACATACCTCTTTTTCTGCAATAATTTTTTTCTCGGACAAAAGTTGTACGTCACTCCACTGCTGCAGCAAACACAAGTCTTCAATTTGTTGGATGAGAGATGCATGTTCCCTTTCAACACAAGCTTTGTATACTAAAGACAATAATGTGCATAATGTCAGAAAAACTTTCAACAAATGTGATCCTATCAAACAGTACATTATAAATTCCAAATCTTTTCTATGCTTTGTTTTAGAGACCCACAACAAACAAACTATTGAAGATACAGGACACAATAAATAAAAAGAAGAGGTAGAAACATAATAACAAATGACATTCATCTTTCTTTCTTTTTTTCTTTCTCGAATCCTGTATGCCTCACAGCATCAGGTCAGGAAGAGATTTCTAAAACGGGCCCTAGTATGCGCTTCGTAGATAGTCTCTTTGTCGCCTCTGTTATCTCTGAGGTCCATCATTCATCAACATCAGGTTAGACCAGCATTTCCCAAACTGGGGTTCGTGAGGTAACTCACAGGAGGTCCTCAAGTGCTTGAAGAAATATTATGATCTTTGACATTTCAAACAGAAAAATTAATTTTTAAAACATGTATAAAAACAGTGGTAAACTAGTTCTGCTGCGAAATTAAAGGACCGGATGAGACCAAGTCTAAATGTCTGAAGGACAAAATGAAAGATCATTTGAAGTTTCCTGCAGTCTGAGAAATTGGAGCCAGCTTGACTGTTGTCGTGGTGTAATAATAACTCCATCGCTAGAAGATTTCCATAGATAGAAACTTTTGGGGGTAGTGGCACATAATGTATTTAAAAGGAAGTTCACGGTAATGCAAAGTTTAGGAGCCGCTGAGTTAGACAATAAAAGATGTGATTAAGTCCTCTATATCTCTCCACCACGTTTGTGGTTGGTAAAATCCCACTTCAACTAGAAATAGAACTGAGTCTATGAAACAAGTGCATTAACCACTGTTCTACTATGTCTTCTTGAAATGATACAACACAATAAAGAATCATCATCAGGTGCCGCGTCGGCAGGCGTATGCGGTTATGGATCTCCACAAATCTCTGTCTTTGCTATCATCTCAGATGTTAACGCTCTTTCGTGCCATGAAGTCATGCTATCCTGAATGTTCTCTCTTTGTCTTTCTCTGTTTCGTCTACACTGATTTTACCGGTTGTCACAATGTGTTCTAAACCTCTCTTCCTCATCACATGTTCGAAAAATGATGACTTCCTCTTTCTTATATTGATTATAAGCTTTCTCTGTGTCTTGACATCATTCAACACCTCAACATTAGTCATGTTAGCAGTCCATGGATTCTCATCATTCTTCTGTAAAACTGTATCTCTGTTGCCCTCCTAGAGATTTTCTATCTGTTTGTTATTGTCCATGACTCACATCCGTATGTCAGTATTGGTTCTATGTAGCACTGAAAACTCGCATTCTGATCTCAATTGTCTATCTGTTTGTTTATTGTCCATGACTCGCATCTGTATGTCAGTATTGGTTCTATGTAGCATTGAATAACTCTCATTCCGATCTCAAATCAATAAAGAATACAAGCTTAAAAATAAATCATTGGTTTATTTAATCACTGTACCACATTTTTTTTTTAAAATCCAGAAGCACTTGAGCTGAAAGCTCTTGGCTCGGTGTCATGGACATCGTAACCCTTCAGTTCGGTGCCACGAACACCGTAAATCTGGGGAACCTGTAGCTTTCTGCCAGTCCGCGGAGTTGAACCAGCACTCACAGAGGACTTGTCACCTGTAGTCCAACAGCCTACGAACACGCTGGGCATCAGGCTATACCCATAAACTATACCTTTAACAATGACAGAGTATTAATTTACAAGCTTAAGAAAACATACAAAAACCCACTGATGGTAATGTGACAAGTTCAACATCCACAAGACAAGAACAACAGTAACATCTTACCCTCCCATGTCCGTTTTCCTCCATTTTGCAACTTATTTTTAATGAGCTCAAATTTAGTTCTAAGTTTCTGTTCCTCTTGTTTGCTGTCTTCTGTATTCTAAACCATCAGCAATGATATTGTCAGTTTGTAAATATGAATAAACACAGTAACTTTCTTAAGTAGTTTGTTTACATGTTCATTGAATGAAATAATAATAAATCCCATAACCGGTTAGGGTCGTAGGGGTGCCACTGTGGAGACATCAGCACAAAAAGCACGCCATGAATCTTTGTCTTCAACTCCTCGAGCGAGTGTGGAGAAACTCTGCCCGACCAGCTCTTGATGTTGTCAAACCCGGATTTTCTCTGCCCTCCTTTCTTCCAACCTCAACTGTTCCCTGTAGGACAATCTTAGAGAGTGAGCTATGTCTCATCATGTGCCCGAACCACGCAAGTTTACGCCATTTCACGGTTGTCAAGAGTGGTACTTGTCAACCTGCAAGGTTGTTTATTTGGTCTCGTACATAAATATTTGTCTTATGTTCTATGTAACTAATATGTAGTACCCATCTGTAACACTTATATTCGAAAGCCTGTATTCTTCGTTACAGTTCTGTATTGAGTGTCCAGCTCTCACAACCGTATAAAAGAATGGATAACACCAGCGATTTAGATGTAGATATTGATTTTTGCCATAGTACTGATTTTGCTTTTCCATATCACGTTTAGCCAAGATATAGCGGCATTGAATATATATGATCTTGGATACTGTAGTACAGATAACCACCAAATGTTAATACTACTTCATTCAATCTCAGGTTTCAACATGAATATATTCAAAGAAAGCACTGATCAGTCTAAGAATATCAGAATCTTCAAAGATATCATTACATAATGGCAGTATTTTTTATTTTTAGATCCAGAAGCACTTGAGCTGAAAGCTCTTCGGCACGGTGTCATGGACATCGTAACACTTCAGTGCCAAGAACACCGTAAATCTGGGGAACCTGTGGCTTTTCTGCCAGTCCACAGAGTTGAACCCGCACTCACAGAGCACTTGTCACCCGTAGTCCAACGCTCTACGAACACGCTGGGCAGGCGGGCAAAATAGCAGTATAATGACCATGAGAGCAGCAGTAGTGTAGTTGTTAGGAACTCGCTCTAAAGCTAGTGATCCGGGTTCAATTTCACAGTAGGCGTGGAATATTTTTGACTGCAACAGCTCTCAGGCCAACCCAGTATAAATTTGGCACTGGGAAGTAAAAGGGTCAGCGTGATGCTGACCACATCACCAATCTGTCCGTGTCCAACTCGTCAATGAAAAATATGGGCCTAACACCATATTATTCAATGTACCTTGAGGTATGAAAAATGGTTCTTTTACTTACTTCTCTCTCTCTCTCTTTGCCTTTTACCCCGGGTTGGGGCATAGGCCCTCAACCAACTCATGCCAAGTCTTCCTATCTCTAGCTATCTCCTGCAGCTCCTCTCAGCTCTTCTTTATATTGTTGATCTCCGCCTCCAAATCTCGTCTCCATGTATTTCTCGGCCTCCTTTTCTTTCGCTGTCCCTGCGGGTTCCAGGCAAGTACCCTTCTTGTTATATTCCCCTCCGGTTTCGCAAAGTGTGTCCTATCCAGCGCCAGCGTCTTTTTAACCTGTTCGTTCACTGGAATCTTCTTTTACTTACTTACTTTGCTATAATGATCATAGAAAATTTAAATCTTTATGGAGTGAAACAGACAGAGCAATAAAGAACAGAGAAATAAGAGCATGCAGATTCCCAATGGCTACATGTGAGAGCAAGACTTTACCATTTAGCACATCAGCTAAGAAACACATATGTGCTTTTGAATATAAATATTTTAGAAGAGTTCTATAAATTCCATGTATAGAGAAAAGAACAAACAATCTGTCCGATAATAACTCAGAACTATAGAAAATTAGTTGATAAGAAAAATTAGATTTAGAAAAGCCTCCCGAGTGTTAGGCCCAAATTTGTCGTGTAAAGAATAGAACCACTGTTACCTGCCATGCATGTCGTGAAGAGGTGACAAGAAGGTTTGGCTGAAATCGGATGCATGTGTCCTAAACGTTAGAAGTCTTGCTTTAGGGCCTAAAAACCAATGTGCAACGTATACACGTTCTTGGCAAGATCAAACATATCACAAAAAGTGATTAAAATTGGTCGTAAAAGCACTGGCAAAGAAAGAAGAAGAAGAGATTTAGAAAAGCAAAGTACTTAGGACACATAAATCTGTAGTACCGTTTTTAGGGTGGTCTAGGATAGATGGGACGGAGCCTGAGGAATTTAATGAGCGCATGGCTAGTGACTGTTAGGTTAGAATTTTTGGGTATGCCACAACAGAAAAATCCTTGGCTGTTCAGTGAATTGAACAAGGGTCTCCCGATGGACCATACGCTAATCCATTCGGCCAGACACCATAATGAGATATTACTCGGAAAAGACAAATTATGAGAGGCATTCGGGAAAGTGAGAGGATGGATACCTAACATGATAGATGACAACAAAGAGGCAGGACATCTGCAGTATAATAGAGAGAAATTCTGAAGAACTGTTAGAGTGGCAAAGTTCTGCACAAGGCAAGCTATGAGATCATCATCCTGATGGTCACAACTGTTTTCTGATCTTCATATGCAGGACACATTTAGTAAATATGATTAGAAATATTTTTTGTCAGTGGTATTGTCAGAAGTACCTATCTTTAGTTTGAAGAAAAGATGATATCTCAGTTTCTTCTTGCCTGTGTGGAGTATGTAAATTATGACTTGTTCTTTTATGTTAAGCTGGTAATATGCATAGATTGTTTGGTGGCATGAACGTTCTGTTCTCAACTTAATTGCGTATTTTCTTGTGAGACACTGCTTGAGCTCTTCATTGTTTATGCTTGAATCTGACAGCTTTTTCATATTTTAAAACTACCTTATCAAAACAAACAAATATCACACACACCAGTGTCCGCCATCTTGCTAAACCAACTAGTAACATTAAGGGTTGTGTTTGACATCACATTTCTACATAATTTATCTTCAATCACCAACAAATAACTAGTATCTTGTGAGACGAATACATCGGGATGGTGGGATTGGAGATGTTTACTTTCCAGAGCTATATATCATATACAGGGTTAATACAGAGACCCTGAAAACTAATTATTACGAACTATGAAAATAACAATGTAAATTGAAATGATATTCTAAAATATCTCAGACAAAAACACATGCAATACTTACTTTGGCCAAACTCAAAAGGCAGTCATACTTCAGGTTCTCCAAGCATGTGAATGCAACACTGAAATAGTAAATACATTACATAGTTTATATTACTACAAATATCTGCAGTAAAACTTTATACAAACAATGTATTTTTATAAAGTAAAACACAATAAATTTACATTTAGACCAAGGGCATTTATAAGGCAAAATTTATTTGAAACCCCTACATAAAAAGTCGATGTTGGTGACTCTTTTCTTATGGTGTTGGTAACTTTTCGTAGACATTGCATTTCACATGTGCTGATTTTTTGGACTGTGATTTGTTCATTGTCCATGTTTAACTCTGGTAACACAGAGCAGGCATGAAGATAGTGTTGATTATCTTGTACATTATATTTTATAAATTGAGCTATCCTAACGGAACATAAAGCTAAAATTGTTTCTAGCACTATGTCAGTAATTCATTACAGTTTCTGCAACAATATCATTTTGATAGCTCTAACTAAATACCTGATGGCCTTGAAAAATACTTTCAAAGGACATATATTTATAATTATGTGTTACTTATAAGATTATATTCACATAAAATCCAACTTTACAGTACCATATCTACTGAGTTATACTGTAACATGGTATCAGATCTGACTAGTCAAATATGGAGACTATCAGAGCTAACTCATATCTTTATGAAACATATAGAAAACTGACTGTCCATACTGCACTGCAACAGATATTTATATCATGCATGAGAATTGGTCTGGTGCAGAAAGCTGATTTTTGGCAAAAGTGGATTGAGTTTAGCAGAATCGTCTACAGAGCTACTTTGTAAGTGCTCTGATGTTAACACTTTAAGCTAAATGTTAGAGACTAAGCAACTATGTGTTTGCTCTGAGTATATGAACATTGACTCAATTCAGCTTCAGTTAGCTATGTTAAATTCAGGAACCCATGAATAAAGTTTAACTAACAGACACACAACATTTATTTCTAATGATTCATAAAAAAAACGTATGCTTACTCGCTTTAGTAAAAACATTGGCTGATCAAAAAATATAAATCAGAATTCTGGAGAATGACAGAACAAGATATGTCCAAACTCTCCACCTTTCATACAACTTGTCTGTGAAAGATCTTATGAGCTTTCTAGACAAATACTATCTATAATCCAGAACTTTCACAGTGCCAACAAGAGAATAAGAGCACCATCATCCAAAAGAGATGCTGGAGATGGATGGCACATGTGATATGCACGGAGACTAACTTTTGACACGAAAACTGCAATAAGGTCATAGGGTAAACAAAAATGTGGAAGAGCTAAAATGACCTGGAGAAGAACAGTAAAACAAGAACTGAAAAAATGAATCACAGCTGGAACACAATACAGATTAAGGGGATTCGGGTCTTGAAAATCAAGAATCTATTTTCGTTGTTTTCATATTAATATAAAATTTGTATAAGCAATTTGAAAGAGTATGACTTAGAATAGTAAAAAAATTAGGAAAAAAAAAAAAAGCAGCGTTGCCATGGAAACAATACAAAATGGCCACCAAGCACAAAATTTCAAATCCTTAAGGCTCTGAAGTTAATGAATATAAATGAATTCTGTTTCACTCTAAGGTGCGCAATTGTAATATCTACAAAATTACACATCCTTTTTAGGATATTTTAAATATCTAATTTTTATAAATTTTGGGTAAAAATTCCCTCAAAATTTGGTCAAAAAAAGCTGTTTTTAGGGGGTGTGTTTACACAAAAATTCATTAAAAATTAGATATTTAATATATCCTAAAAAGGATGTGTAATTTTGTAGATATTACAATTGGCACTTAGAGTGAAAACAGAATTCATTTATATTTATTAACTTCAGAGCCTTAGGGATTTGAAATTTTGTGCTTGGCAGCCATTTTGTATTGTTTCCATGGCAACGCGTTGACTTTTTTTCTAATTTTTTTACTATTCTAAGTCATAATCTTTCAAAATTGTTATACAAATTCTACATTAATACCAAAGCAACAAAAAAGTTTCAAGACCAGAGTCCCCTTAAGGAAACAAAAATGGAGAAGAATAGTGTACATTTGTTGATGCCCCAAGCGCAAGATGCGTCACAGGTGAGAGAGAGAGAGAGAGATAAAAAACATGATATACTTACTCGCTGTATGCAAGAACACTTGCTGGGCGTGCACTGTTGACACTCTTTGACTTTGATAACAACCTGACTGACTGTGTTGAGTGTGAGCTAGTAGTGGAATTTGAAGTGGAATATTGCGGTTGATAGTTCTGTAGTTGTAAGTTTGATGTAGTCACAGTGGGGAAGTTTCCATTCAAGACACTTTGATGGTTGTGCTCTAGGACTCCTGATTTTAAAGCTATTGGGTAGTTATCTGATGTGTGAGTGACATGCTGATGATGATCTGACAAATTTGAAACAGCAGAGGAAGAACTGGGGTGAAGGTAGTCCTGAGAGACATAGCTTGATATACTAACATCTTTTGATATAAAAGATGAGTTATTCTTTACTTCACCATTTGTCACAGACCTGTTTAGATCATGAACAGAAGAAGCTAGAGTGTTAGAAGATACAGCTGAAGGATCTCCAAAGTAATTGCTTGTCTGATCATAAACTTTCAAATCAGAGCTTTCAGAGTTCAAAGTTGAAATATCTTGATGATCAGTATTATGTTCCGATTTAACTCTGTGCTGCAGATTGAGCAAAGGTGATTCCAACTGTTTATTCGGATGCGATGGTATTTTTACCGCAGACGAGCTGAAAGATGTCAATGGCATAGTTGCAGTAGATGGTATGGCCATTGAGTCCATCAAATCTAAGAATTCAAGGGTATCAGGGGAGGATCTTCCATTCATTTCAGAAGTTGGGAAATCTTTTACACTGTTATTGAGCTCTTTATTGGAATTAATTCGATTCTCACGTTTTTCTCCATGGCTCAACTGTTGATCAAGAACACTAGCACTACTGTTACTATGAGAAATGTTAGCATTTTCAACTGAGGCAGGTGATTCATTAATAGCTGGAATGTGAGCAATGGGTAATGAGTGTTGGGCATCTTTGCCACCAGATAAGTGTGTCATGACTTTGGGTACCAAAGTAGGAGGAAGACTTGAAGGACCATTGTCTGTGTTATCTGAATATATATCTGAATCATAAATAGGCAATGAAGCATTTGATGGACCAACACTACTCCAATCGTTACTTGTAGCCAGATAGTCGTAAGAGATCTCAATTTTACTAGACTTTTCCCCTGGTAAGGTCTCACACTGTGTGTTGCTGATTGTCGAATTCATTGTAACTAAAGGTGTAGAGGAATCTGATTCTGACTGTGTCAATGTGTTTATAAGATGACTGGAAGGTAAGTCTATATGACTTAGACTGGATACATTACTAGAATGTGCTCTATCATCTGTCCTTTTCTCCAGATTAGTGCTTCTATCTATGTTTGCTTCAATAGATGTTAGTCTTAACTCATCCGAGCCACTGGATACAGAAACTGCTATAGACTGGGCTGAATGATCTGGTACATTTTGGCATGACAGAAAGCCAACAGTGTCTAATGTTTTTCTAACATATATGTCAGAAGTGGAAGAACTAGAAGTATTTGTATGAGAAATTGTTTCCGCTTGATTTGAATTGTTCATTGGCTCCACTTTTTCAATTTTTCCTTGACCTTCGCTTTCTGTCTTTGAAGATGGCTCCCTTTCTGAAACACCATTATAAGTATTGTCTGCTGTACAGTCATCAGTATTGGAAGAATTGGGCTGTACAAACATGTTTTCTTTGAAGTCTAATATCCTTTCACCTGCATCATCCTTCAAACGGTTTTCTTCATTCATAATTGATGGTTCAGTTTCATTCAGTAATGACTCTGCACTATCAATGGAGTCTGAATTATTGCTAAATACATCAGCCATATTTTCTTTCCCGGCTTCTGTATTTGGAACCTTTGGAAGAGACTGTGCTGAAGAGACTGTGATATTATGAATGTTCAGCATTTGTTTAGATGTAGACTGACTTAAATCAGTTCCTTTATCCAAGTAAGAATAGAGCTTTTTTGCAAGTTTGTCCTCAGCTGATTCAACTGCAGGTTTCAAAATGACTGCGGAAAGATGTGCATTAGCTCCAACTGCGTTGTGGGTTGCATCTGTTGAAGCCTGAAAGTGATAATGAGAATAGATAATAATTCAAGTTTACTGCAATTCTATGAAACTGCACATTTACCCTGCCCTACCATGCTTGTCTCCATAAATGTAAACAGTTATATAAATATTTGAGCTAGAGAATGAACATTGGTAATAGTTATGTTAAACATAAATGTAAACAGTTATATAAATATTTGAGCTAGAGAATGTAACGAGTAATGGTTAGTATAAACATAAATGTAAACAGTTATATAAATATTTGAGCTAGAGAATGTAACAGTAATAGTTATGTTAAACATAAATGTAAACAGTTATATAAATATTTCAGCTAGAGAATGTAACAGTAATAGTTATGTTAAACATAAATGTAAACAGTTATATAAATATTTGAGCTAGAGAATGTAACAGTAATAGTTATGTTAAACATAAATGTAAACAGTTATATAAATATTTCAGCTAGAGAATGTAACAGTAATAGTTATGTTAAACATAAATGTAAACAGTTATATAATATTAATTCAGCTAGAATGTAACAGTAATAGTTAGTAAAATAAATGTAAACAGTTATATAAATATTTCAGCTAGAGAATGTGAACATAATGTGTTATTTAAACATAAATGTAAACAGTTATATAAATATTTGAGCTAGAGAATGTAACAGTAATAGTTATGTTAAACATAAATGTAAACAGTTATATAAATATTTGAGCTAGAGAATGTAACAGTAATAGTTATGTTAAACATAAATGTAAACAGTTATATAAATATTTGAGCTAGAGAATGTAACAGTAATAGTTATGTTAAACATAAATGTAAACAGTTATATAAATATTTCAGCTAGAGAATGTAACAGTAATAGTTATGTTAAACATAAATGTAAACAGTTATATAAATATTTGAGCTAGAGAATGTAACAGTAATAGTTATGTTAAACATAAATGTAAACAGTTATATAAATATTTGAGCTAGAGAATGTAACAGTAATAGTTATGTTAAACATAAATGTAAACAGTTATATAAATATTTGAGCTAGAGAATGTAACAGTAATAGTTATGTTAAACATAAATGTAAACAGTTATATAAATATTTGAGCTAGAGAATGTAACAGTAATAGTTATGTTAAACATAAATGTAAACAGTTATATAAATATTTGAGCTAGAGAATGTAACAGTAATAGTTATGTTAAACATAAATGTAAACAGTTATATAAATATTTGAGCTAGAGAATGTAACAGTAATAGTTATGTTAAACATAAATGTAAACAGTTATATAAATATTTGAGCTAGAGAATGTAACAGTAATAGTTATGTTAAACATAAATGTAAACAGTTATATAAATATTTGAGCTAGAGAATGTAACAGTAATAGTTATGTTAAACATAAATGTAAACAGTTATATAAATATTTCAGCTAGAGAATGTAACAGTAATAGTTATGTTAAACATAAATGTAAACAGTTATATAAATATTTCAGCTAGAGAATGTAACAGTAATAGTTATGTTAAACATAAATGTAAACAGTTATATAAATATTTGAGCTAGAGAATGTAACAGTAATAGTTATGTTAAACATAAATGTAAACAGTTATATAAATATTTGAGCTAGAGAATGTAACAGTAATAGTTATGTTAAACATAAATGTAAACAGTTATATAAATATTTGAGCTAGAGAATGTAACAGTAATAGTTATGTTAAACATAAATGTAAACAGTTATATAAATATTTCAGCTAGAGAATGTAACAGTAATAGTTATGTTAAACATAAATGTAAACAGTTATATAAATATTTGAGCTAGAGAATGTAACAGTAATAGTTATGTTAAAAGCAACCCCGCTTGAATTACATTGAGAAACAAAGAATGAAGTGGTTCGGACACTTACTAGGAATGCAACCAAACTCCACTGTATACAGTCTTATACAGAAGAACATCAGGGCAAACTTGGTAAGAGTAAGACCATGAAAAAGATGGACAGATGGCATAGGAAAGTCCTGTCAAAAAGCAAAAATAACTATCACCCAAGCCACTAGAACAGTGAAAGACAAAAACAGAAAAACCAAGATGCTGGGCAACAACTTGGTAACTGTGTGAGGAAAAAGAAGAAGAAGTAGTTATATGCTCCTCTAGGAGACTTCTTAAACAACCTGATATAGTGGAATCTGGTGACATTTCCAAGTAACTTTTCTCTCTTTGCTGATATTTAAAATTTGTCTGTTGTTGGTAGTGGTCTAAATTTTACACATAAAGAGAATTTGAACTCTGTTCTGGGCAACTTGCTCAATATCTTCCATGAAATTGAGTCTGATATTTCTCACCTCTTTCAGTAAAGTTTGTTTCAGGGTGTCCCTAGAGCATCCTTTCTTTCTTGAACCCTTTGCCGTCCACTTCAATGCCTGCTTTGTTATTCTTTGACTTTCTTCTCACGGTATGCCCAACATATCACCTCTTTATTATAACAGTTGTTACTAGTGGTTGGTCAGACATTTCTCTGATTTTATCACTTCTGAATTCCCCCAACCTGCTGCCTTGCAGGTTGGCTGGGGACAACCAAAGGCTGACGGAGAGCGAACCCAGTAAACGCTGGCTAAACCAGACACCGAAGGATAAGCACCAGAGCTCCAAATGGCGCTGAAGATGTGACGTAACACACCCATGCTAAGGTTGCATGAATCAGATTTCCACATGAATGAGATTTATGGGAAATCTGGTACATCAATCTAAGTGGTGATCACGAGAGAGAATTCACCCCATTTTATATTCATTATTTTTTTATCAATATGGGCCCAACACCATATTACCTAATATACATTGTGTGCCGATGGTCAATGAAGAAATATGGGTCTAACACTGTATTACCCAATATACATTGAAGTACAAAAAAGGTTTCTTTACTTTTACCTAACATGAAAAAAAGGTTAATTTAAATTGAATTCTTCTTCTTCTGCATTCTCACTAGATTGGAATTTTGGATTCTCTAATAAAGGCAGTCGTCTGCCTCAGATTATCAGCCACGCCATACAGTTTGTCTTCTGCATTCTCACTAGATTGGGATTTGGATCTCTAATAAGGCAGTCCGTCTGCCTCAGATTATCAGCCATGCCATATAGTTTGTTTCTTGGACGCTAGGTGTAGTAGGCCACCTCTTCTCTCATTCTCATAGTCTGGATTTACTCTAATAAGGCAGTGTCTGTCAGATATAATCCATGATTTTCTTCTTTCTCTGATTGGATTTGATCTCTTAAGCAGCTCAGATTATCAGCCATGCCATAGTTTGTTGAGGGTTGAGCATTCTTCTCAAGTCTGCAAACTCGGGCAGTCTGTAGGATATAATTTCCCAGATTTCCTTTCCTGTTTTGTGACTCTTAGCGTACAGTTTGCCACCTATGGCAGGTTGAATTCTTCTGCAAGCATTTCTCGAGTTGCAATTTAGCGGACACGTGATCCGATTTCAGCCAACCTCATTTTAGGCGTCTCACCATGTATGCATGGCCTGGTGAACGTTGGCTATTGCTTTACACTCTAATTGGACCCTCGTAACCACCCCTAGTGCTCTTACCATGCATTGTAAGTGTTACATTTTCCTAAATGCATCAAAACCTAGATCACAATTAGCAACACTGTATACACACACACACTGATATACTTACTAAGCCTTTGTTGGATTCTGATAATGATGGAAGTGATTCACTAGTTGGTGTAAACTCTCTAGGAGGAGGAGGGACCTGTAGATGTCACATTATATATGTGTATATGTTAAATGTATATATATGGCCTTTTTCGTCATTACAGACGGTCAATTGGCAAGTATTTTAATGTGACAACTTCTGAGTTTTCACTTTTCTCTAGTCGATCAGCTCATACATAAGTCTCGTCTCAAAAGACTGCGCCCTTTCTCAATTTGGTTTTCCACACAACTCTGTCATCAGCTAGTTTTTCCCATGTGCTGGGACCTACAGAAATGTTTTTCATTGAGGCTTTGCAGACATTTTTATATCTGAGAAGTGGTCTACCCTGGTGCCTCTTCCCCTCCGAAAGTTCACAGAACAACATTTGTTTCGGTCTGCGACAAGTTTCCATTCTTCGCACATGCCCCAACCACCTTAGTCGTCTACTGTTGAGCATGCCTATGATGGAAGGCAGGTTTGCACGTTGCAGTACTTTAGAGTTGGTTATCTTGTCATACCACCTGATGTTCATAATCTTGTGGAGACATTGAAGGTGAAAGATGTTAAGTCTCCTCTCGTGTCAAATAAAAATAAATGTATATATTTATTATTATCGTTTTATCTTCTTTTATTTTCATTTCTAGTTTTTCACATTTATTTAGTTTTATCACATTTTTTCATTTAGTGCCGCTATGGATTTATTGCCTGATTTACAAAATTTCAACACTTTTTAAAAGTAATTTTCAAAATTTCCACACACTTTTAAAAGTAATTTTACTTAAATTTTCACCATCCTTTTAAAAGTAATTTAGAATGCCAAACACTTTTAAAAGTAATTTTACTAATTTCACACACTTTTAAAAGTATGAGAGACTCTTGTTATTTTAATAAATTATGATTAAAATCTAATTAGATAAACCATTACACTTTAAGTAATGTTGGGATTTATAAACTTACAAGTGTCATATCCACCGATTCTCCCTTTTCTAAAGCTACTTTGAGTGCCTGTAAACCCTGAAATTGGATATAAAATATATATATATTAATGTGGTTAGAACTTCCGAAATATTAAACTATCTTGGAATACAAAATGCGTAAATTGCAAAAATATAAATTCTTCTTCTTCTCCATTCCATATCGACCATTTGTTAACCACTCTGTGTGATTTGTATAGGATCTGAGCCTAAGAGCGATTGCACATTGTGCCAGTTACGCGCCTACAAGTAGACCAGCATATCAAATTTCTATGATGCTTTTTATTTACTAGGTAGCTTCCTAGGCTCTACATCTGTCACCTCTTACGACATGTCTTGTAGGTCGCAGTGGTACTATTCTTTGTTTCCCTTGTGAGCCAAAAAATAAATTGAAATACAAGAAGTACATTTAACTAATTTTTCTGAGAAAAATATGTGCCAGCTATATTCTATATATAGCCAAATTTTGAGAATTTTAAAATACTGAATATAGAAATTATTGTTTTGGAACCCACATTGAAAGAGTAGTAGAGAAAGACCTAGAAATACTTAGAGAAGAGAGCTAGAAAATGATATTAAAATGATAAGCAAGATGTGAAAAGAATTGGAAGGGATGGCAAGAGAGAGGAAGGGTTAGAAGAAGCTTATTGAAGACCTGTGCTCCGTGGAAGTTGAAAGATGCAGAAGAAGGAGAATATGGAGATATTTACAAAGCTGAAGAAGCATCCAAAATATTGAAAATAGTCCAACAAAGGATGTAGACAATAACAATTTTCCAATGTTCCACATAGATTGATAAACAATTTTCCAATGTTCCACATAGATTTATAAACAATTTACAAACACTGAATATATTCTGATAGATTGTATTACAAAGTAACAACTAGCAAGTTCTGGTTATAAACAATCAATAATAGAACTAGAGACAAATGTCAAATGATATTATATATGAAAGACTGAATGATGCAAACCTTGACAATTTTAAAATGTTGTATAGCATGGCTGACTTGTCCATCCCGTTTGCTGGCAAGAGCTGCTGTTTTGTACTCGTTCATTCTGATTTCAATCAAATCTAAGTTTTCCTCACTTCTGTTAAGGTCTTTGGTCTTTTCAGCAACTAAAATAGGAAATAATCAGATACTGTATTTATTCACATTTTTTTCAAACGCTCTATTAATGATGCTGATTACAGAACTAAGTATTGATAACCGAGTAGACTAGTGTTCGCTGTTCACACTTTTGATGTTATAAATAGATATGATGATCACAGTAGCGGTTTAGTTTAGTGAAGATCATCACACGCACATTGAACAATTAGTTTCAATGCTAAATTCTCAGCATGTTGCATCACAAGAGGAATACTAAAAATGAGTCACTTTTTATGTAGTTACTTGATCCATAAGCATTGACCAGACAAACCACAACCTTAAAGGATGCAACAACATGGAGGTGCCCTTGGGTCTGATAGTGGTCTCACCCTGAGAATCACACAAGAGCAAGGAGGATCCATCTGCATCCCATGATGCATAAAGCAAGAGAAGAAAATATGTCCTGACAGCTACAATATGAATGATTCTGTAATCAGGTACTATTTTATATTCTATTTATTACTGGTGTTCTTCTTCTTCTTCTAATGCTCCATATAGAACACTTGTTAATCACTCTGTGTGTGATTTGTATGTGATCTGAGCTTAAGAGTGATTGTATGCTGTGCCTGTTATGCGTGTACAGGTAGGCCAGCACATCTGATTTCTGCATGCTTTTATTTACTAGGTAGTTTCCTAGGTCCTGCATCAGTTGTCTCTATGATATGTCTTGTAGGCGAGTGGTACTATTCTTTGCTCCCTTGTGAGCCCCGGCACCATACGAGCATTACTGATGTTCTAAAGATAATTTCAACATTTAATGAGAAAACACTTCTTTGTACATGTAAAATAAAGAACCCATTTTCATACCATGTGGTATACTAGGGAATATGGAGATAGGCACATATTTTTCTTTGACAAACATCACACAATGGATGATGTGGTCAACATTATGCTGGTAGTCTGTACTTTCCAGTGTTTCTTTGGTATGCAAGTGAGGCTGGGTTGACCTGAGAGCTGCTACAGTCAGAAAACAGCCTACTCCAACAGAGGAATCTGACCCAGAGACTACTCGCCTACGAAGCATATGCACTAACCACTGTGCTCTCTCTGCGTGCATGTGATATTTCTAAAACTAATGTGATACAGTCAAATATTTATCCTTACAACTGTTTCATTGAACATGAATAAATGAACATACGATCCATACGAACAGGCTCAGCTTGGAGACAATGGTTGGAGTCGCTGAGGAGAACTAGACTGACAAAACGTCTGAGTGGTTGCCGGGGCCCAAATTAGGGTGTAAAGAATAGAACCACTGTTACCTGCCACACATGTTGTAAGAGGTGACTAAGGAGGTTGGATGTAGGGCTAGCTACCCCACACCGTAAAAAACACTAGATGGCTACAGAACGGAGAGCAAACCGAGTAAACGCTGGCTGAAACCAGACACATCACCAAAGGATAAGCACCAGAGCTCCAATGGTGCTGAAGATGTGACGTAAACACACCAATGCTAAGGCTGCATGAATCATATTTCCACATGAATAGAATTTATGGGAAGATCTGGTACATCGATCTGGGCGGTGATCACGAGAGAGACTGACAAAAGTAAGTTTTATTTTTGTATCAAGGCATGCAGGTGTAAATGGAAATGAGCGCGCTGGTAGGCTTCCAGATATGCTGTACAAAGCTGGTGAGCAATAGACCAGACTGATAGTCTAAATTCTAAAAGGAAGAGAGGAAGTGTAAATGAATCAAGCAATAGTGGTGAATCTATAAACCTAACCAGACTGCAAAAATTCCAAGTCAAATGTGTAGTTAGACAAGAACACTATACTGGTAGCCAAAGAAGAATAGTAAACCAACATGAAGTGGTGTCATTAATTGCACATGCTGAACGACATACTGAGGATGACATCTGAGCACTTATGGACTAATTGGTTCAATGTGCAGTGATGATGGACATGATTGCAGAACTAAACGAACACACAAGTTTGAAAGAATCTTATTGCATTTCAATTTCTTCACAAAACATACAGGCAATCTTTTCCACAGAATCTACTTCCTTTGAGATCAATGCCAGGGAGCTGTCTAGTTCCCCAGAAACTTTTTTTCCTGAAGACTCCACTTCAAGGTCTTGTATTTTCTGGAACATATAACAAGTATATATGTAACAATCTGATCTATCATTATGGCATTAAAAGTCACCAATACTAATACAGGATAACTACCAAAATATGAGCAGTTTGTCCCGCTGCACCTCAGAACAGGATACATTAGACTTGATTGGTAATTCCACCATGTGTACATGTGAACACTCAAACTGAAATAATGACTATATGAAGAAAACAAAATTAAACTAAACATCCATGTCAATGGCACTACAATCAGCCAAGTTCAAGAGTTCAAATATTTAGGAAGCAGATTCACAAATTATGGAAGACCAGACAGAGAGATAGAGGCTAGAGTGCAAAAAGCAAATGCTGTAACCTACCATCTAGCCCAATTGTTAAGACACAAAACATCTGACAGTTAAACAGCAGATGATCAACATTTTCATGCCTACTCTGTGTTACCAGAGCCAAACATGGACAATGAGCAGAGAGAAGTTGCAAAAAATAACTACATGTGAAATGTGATGCATACGGAAGGTTAACAGCAACACCACAAAAGACAAGTCACCAATATCAGCATAAGAAAGAAAGTTGGGATAGAACCTTGCTTGAATTACATTGAGAAACAAAGATTAAAGTGGTTCGGTCACTTAATAAGAATGCAATCAAATTCCACTGTATACAAAGTCTTCTGCAACCATTCATTTGAGCATCACTGCTGCAAAACATTAAACTATCAGTCGTAATTCCCCCCAGTCTTGACAAGGGTCTGTGTCTGTCTGCAAAACACTTCATTTCCTGTAGTACCATAGTGTCTTCTAACAAGCTCTCTTACTCATGGCAGTCCCCAAGAAAACTGTGCCCTGATATGTGGCCCCACTATTTGTTTTTATTTAAAGTGTGGATAGGTCTTTGAAGTATCTAAGTTAATTACCTTCTTTAATTCATCCAAATGTTTCTGCTGATCTTTGTCCTTGAAGGTAATATTCTGAACTCTCTTTTGTAATGATCTGAGCTGAAGAGTAAATTTTGCTTTGTTCATTGGTTGACCCTGTGATTGACCTGGAAGCAATAAACATAAAAAATCAATGACACTGAAAACTGCAAACCAAACATATATTTTACACATCACTAGTTTCTTCTTGCAACATTGCTGTAATATCACATAAACATATCACATACCCTACTTCCACTAATTTATGTATCAATTAAACAGACACAATCAAATATAGAGAGAACAGCATAGCATAGTCGTTAGTGCACTTTCATCATAGCTGTGAGGTTCCAGGATCAAATTCCCCACTTAATGTGGGACAGCAATGGCTCTGAGGTCAACCAAGTCTCAGTTAGGTATCAAAGAAACACTGGGAAGTAAAGGTTGACCACATTACATTTGAATAAAATATGGACCTAACACTACATTCCCTCATTTGAATTATCAAAAATAAAATATCTACAAAATATTTTCACCAACTTCTAAATTACATAGAGGACCATCCCCAGTGCTACGGAGTTTGTGCACTTCCGCTAAGATATACCTGTGCAAGAAAGAGATCAGAGCACATATGGTTACTCACCAAAGTGCAATGATGATGGTCCTACCAATCAATCAATCTTCTTCGAACGCTCTATATCGACCACTTGTTAATCACTGTGTGATTTGTATGTGATCTGAGCCTAAGAGCGATTGTACGTTGTGCCAGTTATGCGCCTACAAGTAGGTCAGCACATCCGATTTCTGCGATGTTTTTTATTTACTAGGTAGCTTCCCTAGGTCCTACATCAGTTGCCTCTTACGACATGCCTTGTAGATTGTAGTGGTACTATTCTTTGCTTCCTTGGGCCCGCAACACACAGGTGTATCAATCAATCAATACCTTAAATATAAACTACTTAATGCAGATTTAAATTAAAGATTCTCTCCTGCTATTTTAGCCAGAAACCTACAATGGATTTAGGTAGTTTAATCTTTTCATTTCCTTTTTCGGCCTGAATATAAAAAAACATTAAAGTAAGACAACATATACCAATAGAAAATGATATAATTTATTGATTACATGAAGTCAGAACACCTCTACATGTTCACACAAATTTTCTATGTGGACTACTCAAAATAAAATGGTAGGACAAAATTCCAGATACTGAGGTACTCATAAGAACAAAGATTCAAAGTGTCAACACCCTGTTGCAAATGGCACAGTGAGATGGGCATGGTACATTGTGCAGATGCCTCATAAACGCATCCCAAAATAGTTGATGTATGGCAAGCTGATGAGGCAGATGATCGATGAGACAGAAAAGCGCTTTAAAGACGCTCCTAAAGTGTCACTAAAGTGCTTTGGTATAGACACTCCATGATGAAAATCCTTGGCAAGATCACCAAAATGTGATGCAGCAACAACACAACAGCTCAATTTGCATAGCTGAGAATCGCGTACTGCTGATGTGCAGAGAAAATGAGCTGCAAGAAAAGACAGCACACATGTCCAACCTTGATCATGTATGCCTACCTTTGGTAGGGGATTGTGTTCATGGATTGGACAACAGCCTCACTGTTGTCATCATCCCTTACGATGGGCGGCTATTATTATTACTTAGTAAAGGAAAACATCACATAAGTGAACAAAACAAAGGTAAAAGGATAAAGTGAACAAAACAAAGTCTTGCTTACCTGAATTTACTACACAGTATTCAAACTCTGGTGGAATGTCTTTCTTCCAAACTGGCCGTTTAGCTTTTGCTCTTGTTAACAAAAACTCAACAGTCTGTGTGACACAGAATAAAATACAAGTCAACCAAGCAAAACAAATAAATTAAAAAACACATCAAGCCCAGACAGATTCAACAATTGATACAAATATATATATATTTGAACATCTATACAAATCAACATATAGATTCACTGGTGTATTGTCGAGGCTCACAAAGGGAGCAAGTAATAGTAGCACTGTGACCTAAAGGCATGTTGTAGAGGCGACTGAGGTATGGTCCTAAGGAAGCTACCTAGTAAATAAAAGCATCGCTGAAATCGGATGTGCTGGCCTACTTGTAGGCACATAACTGGAACAGCGTAGAATCACTCTTAGACAGATCATATACAAACCACAAAGAGTGGTTAACAAGTGGTCGATATAGTGTTCGAAGAAGAAGAACATATAGATTTACATAATTTCATATGTAAACTGAATCATAATGTGTAAGATGAGATGCTTGAGAAAAGCCACAATAAAAGAGAATGTGAATGACAAAGTGTTAACAGCAAGACAACTGCAGGAATACACATTTTATCAAACATATCATCTTCATCAAATAGCTTGTCCTGAGCAGAACTTTGTCAAGCCTTTATCAAGCAAAGGATACAACAGGAGTGATGAATTTCACTTCTTTCACAGCACACTACATATAGACTACGACAATAACATCATAACGGCTCTAAAATCCATGGAAAAGATTGAGCTAGTTGTCCAGGACAGATCGGTATGGAGAAATTACTTGCAGGACCAAGTACGGTATATGGTCGAGAAAATATATATATATAAATATATATAATCTCATTAGAAAGACCCAGAGGTAGATGAACAGATATTTGTAAAACCTCTACAACAACGCTACATGGTTGGCTCAAAACCAAAACTCACATTTCCCAAGAAAAGAGTGGAAAGGGGAAAAAAAAGTATGAAATCAAAACTTTCATTCTATCTTACATTTCAGATAAAAAAGTTGTAAGCAATGAATTAAACTACATCATCATAATACATCATCATAATACACTGTTAATAATCAATTTCAAAATATAGCTTACAAATTTCCAAAAACAGTTTAGAAATTTCACTACTTGAACACTGGTAACATACAAGCATATATAAGTATAGATTGATTGATAGAACCATCATCATTGCACTTTGGTGAGTTAACATGTGTGCTCCGATCTCTTTCTTACACAGGAAGATCTCAGCTCCAATGCACGAACTCCGTAGCACTGGCGATGCAATTTTGAAGATGGTGAAAATATTTTGTAGGAATTTGATTTTTTTTCTAATGAATTTTGCCTAGGCAGCGACTTTCCAGCCTGCGCTTTTCGATTTTGAACTGCCAAGGGTTCTTTTAACTGCTCAAATTGACAACGGAACCTACATTTTATCTTCCATCTCCGATAGGGCTTGGAACTCGATCTCACCTACACTGAGATCAGGGATCTCAGGAAAAATATACTAATATCTCCACGGGGGAGCACGAACCAGTTACCTATGACCATCTAACAAACTCTATATATATATATATATGTATATATATATAATATATATATGGGAGTTGTTAGTTTAAACACACTGAAATACATGATCCTCAAATGAACGATAACACATACAAAAATTGTTATTACCCGCATAGCACTTTGCAACTTTGGTATTCTTCGTCTATCTTTTTCAGAACTGCTTGCCACGGATAATGCTGCTGTATAGGTTGCGACTCTTGATGTTAAAGTTTTAATTGCATCTGGATCAAATTCTAACAGGGTCAAATAAAAAGAAGTAAGAGGTATTTCAACTGGGAAACAATATTGGTAATCCTATTTACAACTAAAATATATATATATATTTGTTCAGTGTTTGAGAATACAAAGAGCATGTATATTTCTAGTGGCAATGTATGGGTGTGAAGCATGTGCATTTAACAAGGCAGGGGGAAAAGATATATGTGCTTTTGAATGTAAGTGTTACAGAAGAGGGTACATATAACAGACAAGAGAACAAATAGATCAAATAGGAAGACTTGTTCAAAGTACTTATGGAAAAGATTTCCAATACTTACCATCATCACTTGGAATAGTCACTGCAGGTGGTATTTCATCCACTCTCACTGGAAACCCTGCTTGAGCTCTTTTCTGCAGCTCATGAATAGTCTTTAAAGACACAAAATAGAACATATTGTTTTATTCATTCTCTAAGAAAAAATAAAAACTATTGTCTATCCCCAGGTAGATGATGGAATTGGTTGTCCACTCTCGCTGTTAAGCATAGGTGTGGAAGCATTAATTTGTGTTCCAGGGCCAGATGAGTCGCCCTTGTTGTATTTTGTGTTTATTTAGTGTGGTCTTGATATTGTCTATCCATCTTTTCTTGATCTTCCCTTGGCTCTAGTACCTGATCTCATTTATTGTATTCTGTTATTGGTGGTTGGTTGTATTTCATTCTCATTAAATGTCCAAAGCACTGCATTTGTTGTCTTTCAATGTATTCGGTGCATGAAGTTATGCCCACTCTGCTTCTGATGTTCTCATTTCGTATAAAAAACAAAATGGATATTAAAGGGAACATAGATGAGAGAACTAGAAAGACTTCTTGCTAAGAAAGAAATATGGAAATCCAAGTATTCTTATAACCAACACATTACACTTATATAATGGAGAAATCAGAAGAGACTTTAATAAACAAATGATCTCCTTGGTAACCAATGATGACCATTTGCCAATTCTGACTTATTAAATGGACCATCATCATTTCACTTCGGTGAGTAACTATGTGTGCTCCGATATCTTTCTTACACATGAAGATTTCAGCGGCAGTGCACAAACTCTGTAGCACCAGCGAGGGTCTCCGATGTAATTTAGAAGACGGTGAATATTTTGTAGTAAATTAATGTTATTTTTTGCTAATGAATTTCACCCGGGTAGTGGCTTTTCGGCTTGTTCTTCTCAATTTTGAACTACCAAATGTTCTTTTCCATGCTCAACTTAAACAGGGATCTCTGGAAAAATATCCTGAAGGCTCTATGAGGGAGTGAACCGATTACTGCTGGAGCGAAGGTGAGCACCTAACCTCTAAGCCACAGAGCATCCCCATCAACATCACTATTAGCAACCCTAATCAACGGACTAAATCAATTGTCTATTCCCAGGTGGAAGATGGAATTGGTTGTCCACTCTTACCGTTAAGCGTAGGGATGGGAGTTTTAATTTGCGTTCTAGGGCCAGATGAGTCGCCATTGTTGTGTTATATCCGTGTTTATGTAGTGTGGTCTTGATATTGTCTTTTCCATCTTTTCTAAGTCTTCCTTTGGCTCTAGTACCTGATCTCTTTTTACTGCATGCTGTTAGTGGTGATTGGTTGTATTCCATTCTCATTAAATGTCCAAACCACTGCATTCGTTGTCTTTCGATGTATTCAGTGCATGAAGTTATGCAAACTCTGCTACTGATGTCCTCACTTCGTAGTCTATCTTTCCTGGTGACCCCCTTTATCAAGCATTTCATTTCACATGTGGGAGCTTTCTGTGGTGCGTTGCTGTAAGAGACCAAGTTTGGCACTGGTAACAAAGCATTGGTAGGAATATACTTTTTATCATCTGTCTTTTCACTTCCATCTTGATCTTTGGCTTTGGGTGTTGTAGTAATGGTGCCAGCTGGTAGGTCACTGAATTTGCTTTTTGGCACCTTGTCTCTATTTCTCTATTGAGTTTTCCTTCCTTTGTGAAAATCAATGTCTTTTCAATAATGATTTTTTTGCTTGTCTTGGTTTTTTTGCAGTTATAAATTAAGTCTAGTCTAGCTTCTCAATTGGAATTATTGTCATATTCATTGTTTAGTATAGCTAAGTATTTCTAAAGAGCTTCTCATTTTTTTAAAAAGTTTTGATTTCATGCATCCTTTAAATTGTCAGCGAATCATGGACAATTAATAAACAATCAATACGATCATTGGAAACCACAGAGATGTGGTTTTACAGAAGAATGCTGAAAATTCCATGAACAGCAAAGTAAACAAACAAAGAGGTTTTAAATCAGGCCTGCACACAGAGAAACCTTATAAAAAGAATAAGAATCCGGCAATCAAGGTTCTTTGGGCATATAATACGAAGAGAAGGTTTAGAACATTTAGTGACATCAGGTAAAATTAAGAGGAGAGATTATGGAAGACAGAGGGAGAAGATGTTGGATGGTCTGACATCATGGTTCGACACAAGATCGGCGTCAGAACTGATTACATGCACCAAGCAGAGAGAGATGTGGAGAGACATGATCATGGCACTTGATTGATTGATCCTTTAAATTATTGAAGTGATTTTTTTTTTCGATCCAGAAGCACTTGAGTTTTCAGCTCTTTGGCTCAGTGCCATGGACATCGTAACCCTTCGGTTCGGTGCCACGAACACCTAAATCTGGAGAACCTGTGGCTTTTCTGCCAGCCCATGGAATTGAACCACACTCACAGGGAGCTTATTGAAGTGAATAAAGAAGTACTTATATGTTTAACATTTAAATAAATAAGAGGACAAGAAAAAGCAAAATAAGTTAAGAATAATTGTAACACATACAGGCCAGAATTATCTTGGATGCGCCTGTCCTACATGCCATAGGGATATATGAACCAATACGCAACATGTTAATGTTCTCGGCTCAAACAACACATATTCTTCTGCTTCGATCCACATTAATTATGAATTTTCATTCTTTTTCCTATAGTGCAATGGTGGAAGTACCCGAGCTTTCTTGAAAACCCAGAAACCTCCAACAGCTCCATGCGTGTAGTGTTATGCTTAATGCTGCAGAGACTCCTACTCAGGTAGGGTTCAAACAACACATATAAAAAGTGGTGTACAAACAGGGGAGACAAATTGTTATATGTAAACAAAAATAACTTGCAAAGTAGTATAAAAGACAAGTGAAAAATATTTCAAATATTGTTATATTATATAAGAAATACTGATACCTGCAGGCCCCTTTGCAGTCTTTGAATTTTGTTCATTCTATCTTCAGATAACTCTTCCTCAGCAAAATAGAGAGCTTTGTGGTACTCTGCCAGACGTGAAGACAGCTCTCCAAGGGGATTTGCTAACACATCTGTCCAAATTAATAATAAAGTTTAAAAAAAGGAGAATACAAAGAAGCAGATAACAAGAACTTTCATCATCATCATCATCATCCAACAGTTTGTCCTTTGTCCTGAGCAGAACTTTGCCACCCGAACAGTCTTTCGAAATTTCTCTCTCTCACAGGCCAGATGTTTTCCCATCAAGTCCACCATCACTGTACATTTCGATACCTGCATGGAGATCCTCAAAGACATCATAGGTGAAGACTGCTGCATTACACCATGTTTCCTTCCCAGCTCTGTAACCTCCTAGAGTGGGTGCAAAGATATAACTTTTGAGGTCCCATACCAGTCGATGTATTACGACTTTCTCAAGAAGCTTGAGTGTCGTATTTTGCATTGTAATAATTCTGGGATCGTTGTTAGACTTCGGCAATGGTATAGGTAGCTGTGGAGCTACTTCTCCCTGATCTCACCGCCCTGGAAGCTGACGTTGAATTTTTTTTGGGCCAGGTCCTCCATGTTATCATTCAATAAATACCTAATATCTTGATATCGAATCCCATTGGGATCACTGTTTCCTTAAGTTTTCAGTGTTGTCCTGATAGTCTCAGTAGTGACACATAGTTCTACATCTAACATTGCACAGCTCCGCTATGGACTGTGTCATCAGTCTTTTGGTCAGGTCATTCTAGTCTATCTACTGCATATAGTCTGAGGGGAGCCCTTATTCTTATCTGACTTCTGTTAGGTCAAGTCTGTGCTCTGGAAATCCCGGTTACATCTATGTCACACAGTACCATTCATGTGCTGGTGACATCTCCTGAATGTCAACAAGGATTTTTTAGTGCACAGCCTACTGTAGAATTCGTCCCATGTGGCACTCTTAGCCAGATTATCTGACTTTATAACAATCCAAGCAGATATATATAAGATCAGTCTTCCCCAGCAGATGCTGGAGTTCCATATTCTTTCAATCACAGTATAGATGCATCATCAACAAATATGTTATCAAACAAATGGTCGCTAAGCAAATGAAGTACATCCTCCTCATATAAACACCCAATACAGGAGCTTTTAATACAATCATGTCAGAGGCGCCCGCAGAAAATTTTCTAGGGGGGGGGCAAAATATTTTTAGTAATGTTTTAATGTAGTTTTAATTTACTGTAGCGTATTTGTATTGTGACAACGGACAGGACATTGTAGTAATGAAGGGCATACTGTAGCAACAAAATTTTTATGAACACAATATATGTATATAACAAAAAAATATTACAACATAAATTTAAAATAAAATTTATTCTTTAAACAAGAACTGGAGTCGTCTGTTATCGCTACCAAACATATCTACAATTTTGTCCATAGTCTTTTTTGTTGCAGTTCACTTTGTCTCTGTGTACGCTTAACATGCACAATCCAGACAGACGTTCATCTGACATTGTAGATCTAAGCCATGTTTTTACACGACGTAATGTGCTGAACGATCGCTCCACCGTACATGTTGTTGCTGGTAATGTTAGCAAAACTAGTAAGGCATACCTGACACTCGGATAAAACTTTGTAAAAGGTAACAAGTCGATGAAATCTTGGCTACTTTTGTATTCTCGCGTTTTCCCAAAAACAAACCAACAAAGGCTTCAGTTTCAAAATTACCAATGTGGTATACCTGATTAATAGTAGACATTATATCCTTAAACTGTTGACGATTCAGTTTGCACAATTTCGAAGGATGTAGCAACGCTAAGTTAAATTGTGCACTGTTGGCTTCACAAAATCGACTCTCCATTGAGTTAATTAGAGAATCTAAGTATGGAATGTAAACTGTTTGTCTGAAGTACTCTTCAACACTTATGGTTCCCGGATTACTTCGATGCTTTTGTCTTCCACAATGTCTTGGGATAATCAGTTCAATATCCACTTTCTGTGCGAGTTGTACTGTTTTCTCAAAAATATCCCTGAAATAGTTATCGGAATCACCTCGGTGAAGTTTTACTACACTGAGCAGGTTTTGAACTTGCAGTTGGACTTCTGGAAGATCAACTTGAACAGCTCTTGTCGAGACCCACGATGCCATGCTGAGCTGGTATGGTTTCTGGCACATTCATTAAAATCTTTGTACTTTGTACAAGGAGTAGTAATGAAAGTAACATTATTTGACTATTTTCAAGCAATCCGGGGGGTGGGGGTGTGTGCCCCTTGCCCCCTGCGGGCGCCCATGAATCATGTCTGCTTAGATCTTTGTGCAAGATTGATAAGACATGCACTTTCTATAATATAAATGAATGCATTCACACAGTCCCAGAGAAAGGGTGGTATTGTAATGTGTTTTATGCACGACAGCCACAACAAAAATCTACTCCATACATTATTATCATTCATTTCTCTCTTACCATTATAAGTTACATAATGCCTGCAAGAAAATTTGTCCATATTGTATCCTGGGCAATTTGTTCAATCTCTTTCTATGGAACTGAGTGAGTCTGATAGTTCGAATCTCTCACAGTAAAGTTCTTTCCAGGGTTTCCCTAGGAGGTCCTTTCTTTCTTGAACAAATTGCCTCCCCCTTGAGTGCCTGCTTTGTGGTTCTTTAATAATTTCACATATGCATAATCCTGAATAAATATTGAAGCAGGATACTTACTGACTCTGACAATAATTGTTAATTTAACTAAAATAAATGGTCTACAGCTGAAGGATTTACTTCATTGCGCTGAGTTTTACCCCATATGGCTTGGTCATTCTCTGCAGAAATTGCACTACACCTGCAGAGAGTATTGCACAAAGCACGAACTCCGTAGCTCAGGCAACAATCCTAAGGTCTCTGGAAAAAATTCACTTGTGAACAGAACGGTGTGGTCTGGATTCAAACCCACTCCTTTTGGAGAGCAAGGCAAAGGCTTAACCACAGAGACGCTGTTAATTTAAATATCATAGACAAATGAGCTAGCTGTACATTGTGAACCATAACTTTCCACCTACCAACCCGAGAAATAATCTCCAAAGGTGGGGGAACTTCCTGCTCCATTACAACTTGACCAGAACTGATTTTTTCCATGAGGTCCACTAATTTCTGAAACAAGAATGTCAAGAAAACAAAGATCAAAATTTATAGGAACAAATATTTTAATTTATCATCATCATCAAATAGCTTTTCCTGAGCAGAACTTTGCTACCACAACAGTCCTCCGAAATTTCTCTCTCATAGGCCAGATGTTCTGCCTCTGCAGCCGTTATGTTCAAACCATCAGTTACATCCTGAATCCATCTTCTCCGTGGTCTTCCTCTTCTTCTCTTTGCCGGTATGCCTCCTTCCATGATGGTCTTCTCCATCTTTAATTTATACTTTTATTAAATGTATTATATTGTCTCCAATATGCTCCAGCAAAAATTCTAAGAATCTCTGGAAAAGTGCATATGTGAACTGAACAACGCAATCCAGATTTGAACCTACAACCTTTAGAATGCAAGGTAAGTGTCATAACCACTTCACCCTCTAGCTTTGAGTACTAATGACAAACTTTTGATTCACTGTGGATAAATATTATCGACTACTTTCATCTAAATCGATCCACGTCAACAGTTTGCAGGAACTTGGGATTGAAGATTGAAGTGAGCAGAAAAAGAGCAGTGCAACAAACACATCAGTCAACATCGGAAGCGCAGTTTTGGTTATGTCAAAGTCTGCTTGAGAGTATTAGCGTAAGAAGAAATGTCCAAGCACTTGGACATGTCAGTTTTCAAGACTTCAGAACTCTTACCACATTAATGCTTTTCAAGGTTGGATTTCAGGTGTAGAATCATCGATCAATGTCAGAATGAGAGATGGGTGTGTCGATATGGTACAGTTCGAAAATGATCCCATACTGCAAATAGATTGATTAATCAACATCGAACTGTGTTGTACCGCTGGATGCTGCTGGTTTTGTTGAGGCGGAATCGGAGCATCTATGGACCAGTCCAGATGCGACCGAACTTTTAATTGATGTCATGAGTGCAATGAAAATATTTCAAACTGAAACATTTATAAATAAATCTAACACATACCTGTATATCTTGTTGAAGCTGGGATGACTGATGTCCGTTGTTCATGGCAGTAGCTCTATCCATTGCACTTATGTACATATTAATCCTCTCTTCCAAGGTCTGAGCCGTGACAAGAACATTGTTTTGCTGAAATTAACATGCAGTATTTGTGAGACTCGCCAAAATTATTACAGCATATTACTTAATTTGCGACCATAAAATTACCACACAAACGAGAGGAAATTATTCTTTTCCCTATAATAAACTTGAAGGACTTTTTAAAACCAGAAACGACTCTCAGGTCAATTCAGTTTCAATTGGGAGGGAATCAAAACAGCTCTGGGAAATAAAATATGGGAGACGAGGTGTTGACTACATCAACCATTGCATGCTATTCTAGCAGTATATCTATATTCTCTTTGTGTCTGTTTGACACATAAGGCTTCCAAAAAAGATTTCCAATGTTGCCATTCTATGAATTGTTTCCCACATCAGGCCAGTCTTTAAACTGTCTTTCAACTGTTCTTCCCCATGTTTTGTTTAGACGCCAGGCCTTCTTTTCCAATATGTTGTCCATTGGAGAGCTGTCCTAGCGAAAGCCCCTACTGACATACAATATACATGCCCAATCTACCTACATATTTTAATGATGGTCTCCAATGACGCACAGTTTGTTCATTTTAAAAGCTCTTTATTTGCTATTGTATTTGGTCAGAAAACTTTCAGAATTCTTCTGAAACATTTATTTGGGAATATCCCCATCAACCTGAAAGGTATATTAGAAATCTGTACCGTGGACTATCAGCAAGAGTTCCTGCACCATCTCCTAAAGAAGCTGATCATCTATGACTCTGCCCAGTCCACATCAACTGCTAGATTGCAAGAGCTTGGGTTGAAGATTGGAGTAGCCAGAAAAAAATAGCACAACAGGTATATGAGTAGGCTCATCATTCAACATCAAACTGGTATGGTTAGTTGCTGGACGCTGTTGGAGATATTACGAAAGAGATCGGAACACCTATGGACATGTACAGAGTACAATGAAGATATTCCAAACTGAAACTGCCCAGGGCACATTGATATTGTTTCTATTGTTGTTTGCATCTTTTCTTCTTTGCAGACAACAATGAGGAAGATGTGTTTCATAGAAGTAAAAACTACAACCACAACAAGGATGATATGAATAACAAAACCAATCTACAACAGAAAAATGTCTTCATATTACATATGAATATTATGAATATGTAAATTTTACATATGGTTCCAGGGACACTGTTACAACTTAGTGTTTTTCAGGCATTCAGCTCCTAATCTCTCCGTAATAGTTTCTTATTTGCCCCCAATTTCAACCTTGATCTTCCTCAACCATGCACAGAGACCCATAACCTCCACCCAGGAATCAACTTCAACCCTTGTATCATTCATCTTCTTCTTTCCCACATCCTTATACAGAGGTAGAGGATTTCATACCTGTCTGCAATTCCCCATAGAGGAGGTCTTTTGGCACCCCATAGAGGAGCTCTTTTGGCAATCTACCATCATCTAAATCTATCCCATCCATCTCAGTCTATGAAGACTGAGCATTGAAAATATTGTTGTACATCTTATCTTGCCACCTAATGCCAAGAAGTCTACTAACTACATCCAATATCGTACAACAATATCTAACTTCTTAACAATAACCAAGTTTTGGCTATTGTTCATTTAAGGAGCATCTTCATCGCACATGTCCGTAACTGCTCCGATCTCCCAAGTATGTTTTTCAATGTGTTTAGACTAACAACTCCCGTTCTGTGTTGGTTGATGTCTCTACTGGGTTTTCTCTCATGTTTGCAGCACCTAACGGGATGCATAACTTGAGCAGCCGAGATAGAGAATACACGTTATCTTCTTCGTTGAAATCTTCAGTGTATGTTTTCTCTTAGAGCATTGATGATGTCACTTTTGTCCATAGAAGACCCATTCTTGATCACAGCATTGCTCGCCAGTGCATCCGCTCTTTTATTGCCCTTCACCACAGAATGGCCTGGGACAAAGATTAAGGTAAGTGTATGGATAGTCGCATTTTATATTAATTTCATCCACTGTCTTCGTACATAACCAGTCTTGATTTTCTGTATCATTTTTAATAACATCTGTGAAAACAATTACCTGTTCTTGTCTTTGAGACCAAGACATCTTGACTTAGCAACCTGCTAATTTATGCTTCCTGTTCCAAAAAACAAAAACAGATCAAGAAATGGTGAATCACAGTTTTAACTTCTTAAATGTTACGTGCAAGTGAAATTAAAATTAGGAACATATGTTGCTTATACATATATTCACACATAAATTAATGATTGTCTTTAAAAATCTGTTACATGCAGATACATTAAACTTCCATGAATTCTATATCACTGATAAAAATTGATAGTAAAATCACAAATTGTAGGCATTGGAGTGGGAGGCAAAGTGTTCCAGAAATAACAGATGCTCTAGGGAAACAAACTTTACTCAAAGAGGCAAGAAATATTGGACTCAATTCCTAAGAAGAGATTGAACAAGTTGCCTGGAATAGAGCGGCATGGAAAAATTGCTTGCAGACTATGGATATCTGCACAAGAGGAATATTAAAATATAAAAAAACGAGATGACTGAAGTAACAGTAGGTGGACAAATAAATAAAAATAGCTTGTGACATACTGACGACACTGTCTTGATAACAAAAAATTAAATAAAGTGTCAGGAACTAGTTAATATGGTGATGACAGAAAATAACAACAAAGGTCAAAGTCTGAATATAAAAAGGCAGACCTTCAAAATACACCGTCAAAGTAAATTGGATGAAGCTAAGAAAAATCCATCAATTTAAATATCTTGGAACCATGACAGTATTAGATGTTAGATAAAAATTAAAGAGTAGAATAGGTCAGGCAAATAAACAGCATTCCACAAAATGAAAGGCATTATAATATTTATGGAACAAGCAATTGTCTATTGAAGTCAGAAAGTGAGTTCTTCAGTGCTACATAGTCAGTATTTACATATAGATGCAAATCATAGATAATAAATCAAAAGATAGCAAAATCTCTGGAGGACAGTGATGTGGTTTTATGGGAGAATGGTAAGAATCTTATAGACTGTTAAAATGACTACAGTTGATGTGTTGAAAGAGGTCAAGGCAATGAAAAAACTTATTATCCATACAAAAAAGAGGCAGTCATCATTTTTCGAGAACCTGATGAGAAAGAGGTTTAGAACGCATTGTGAGACACAAATTATAAGACAAGCAAGCCCTCAAACAAAAATCAGTCAGAAACATTATATATTAATATATACAGTACACTGGTTATATCTACCAAATGAATGAATACAAGGCCAATGTACAGTCAAAATATTTCAATTACATTTTAATCAAATTTTAATGTATAAAAGAAATTAGAATAATGTATTACAATGTATATATAATATAGGATAGTAAGTCTGGAGAAGAACAATTACAAAAGAATTCAATAGTAATAGAACTAATAGTAATACATACAACGAGTCACTGCAGTAGTAGTAACATTAACAATTGAAGTAATTTGAATTACTGTTATTACAATCATCAAATGACAATGAATTAAATGTTTTGTGAACTTACGTCTTACTGAACAGTTTAGTAAGTTACTCAGTTGACAGTTACTTACTTCTCTTAAGAGAATCGCAATTTAAATTACTTACTTGAGTTAAAGTCAATTCATTCAACTCAAATGTACTTCTGTTTAACACCCACAATGTTTACAACTCGACACACAGTCTCGGAGCATAAACAACTGAACTTAGTCAAGTAATCAAATGATGGTCAGCTGCCAGCCCAGCAGTCAAGTCACACGACGATTAATTATTTAGTCTAATGTCGATTACCCAATTACTAACGACGATGTTACTTGCATAAAGTGATTCGACATTGTAACTCAACTCCGATTATAATATGATCTAGATAATGACTTTCCTAAACTTTACGTGATAACATTTATTGGTCACTGACTAATTTAAGTTGTGTTGATCTAGTCATCAAGTTCAAGTGAGACAAGTGATATTCTACGATCCAGATCGTCTTCTTGCGACGTCCGCGTCGAGTTGAGTGGAGGATGTAATTTTTACTATAAAATATGATATGAAAACATCTCTGTAAAATAAATGTGTGACATGACCATAAACAGTTGATTTGCTATATTTATATTATACCTTTGGTTGTCGTCTAAATGTAGTAGAGAATACCGAAGTTGAATTCCTTCCTTAAATGAACAGAGAACAGAAAAATATTAGGTTTAGTTCGTTTCGACATCAGTTTTGTGTTTCAATTTGCAGCTTCCGGGTCAGAGTGTACTATCTAAGCCTCGTTTAAACATCGTTAAATATAGTAGTTTGTCCTGAACAGAACTTTGCCACCCCAACAGTCCTTCGGAAATTCTCTCTCTCTCATAGGCCAGATGTTCCGCCTCCGCAGCCGTCATGTTCAAACCATCAGTTACATCCTGAATCCATCTTCTCCGTGGTCTTCCTCTTCTTCTCTTTGCCGGTATGCCTCCTTCCATGATGGTCTTCCCCAGCACATCGTGTCTTTTTATATGTCCAAAATACCTCAATTTTCTTATTTATGCTTAGCCAGTTTTCTTAGATCTATTTGTTCCCTTCTCTGTCCGTGATATACGAAGGACTCTTCTGTAATATTCAAAAGCACATATAAATGTTTTTCCACTGCCCTGTAATGTCCATGCTTGACATCCATATGTTGCCACTGGGACTATGCATCTCTTAGTATTCTGACCTTTGTTTTCCTATCAGTTCCGTTCCTTACTGTTTTTAGTTGTTTAATTTTTTTGTAAAGTCATCTTTGTTCTTTTAATTCCCTTCATCCCATTTACATCTGTTGTTAGCAGTGAACCAAAATATTCAAAACTGTTCCCATTGTCTACTTTCTCTCCGTCGATAAAAATATCTTTTGTCGTTTCTGTAACAGAACCATGAAGGCTGATCTCGCAGTTAAGCAGCTGATAGAAGAAAATGCAAGGGATGATGATGTTGTATATACCGATGGGTCGGTTCAACGTGGTGAGAAATCCGGCTGGGTTTCTTGGCTAATGCGCATGGTAGGGTTGTTGCAGAGCGAAGTGGGGCATACAGGACAACTACTTCTAGTATGAGGATGGAGGTTGAGGCCGTTACTGCTGCCCTCCATTGGATTTCTGGGACTTCATTTACTGGAGCAGTTGTCGTATCTGACTCTCAGTCGATGCTTCACAAGATCCAAAAGGGTGGTTTCGGTATGAGTGGATGTCATCTATAGAAGTTTCTAACCTCCAGCGGCTTACGTGGATATACTGTCCTGGGCATGCGGGTGTTTACGGTAATGAGAGAGCGGACAGGCTTGCATCAACAGCATCGATTGTTGGGGAGTTGAAGATGGATAAGGGGATATTCTTCGGTCTCTTCGCGACTCTCTGTTGGATGAGAACACTAAAATCGATGTTGAATCGATCAAGCGATTTAAGCAGTTTGGAGTTACCCGTTGTTCAAGTCGAACTGGATGCCTGAGAGGCAGAGTGAGGGTGTGTTTAATCAGCTAGCCACAGGAACCATCAGTATACATACTCTTCGATATCTGTTGGGGAGACTGAGCACCTATGAGTCTGCCCGGAGTGCAATGACGTCAGTTTAGTAACCAATAACCAATAAGTAACAGAGCCAGTTTGATAGCTGTGAGATGTTATCTCTAACCGAACCAATGATCACCTGAAGGAATATTATAGAACACAGATTTGTACATATCGGTTTCTGATATAAGATTTTGCAAACATAAAATCACACTACATTTAGTGTGGTTTCGTAAAACTTGATCACAATCAGGGTTATGCAGTGGTGGTGCTGATGATTCGTCAAGGTATTTAGAATAGCTGTGATATTAGTTTAGTTTTTTCTCCAAGCTTTTTTGTTTATTGTTTGGTTAACTGCTTTTCAATGTTAGTTATGGATAAAGATATAACTAGAGCTGGGGTTAAATGTCCGGGTTTCCGTTGGGAATAAAGTAAAGGTAAAGATAGGTTTAGTTTTGGGGTTTCTATAGCGAAATAGTTAAGACGTTTGCATTGTGAGCAAATTCGTTTAAATGTAAGATTGGGGCGAGGGCTAGGTTGGAGTAAACAAATATGTTGAGAAATAAAGTTGTGATTGATTCATAAAATGTAAGCATATTTACAGTTACATGTCCATATATTTTCTGTAACATCTCAAGAAATATTTGTTATTCTTATAGCGTACTTATACTTGTCAAAAAAAACCCACACAAAATGGGTCATTTCACATTGAAAATAAATTTTAAAAACATATTTTCAGAAAAATGTAATTTGAAATGGACCTGTAGCTACAAAATTATATGTGGGATATTCACCTCAAATTTCGTGTATCTAGCTATAGTATTAGTTAAAACTCAGGAATTTCTGACACCAAAAAATGGGAAAAAAAAGATTTTGAGAAAACTCAATTTTAAACTTGGAATTTGAAAGAAAAAAGGTTGGAATTGGGCGTTTCTTATTAATGTTGTAATGCTAATACGTAAACAAAACAACATAATTTTATGTGTAATCGATAGTAGGAATGTGGCACTTTATAGAACTAAACACTTTGAAAAATTGATGTTTTTGACTAAAACTAAAATTTTCTAGAGTCTAACCCTTAATAGATACCACGCCACCTGCCGAGAATACTACATACACACATTCTCTAGCTCCAGCAATAATCCAAGGAATCTCCGAAATAATTGTTACATGTGACCTGGTCCGGATTCAAACCCACAATCTACAGAAAGCAATACAGACACCGTATCCATTTCACTATAGAAATTCCTTTACCCTAATGCTAACTTTAACACTAATTATATCAGTTATCAGAGGACTATCATCATAGTACTCCAGACATGTCCATAGGTGCTCCGATCAGCGCCTCAGCAAATCCAGCAACCCAACACGCCAGATCAATGTTGATTAATCAATCTCTTTGCATATTTAGTATGTCGTTCTTTTCGGTCTGCACCAATATTGACACCCATCTCTTTCAATCTGGTCAGCGAGTGGGATTCACAGCCCTGAAACTTCTCTGTTCGGAAAGACTCGTCTCTCAATGCGTGAAGAATGTCATTTCGATCCATGGCAGCTCCTCTGATATTGTAGCTAAGCCAGCCAATCTATCAGCTCGTTCATTATCCCTAACTCCTGCGTGCCCAGGGACAAAAATGAAGGTGATCTCTCTGATCATTGTCTGTACCAGTACCTCCACCTAGGTGCGTCTCACCATTCCTAATTCGACTTTACGAATCATGCTCATGGAGTCACTGAGTATGAAAATATGAGAGTAATTGTGAGATGCCAACCAGTTCACCGCCTCCGTAACCGCCCGAACCTCTATTGTCAAACTACTTGTGGTTGTTGCGTAGGCCAAACTTATTATTTTTCCTCCTGAGCGTGCTGAAAAAGCCCACGCACAGCGTTGTTCACGAATGACTGAACCATCGGTGTAAATAACCACATCTGTATCATTGATGATGTCATTCAAGAGGGCCTCCACCTCCACGTTAATCAGTGATATATTATTTTGTTCGCAGTTTTTCTTAATAGACCAGGAGTGTCAATGTGATTCTTTCTTGACCTCCCAACTATTGCTAACAGAATTGAAACTTGGAGGGTTCGTTCATATCTAAGAATCAATGCAAACAAGGCACATCCTCTCCATGAAGAACTCATTAAGGAGAAAGGGTGTAAACTCAAGAGAGGCAGATCATGGCTGAGTCAGGCGGAAGATACACTTAGGAAAATATGTGATCCTTCCGGAATTGAAACAGGAGATTGCCATAAGCATATCTACGAGGGCGAGTCAATAAGTAAGCCACAAAGTTCTATGGGATGGTAGGTAAATGTAGTTGATGTTTTCTAAAGGTGTCATTAGGTGACAGCAACATCGAACTTATATTCCCGTTAACCAGATAACGCTGTGTCTCATGCGCATAACCAAAATGGCTACTGATTACAGTACAACCAAAGAGCAACTGCTGTTGTGCGTTTTTTGGGCAAAATGACTGCCTGCAAAGGACATTCATAAGGAAATGCTACCTTTTTATGCTGACCAATGTTTGTCCCGTAAAGAGGTGCATAGCTGGGTAGAAACATTTTCTCAAGGACGCTCTAAAATTGTTGATGAAATCCAATCTGGTCATCCTGTTGAGATTGCAGCAAAAGCATTCGTGCAGCGGGTGGAGAAGATTAGAGGTGACAGGCGAGTAGCGATAGACTCTATAGCATTTGCAATAGAGTGCTCACATGATTCAGCATAATGCATGATTGAATGAAATTTAAGAAAGTGTTCTCAAGGTGGGTCCACAGACAATTGAAGGAGGAACATAAAAGGAACCTATTTGGCCTGTCCTTGCATCATCTCTGTCGATACGAAGATGAAGACATGCTGAACAGGATTGTTACTGAGGATGAATCATGGGTGCATCACTACCAGCCCGAATCAAAGCGTGCTTCAATGCAGTGGAAACATCCTTCTTTGCCTTGTGTCCAAAAATTCAAGGTTACGTCATCAGCAGGGACGGTTATGCTGACAGTGTTCTGGGATTTCAAGGAGTGCTTTTAACCAATTTCAAGAAGAAAGGTGACAATGTAATTCTGAATTGTACTGTGAAGTTCTATCGATGCTTCATGATGCAATTCGAAGAAAAGGTCATTGACTGCTGAGTAGAGGAGTGTTGATTCTTCATGACAATGCCAGACCACATACGGCTCGATTAACTCAGGAGAAAATTAACCAACTAAGGTGGGAAGCTCTGGAACATCCACCTTACAGTCCCGACTTAGCCCTTAACGATTTCCACCTTTTGGTCCACGGAAAACCCACCTTGGCGGAGACATTTCACTAACGCCAAAGTTTAATGTGAGTGGAAACATGGTTTAGAAAACAGAGCCCGCAATTATATGGAGCCGGTTTGGGAGGACTGATAAAACGATGGGATAAGTGCATCAATGTTGGTGGAAATTATATTGAGAAATAAAGGAACAATGTATGTATAAAAATAAACTGGTTTCAAGTTGTTATCATGTTTAGTTATTTTTCTACAGCCATTTGTGGCTTACTTATTGACTTTCCCTTGTATATAACCCTACCCCTAATTCTAGACAGCAAAATAACTATAGATAGCAAAATGACCCGGCACCACCACCAAATGACTCTTTCTAACCCTAAGGATTCATTTAATTGCACAAGTTTCTCAATATCTGGCCTGGTAGAGTGATGCAACACTTGCAAACAATATTGCAAGAAACACAAATTTTGTAGATCCAGCAACAGACATGGAAATTAAATAGCACATCGCCCGCCTGCCCAGCGTGCTTGTAGCGTGTTGGGCGACGGGTGACAAGCTCCCTGTGAGTGCGGGTTCAATTCCGAGAGCTGGCAGAAAAGCCACAGCTTCTCCAGATTTACGGTGTTCGTGGCACTGAACCGAAGGGTTACTAGTCCATGGCACCGAGCCGAAGAGCTAAAAGCTCAAGAGCTTCCAGATTGGAAATTTTTTTTTAAAATATCACATTGCACACGTTAAATGGTTCCATACCACCAACCACAACCACAACCACCGCCACCAACCACAATGACCACCACCACCTCCGAAAACCGAATGTCCTAAACAGACCTAGAGTCTTCTTGAGAAACTGAGGGTTGCTAGACTATCCTGGAAGGATATAAAGAAAACAGCCAGAGACTGGGAAAAGTGGAGAACAACTGTTGAGACAGTATGTTCCATGAGGAATAAATCAAGTTATAAACAATGTAACAACACTACAAGCAGACCCACAGGTGCTAAGTCTCTCAAAGCTGTGATTAATTTCATTAACCAATTAAAGAAACAATACAAACAAGGAAGAAATAAGAACACATGCAAAAGCTTGACATCATTTGTTTAATAATATAAACAACAGTACAGTACACTAAACATAATGCATTTATAAGAAAATGAATGACTTACATTGAAACAACCTGAATGAAAATGTCAACATTTAAATTCTGTGATAAATTTCTTTCTTTTTTGTGGATACTTTAGAGCTGTGGCGTCTGTGGATAGCGGTAGCAAGCACGATCACAACCTAATAGTACCTGGTTCAAACTCTGCGGCGGACAGTTTGGAAGCAAATTTGTTCCAGTGGATCTTTACAAACTAAAAATAGAGCTCACCGTTCAGAAAGCAATGGCAAGATACTGAACGTATAAGTGGCACAATTAAATTAAATAGCACATCGCCCGCCTGCCCAGCGTGCTTGTAGCATGTTGGGCGACGGGTGACAAGCTCCCTGTGAGTGCGGGTTCAATTCCGAGAGCTGGCAGAAAAGCCACAGCTTCTCCAGATTTACGGTGTTCGTGGCACTGAACCGAAGGGTTACTAGTCCATGGCACCGAGCCGAAGAGCTAAAAGCTCAAGAGCTTCCAGATTGAAATTTTTTAAAATATCACATTGCACACGTTAAATGGTTCCATACCACCAACCACAACCACAACCACCCCCACCAACCACAATGACCACCACCACCTCCGAAAACCGAATGTCCTAAACAGACCTAGAGTCTTCTTGAGAAACTGAGGGCTGCTAGACTATCCTGGAAGGATATAAAGAAAACAGCCAGAGACTGGGAAAAGTGGAGAACAACTGTTGAGACAGTATGTTCCATGAGGAATAACTCAAGCTATAAACAATGTAACAACACTACAAGCAGACCCACAGGTGCTAAGTCTCTCAAAGCTGTGATTAATTTCATTAACCAATTAAAGAAACAATACAAACAAGGAAGAAATAAGAACACATGCAAAAGCTTGACATCATTTGTTTAATAATATAAACAACAGTACAGTACACTAAACATAATGCATTTATAAGAAAATGAATGACTTACATTGAAACAACCTGAATGAAAATGTCAACATTTAAATTCTGTGATAAATTTCTTTCTTTTTTGTGGATACTTTAGAGCTGTGGGCGTCTGTGGCATAGCGGTAACAAGCACGATCACAACCTAATAGTACCTGGTTCAAACTCTGCGGCGGACAGTTTGGAAGCAAATTTGTTCCAGTGGATCTTTACAAACTAAAAATAGAGCTCACCATTCAGAAAGCAATGGCAAGATACTGAACGTATAAGTGGTGTCTAGAAAATCAACGACTTGTTTACTCTGGTTGATGGCCACGTCTTGTAAAGGATATGCCACAATTTTCATTTCAATTTAGAGGTGGTTACGCCTGTGTGTTGCCAGGGCTCACAAGAGGAGCAAAGGATAGTAACACTGCGACCTACAAGGCATGTCATAAGAGGCGACTAAGTTAGGGGCCAAGGGAAGCAACCCTTGTAAAAACAAAAGCGTAGCAGAAACTGGATGTGCTGGTACTTGTAGACACATAACTGGCACAACATACAATCGTTCTTAGGCCGGATCACATACAAATCACAAAGAATGGTTAACAAGTGATCGATATGGAGCATTAAAAAAAGAAGAGATGGTTATTTATTCCAATATTTTGATAAGAAACTAGTGGGTGGAATATGACAGGAAAGCAATATGATAAGAAATATGATAGGAAAGCATAATATATAAAATATCAGGAAAGCATTGTCACAATAATGTTTGGTAACATTTTAAAATCTTGACAGAATTTTTATCAATAACCAGTAAATAACTTAATATGGTAACTTGAATGATATGTACTTTAATACAATGAACAGATAATTTGAAGCAAATATCTAAACACAAGAGAAAATAATGTTGAAAAAAGTCATCTGTAGCATAATAATCACAATATAGATGGAGACTGCAGTAAAACTATGTAGAATTGCGAAGCACGTAATAACAAAGTAGTATACTATACAATAAGTTAATGGAAGAAATAAAGACTGCCAATGTGAGAAATTTTACTTCTAAAGTCATCTTTCAAAAATACTGAGCAAATAGGCGATTAAAGCGAAGACAGGTATCGGCAGTATTACATAAGATAGTGAACAATTAATTATAAAAATTAAAACAAACAATACTCGCGTTTCAATGCTTGACCGTTATCAAGAACAAACATGTACACAAACAACTAATTAACTAAAACATAATACTAACTAAGGATGCAACTATAGGGATAAGTGGGATTGAAAATAAAAAAGAGGTAAAAATTAAACAGGTGATAGCAGAAAGGAGGTAGCAGCAAATGTAATACTCCCAATACCTGTCTTCGTTCAATCGCCTATTTGCTCAGTATTACCGCAGCCACCCAAACGATTTTCTCCCGATCTGATCTGATCGAATCACCTCCGATTTGCTGATTTTGTCATCGCATTATTGTCTATTTGCTGCTACCTCCTTTCTGCTATCACCTGTTTAATTTTTACCTCTTTTTTATTTTCAATCCCACTTATCCCTATAGTTGCATCCTTAGTTAGTATTATGTTTTAGTTAATTAAGTTGTTTGTGTACATGTTTGTTCTTGATAAAGGTCTAAGCATCAAGCGTCGAGTATTGTTTGTTTTAATATTTTATAATTAATTTTTCACTATCTTATGTAATACTGCCGATACCTGTCTTTGTTCAATCGCTTTAAAAAATACAAACTTGGAAATTAGATCTAGACTTTTATAAGACTACATCACCTGTGTGTTGCGGGGCTGCAAGGAGCAAAGTATAGTAACACTGCGACCTACAAGGCATGTCGCAAATGAGGTACAGGCCTAGGAAGCTACCTAGTAAATAAAAGCATAGCAGAAATTGGATGTGCTGGTCTACCTGTAGGTGCATAACTGGTACAACGTACAATCACCCTTAGTCTCGGATCACATAAAAACCACAAAGAGTGGTTAACAGGTGGTCGATATGGAGCCTTCAAAGCAGAAGATAAAACTATAAAAGAGAGCAGGTCATTATCAAATTGTACCTTTGGTAAACTTTGATTTTGATTATTCAAATGCATCAGAAGCATTTTTAAGTCACTTTGATGTCTCTCTCAAACTGTTTAACAATCTGTAAATGTTTCTATGGTGATGGTGCTACATAGAGCAATTGATTCAAGATCTTCTGTACTGTCCCTTTTATTCATACTAGACATACATGTTTTGTTAAAGGAGTGATCATAGTTGGTTAAGTCTCTTGGTACAATAAATCCAAGTCACAAACTTATATATATATATATATATATATATATAGATATCATTCATCATTGGCCTCTTTGTCTCAGGAGACAATAGGTGTTGCGCCACGTAGTATGTTCTGTGCTGAATCACAACGTTTCATGTGGCTGTAATGGCCTATTCAGGAGTGGCAATCCTTGCCACAGTTGCTGCAGGTAAAACTGGAGACTAGAGCCGATGCATGGATGTTCTCTCTGCACTCTGTGCTCTCTTTTGCCTCCACATGTGATGTTGTTTTTCTTTCTTTGAGCCGCTCACTGCCGCTCGCTATGCTTGCCTGTCTTTGGCCAGCCGCTCCCAGTGTTTTTTGTCTATGCCGCATGAAGTTAGATCACGCTTTAGGTAATATATATATATATATATATATATATGTAAAAGATGAGGGGTTTTGAAGTAAGTCAATGTTGTTACTATTAAAGTCCTGGATGGCCAAGAGTGATTCAAAAAGAGACTCTATAGGTTATTAATAAGGATCATCATTAAGGACAGGTCCATAAGTGCTCCGATCACCTCTCAAATAACTTTACCAGTGTATAACCACTGATCACATCAGTTCTGTGTTAATCAGATGTCTCGTTCCTTTAGTGGTGTTTTTATACATTACTGAGCTAACATAATAGCACTTTGAGCACACCAATAGTCTCAGTTATTATCAACAGATAAAAAATGGTATCTATGGGGGTCTCAATGATAAAGTGTCAAGACGTTTGCCCGTCATTCTGAAGGTTCTAGGTTTGAATCCGAACAGAGTCACTTGTGCCATTTTTTCTGAGATCTCTATGATTGTTGCTGGAGCTACAGAGTTCGTGTACTGTACAACACTCTCGGCAGTTCTGTCAACAGAGACGGAACCATATGGAGAAACCCGGTGCAATGAAGTAAATCCTTCACATTTAGACCCTTTAGATAGAAGGGTATGCATGCTGATGGTTCTAGTGGCTAGCTGATAAAAAACAAAACAGAATTGGGAAGAAACAGTCCTCAGGAAAACCCTCAAGAATAAAACAAATTATGCAAATGACTGAAACCCACTGGTAACGTGAAAAAAAACCAAAGCAGACCTCAATAAAATATAAAAGAGGACACTAAGCATCTAGAGCATACTGGGTGGAATGAAAGAAAATACCCCAAATAAAAAATCAGCAGTGAACAGCAGTTGTAACCAAATGCTCTATGAAAATTATAAAACTATGAATGATGCTGCTATAATCATCAGGAATGAATCAATAATTTAGCAACAAGCAAACACTCATGACAATATGGCTGGCGTAACATTATTTCAATTATATAGAAGCATTATCAGTTAATGTCTCACACTGAATATATGTGGGGTGTCTGGCAGAATAGATTAGAGTTCGACTTCCATGCGGGAGACCCGGGTTAATCCACGGTAAAATCTTAAAAGAACAGTCTTAACCTGAACAGCTTCACGGTGACTACACTAGCCATGCGGTCATTAAATTCTACAGGCACATGTCCTCCCTGTCCTACACCGCCTAAAAAGCGGTATTGCAGGAAGTAACGACTGAATATATTAAGCGCCAACTTCAATTTTATTGTTGTTATGTAATTTCTTAACTTTTCAAGATCATGGTCTAGAATGTGTTGCTAATTATTTTTAGGAATTAAAAAAGATATAACTTAAAGTATTTATATTTCTTTTTTAAAGTTGTATGAAATAGCACAGAGTATAACTAAATCTACAAGCAAATATAGTATTAATAAAAAAAAAGGAACCCTCTTTCATACCATGAGGTATAATGGGGGAATACAATGCTAGGCCCATATTTTTCATTGATCCATCAGTTCACGATGGGTGATGTGGTCTACATCATGACAGCTGCCTTTACTTTTAATGATTTTCATGCACCGAATGTATGCTGGTCGACCAAGCTGTTAAGGTCGTGATAATTTTTCCCATAGTAATAGTAAGGACTATATTTAAAGATGTCAACATTATGACTTACTTTTCAAGTGTTTACAATCTGAAATAAAACTAACATACAGAAATTTAGAAATACATAACTGAATTCAACATAACAGAGAAACTGATTTAATTACTTTGTAGTGATAATGCAGGATGTGCTAACATTTAGGATAACAAATACATGGCATTTTGTTTTTCAAGAACTTTTTCTTTAAAAGTTCTCTCAAGTCAAGTAGTAGCAAATCCCTTGCGGAATGTCGCTTTCTTCACAGTCCGCTTGAAATAATCTGCCTCTAATAAGTTCTCCTGCCTCTTCCAGCGTCATGTTTAAGGTTTCTTTGATGTCCCTGCTGCCAGCATTATCTTTATCATCCCCTGCCTCGTACTTCAGGAACCATAAAAGTTCTTTAGCTGACTAAAATAATCTTGAATTACATGAATTTAAAAAATGAACAATAGATGGCTATTATAGTATGTGTGAGAGAGAGAGAGAAAGAGATATCTGTGATATTTATTTCCGGTTGTAAGGGTTTTGACTGGGAAGCAGGAGTTGATAAAAGTCTTATCATTACACAAGAAATGCCTAGAACCAAACCAACCGTTCCTTTTCAAGTGGTCCGGTCAATGGATTCGGTGCTCATCGGTATGTTACTAATACACCTCTGGTGATTATCTGGCCCCATAATTCATACCATCCAAGTTTACTAGGGTTTAACTTTAGACTATCGATGAGGTAACCCTATATAAACCTCTATCAGAGCAAGTCTTCCAATAGATAAAGCAGCTACTGTTTCCAGCAGCAGACATCCTGATCTCTATCAAGACTTACCCTGGGTTGTTCTCAAAAGAAAAGAGAAAGTTACCCTTCAAACCTTAGATGTTCTGTGGGCAGTGTTGGGATGTGCAAGGACACATACAAGAAGACTCTATAAATTCTCCTGAACAAAAGATGTCAGTTCTATTGATTGATTGATTAAAAGGACCATCGACATTGCACTTCGTTGAGTAGTCATGTGAGCTCTGATCTCCTTCTTACACAGGGAGATCTCAGCTGCAGTACATGAACACCGCAGCTCCAGCGAGGATCCCCGATGTAATTTTGAAGATATTTTGTAGGAATTTTATTTTAAATATTTTCTACTGAATTTTGCCTAGGCAGCTGCTTTCCAGCTCTAACAGGTGTGGATTCCCAGCAAAACAAGTGGGACATGCACAGATCATACAGTTACAATAATACTCAGAAATCTTACATGGAATGTGACTGCCATTGTGGATCCTTCCTTCCTTTCGTTCGCTTGAAATATGTCTATACATTCAATGTTGTCTCTTGTATGAACTTCACTGTCTTTTGTACTGTGGATCAATTTGGATTCATGAGAAAACTAATTTCTTTGTTTGGCTTCCTGAACTTGTGTAACTGACAGAAGAAGTACCAGCATATTTGGGTGAGGCACATGAAATTCATTATAGGTAAAGTGTTGTATTAACTCCTTGTGAACCAAACGCTACACTACATGGCTTTCGGATGGATACCTTTTTACCAGGAACCACACTAAAGGGTGTTATTTATTCTAAAAACAAATGGTCCACTAAGAGTTAAGTTTCAAATTTACCAAATTATACAAGCTGGTTAAACTTTTTTCAAATACAAAAACTAGATTAGTGGTAGATATCTTAATGAAGAGTGTTAACTAGACTTCCTTATACCACTTCCAATCTCTAAATAAGTATTAAAACCATCACTTTCTAAAAGGCATCTGGAAACTTTGCTTTGCTTGCTGCAATCTGCAAGAATAAAATGTAACCAATTTATAGATTAGAAATGAAACTGTTGTACTCTAAAATGGTTTTTAAAAAAGTTGTATCCAACATGTTCAAGTGTTCATAAAAACTGGATAACATGTCTCTAAAGCTTTTTTGTCTAGTAAATTTCACAAAATCTTATTATATATTAAGTATTATATATTTTTATTTTTCTCTTTCAATATTATCTAACTTGAATCCTTGGGGACATTTCAGTAGAGTGACCATACAAAAAGTTACCAACAACACCAGAAAAGATCACCAACATCAGCATAAGAAAGAAAGTTGGGACAGAACATTGCTTGAATTACATTGAGAAACAAAGAATGAAGTGGTTCAGCCACTTGATAAGAATGCATCCAAACTCCACTGTAAACAGCAAACTGGAAGTGAAAGTTTAGGACAAGTGGGCAAGAAGAAAAAGCAATATAATTGAGAGGGAACAACTACAAAATATGGACACAGAACACTTTAGCAGAATGCACCAACGAGACAAGACAAATGCAGTGTGGATATGATTCTTCTTCTTCTTCTGCTATCAGTTTCCTATGTTCAGAGGTCTAAACAGCGAGATGTGTTGTCACCATGAATCCAGTTATCAGCAGGAGGCGTGGAGATTCACTGTAGTTGATCTTGGATGTGGGGATGTACCTAATCAATCAGAATAAACGCCATGTGGTGCCGGGCTCACAGGGGGAGCAAAGAATAGTAACACTGTGACCTACAAGGCATGTTGGAAGTGGCGACTGATGTAGGACCTAGGGAAGCTATGCTAGTAAATAAAAAGGGTAGCAGAAATCAGATGTGCTGGCCTACTTGTAAGCGCATAACTGGCATAACGTACAATCATTCTTAGACTCAGATCACATATAAATCACAAAGAGCGGCTAACAAGTGGTCGACATGGAGCGTTGAAGAAGAAACAGAATAATTTCCATGAAAGTATTTACCTCTTTATCAGCATGTTTTTTCTTATTCATTAGCAGTTCGGCTTTTGGAACATCTCCGAGCTTTGCATGTTGTCTTGCTTCCTGTTCAAATGCTATGGATTCTGCTTTTACTGCTGCCACATACACTGCAGACATAATTATACAACATACAATCTCTTAGTATTCTAATATTTTGTTACTTCTGTAAAATAGAAAAAAGTAAGTTATTGTGTCTTGAAGTTTACAGTTCCTTCCTTTCATTAGATTAAATCAGCGTTTCCCAAAGTGGGCAATACTGCCCCCCCCAGTGGGTGTTGAAACGTTCTAGGGGGGGCAATAGTGGGTTCAGAAGAATTTAGAGGGTGTTCAGGCGATTAGGGGTCGGTGGCTCCTTAAAGAAAAAATTAATAATAATTTTTTTAAATAAATTATTTCGTGATTTTGCAATTGAATAATCATTTAAAATTGGAATTCTGCAGTTAAATTCATCTTATGCCCGTCTTTATCCATTTTTTCATTAATTTTATATTTCATGTATATAATCATTTGAAAATTGATCATGTATGACAGAAATATATATCAATTTTCTATGTCAAAGAGAAAATAGAGCATGTATACATGTGGGAGGGGACGTTGGCAAACTCTTATAATCTGGAGGGGGGCGTTACAAGGTTTGCGGTGGGCAGAAAAAGTTTGGGAATCTATGGATTAAATATTGCCTATATATTCAATGTTGCCTTTTGTATAAACTTCTCTGTCTTTTGTAACTCACACCAGTCTATGTAGTTTTCTTTCCAGTATTGTCTCAGTTTGTCAGATCGGATGTTTCATCTACTACCTTATGATAGTAGTTGATACCATTTGCAACTGCTAAACTTACTGCCTTATGGAGGGGTGCTTAGGAGAGATAAAGGTTAGAGAAGTAAACCCTGATATAAAATCCCCACTGTCTTGTGGGTCAGCACGGTTATACAGATGGCTAGAGGAGCAAACTTTCACCACAAATCCGGAGGGAGTGACCATAAGGAAGTTGATGGTTATGTGTGTATTCCATTCTACTTTCTGGTATCCCCTGCTTGATTTCGGGAATGTGTCTAGCCCCTCTCTACCCTACTGTTTTATCCAAAGGAATACAAAGTCCATATGTTTGGAATCAAGCAGGATTTGCAGGGGATGCCAGAAGATAGAATGAAATACACACATAATCATCAACTGCCTTAGGGTCCCTTCTTCCAGATTTGTAGCCAAGCTTTCCTCCTCTAGCTTTCTGAATATACGTACTGAACCACAAGGCTGTATGGCGTGGCTGATAATCTGAGACAGACGGCTGCCTTTATTAGAGAATCCGAAATCCTAATCTAGTGAGAATGCAGAAGAAGAAGAACAAGGCAGTGGGGATTTTCTATCAGGACTTACACCCTAGCCTTTAGCTCTCCAAGAGCCCCCTCCACAAAGCAGGGGTTTAACATTTGCAGATGGTACCGTCTACTGTCATACGGTAGCAGATAAAACATCTGATAACATAATAATGTGATATTAACTAATATGACACATTTGACAGATTACCTTTCCAAGCCTCAGTACCACCCTCTCTGAGTTTCTTTTGCTGCAGTTCGATTCTCTCCTCTATTAAAGCACTTTTGTGTTTGAGAGCTTGTGTTTGTATTAGACTCAAACTGTCTTTCAGCTGACCAATCTGAAGATATCAATATAGAGACTAAAGGGTTAATGATAATATTACAAATAATAGTTCTATTGAATATTAGTTTATGTGAACACCATCATTATGTGCAACTAGTATTAGTGTTATTTAATATATAATATTGTTGTTAGCATTTTATGTGATTTTCGTTGGAACAGGAACGGAGCAATTATGGGGTGACCCATTGCAGTAGTTGGAACCGTACTATATGAACAATATATAATAAAATACAGGATGTTCAAGATAAAAATAGCCCAAATGAGAGATCAAAAATTGTCAGTTACGCATTGCAAAATCTATATTCTCTTTGTGTCCCAGTTGAACATAAAGCTTCTACAAGAGAGTTCCATTGCTGCCGCCTTTCAACCGAATTGTGTCCCATGTCAGGCAACAGTCTTTCAATTCTTTTTCCATTGTTCTTTTCCATGTTGCCTTTGGACGTCCAAGTCTTCTTTTTTCCATTCACTGTCCATTGGAGAGCTGTTCTAACCAATGTCCCTACTGGCATATGGCATACATGACCAATCAACATCCATTGTCTTTTAATCGTGGTCTTCAGTGATGCACAATTTGTTCATTTTAAAAACTGTTCATTTGTACTGTATATGGCCAGAATATATAAAAATTCTTCTTAAACATTTATTTTGAACATTTGTAGTTATTTTTCAGTATTACTACATTTAATGGGATTTTGGTAATATTCTTTGATGACATTAATTATTGATAATGATAGTGGTTGCCCTCACATTATCCTTCCTAATTTTCTCCAATAGAAGTATGGATTGTATAAACCCCATTACTCAGGAATTGTGGGGAAAATTAAAGAAAAAACTTGATAACACCAGCATGGCTTAACCAACGGACTGCAGAGCCGATATATCGGTTCAGAGTAATGTTCATGATGTCGCAGAACCGATATATCAGCTTTTGGATGTCTATTCACGGAAACAAATGTATCTTCAGAACCCCTTTACTGAAAATAAAAAATCTTCAGAAACAGAAAGTACATATATGTAGGTACATTACTATCTCCATTTAACAAAGATTTGAAAGAGGGAAAGCAGTGTATTATTGTGTTCAAGTCGATACTTTTTTTAAAACGTTAATGTTTCCAACGATGTTTACAGTGTAATCTTGAGTACTGTTAGATCAAATTATAACTTGTGATAGTAATGAAGCAGATTTAATTGATGGTAATAATGACATTTGTTTGTTTATGAAATGCAGTATCTATAGTTGTAAGTCTAATGTAATAATTGCATCTAAAGAATGCGTTCACATTCCATTTATTGACGTGTCCGCACTAAAAAGTGAATATTATAAAAACTACTGCACCTAGTTAGATGAAACTTGTAGAATATGTTCATATATGGATTATCTTCATTTAACTGCTACTTCTGGAAACATCTATGAATATTAGGATGTAATACAAACCCGAGCGTAAAAATGTTTTAATGATTTTATGTTTTTTCAAAATAGTCATGCTACAATAATCTAATTCTCTCAAACATATATCACCTGATGTAAAATATGATTATATTAATGTTTCAATCATTGAAAAATTTTAATTATAATATGTCATTCCTTCAAAACATTTCCAAGTTATAAAGAGATTAACTAATTGACATTAATGTTAAATTTGAATGTAAAATAATCGCAGAAAAAATAATACAGCAAGGTTAAACAAACATACTATGACAAAGCGGTGGAAGCAGTAACAACATAGAACTTAGCAAAATGCAAAACAACAGCGTTTAAGATAGCGACTTGGAATATCTGTGGATTGGGAATAAAGAAAAATAGATAGTAGAGTATTAGTTAGTTTGTTTCTTTCGTGCCAAAGGTGGCACATAGGGCAGAGGTTTAGATCTCTGTATGCGGTTCGATGCTAGTAAGTATAGGATCAAAATAAAAATTCCTAATTATGGGAATAACCAAACTAATTGCTAGTGTTGATTTTATTGCTAGCTACACATGAGAATTCTAAGTTAGACTATGGTGTTTATGTAGAATAGAAAGACTGAGATGGTATGATAGATTATAGCGATGAACTCAAAAGAAAGAACTAAGCAGATAACAGTGGAAAAAGAGCTAAGGAAGAGACACTGGTAATGGATAGGACACACATTGAGAAGACTGACGGAAGCATTGCAAGACATGCACTGTTTTGGAACCTGCAGAGAAAGAGGAGTAGGGGAATGCCTAGAAATACCTGTAGAAGAGAATTGGATTGATAATAAAAGGATAAAAGAAATTGAAGGGATTGCAAAACAGGTGAAGGGCTGGAAGAAATTAGTTGAAGACATGTGCTCCGTAGAGAGTTGAACGGTGAAGTAGAAAAAGACATATGAAAATTGTTCGTGTTGGTATTAATGTTAGCTACACATATAAATTTTCTGTGATGATATTAATGTTAGCTACATATATAAATTTTCTGTGATGATATTAATGTTAGCTACATATGAGAATTATAAATAAACAGGTGCTATGTGAATTCTTACCTGTTTGTCTAACATCTGTTTCTCAAATAGTAAAACTGCCATACAGGTTGTGCCATCGCTTGAAGAAGAAGATAAACATTAACTATTATGATTTATCTGCATGTGTGACTTGCATGAAACAAACATTACAGGCAACTTCATAGCATGTAATGCAGTAGTACTGTGAAACATTGTAGACCTCGCAACACAAGACTTCACAATTAGGAAAAGAGGTGAACTGCTATCTTTATATCATGACTCAGGAGATAGGTTTTGATTGATTGATTGGATCATCATCATTGCACTTCGATGAGTAACCATGTGTCGATTCTTTCTACAGAAGATCTCGCAGTGCATGACTCTGTCGTAGTCATGTAATTTTATGGTGAAATTCTTTGGATTTTAAATCATTCAATAAATTTTACAGGGAGTGGCTTTCCAGCCTGGCTTACTAGATGTTGTGCCAGCTGTATGTAATTTTGAGACTACGGTGACTAATCCTCTTGTTGCGGATTTAATTCATGTCATGGAAATTACCCAGAGCCAGATTTACGTGTTCGAGACCCGGCTATTACATGTTGAACTGCCAAGAGCTCTCTTTTATATGCTCAACTTGAACACAAGATTGTCCATCTCCAATAGGACTCCAAACTCAATCTCACATACACTGAAATCATGGATCTCTGGAAAAATATCCAGATGGCTCCATGAGGGAGCAAAGCAAGTACCTTTGAAATGAGAGGCAAGCACTTAACCTCTACGCCACAGAGACCTCCAGGATATAGGTACTAAATAATAGTAGGGCAAAGTGTAACACACCTGCACAGGGAGAGACCCTAGTATCTTTCGACAGTGAAGTCAGGAATTATAACCCCTGGCTTACACTACAGGTGGTGAGCTATTTTCTAAGCTTAATCTATAGACTGTATGTTCTAGCTGAATCACTTGATGAGGAAGAAGTAATACAGAAGCTGACTTCATACCATGTGGTATATTGGAAAATGATGGTGTTAGGTGTGCATTTTTCTCTACTCAATGGCATACAAATTCCACCGGTAACCTTTACTTTCCACAGTTGTTCTTCTTCTTCACCTTTCAACTCCCAACGGAGCATAGATCTTCAACAAACTTCTTTTAGCTCTTCCCCTCTCCTGCCATCCTTTCCAATTCTTACCATGTTTTACGCAGAGGTACTATTCTTTGCTTCCCTTACAGGCCCCGGCACCACACGCACGGTAAATGTATGTAACTGTGCATATCTGGTTATGTTGTTAGAAAATTTCCTGAAGGTGTGTACAATCACAGCCAGGCTCTAGCACAGGCCAGACAACTGGCGGTATTCTGACCTAGATAAGAAAAGGGATCTGGAAATTACAGATGTTTGATAGAACACTGCACGCTTTTGCAATTTTACTCAATTCGGTGAGTCTATGGTTATTTATTGGTGAAAAATATTTATAATATTGATATTCCTTATTGTTAAAGTTAACTTGTTGCATAATATGACTTAGAGTTAGCATTTTGTGTTGATTTTAAAATGAATTCGTCTATATACACCAATACTGGAATGCGAGGTCACGTGGTGTAGTTGGTGTCTGATTTCCCACAATTCTTACCTGAGCCCGAAGGCCCATAAGTTTATAGTTGGCTCTTGTATAATTTATCCCTAATCTCTCTTCTTAACCTCCAGTTGTATTGACTTCTGACCTGTCCTTCTAAACAATTCTTATTCGTTATTCTTTTAGCTATCTGAAACCGCCCCTGTGTTGCCAGAGTCCACAAGGGGAGCAAAGAATAGTGACACTGCAACCTACAAGCCATATTGTAAGAGGTGACTGAGGTAGGGGCCTAGAGAAGCTACCATAGTAAATAAAAAGCGTCGCAGAAATTGGATATACTTGTGAGTGCATAATTGGCAAAATGTACAATCGCAGCTTAGGCTCAGATCACATAAAAATCACAAAGAGTGGTTTAACTAGGTGTCGATTTGGAGCGTTCAAAGAAGAAGCTATCTGAAACAAAGTATGTGATGTAGATATCTGTTGACTTACTATATGTGTACACACATGATTAGACACCATGTAATTAAGTATAATTAAACTAGTCACGACAGAGATGAAGTGTTTACATAGAATGCTGGAAGTATCAAGAAAAGGTCGGTTTCGAAATGAAGACATCAGGAAAAAAGGTGTATAACATCAGTACTCCTTTCTTCTTTACGTTCGTTCTCTACAACCAATTTTTATCACTCTTTGTGATATGTTTGATCTTTGCCAAGAACGTGTATACGTTGCACATTGATTTGGTAGACCTCTAAACACATAGACTTCTACACGTTTAGGACATATCCATCCGATTTCAGCCAAACATCAGTACTTAACTTCATAAAAAAAAAAACAACAAGTTAAATGGTTCGGCTGCATAAGCAGATCACCAAATGACAGTACGCCTGAAAAATCAATGTTACACAGATACAATGGGTACAAAACAAAGGTCGGATACACAAAAGTGGACCTCAGAAATAACAGACGGTGAAAAACACTTATGAAGCGCACACAAAAACCTGTTCTAGAAATCACTTCTTATTCTGACGATGTGAAGCGAAACAAGATTAGAAAAAAGAAGAATAAAAAAAGAATTACTGTGTAGTCATGCACATAACTGAACAACTGTACTTTGATACTGAGATTTATTACTTGAAGATACATCAAACTTCACATCAAATGTAAACCAAAAAAGTTTACAAAATATAAATTAAATATAAATAAATAGTATGTTTATATATATATATTTTATTTTTATCCAGAAGCACTTGAGCTTTCAGCTCTTTGGCTCGGTGTCATGGACATCGTAACCCTTCGGTTTGGGCTGCCGTAAATCTGAGGAACCTGTAGCTTTTCTGCCAGTCCGCGAAGTTGAACCCGCACTTACAGAGGACTTGTCACCCGTAGTCCACGCTACGAACACGCTGGCGTTTATATAATATATATATATATATATAATATATATATTATATTATATAAAGGAAGTTGTAAAAAACTGCTAGATGGAAAAATGAGTAAGATTTAAAAATTAAATAAATATATTCAGCTGACATATAAATTTGTGATAGAGATAAATGATATCACAGATTACCATAACATTATAAGAATAGAATAATGAGATTGTCAGAACAAACTGAAAGAATGAAGGTTGACTGCAAGAAATTCAACTGATGCTAAAAAAAATGAAATAATAGAGAATTTTATATTTGAGAGCAGCTATTGAGAATCATCATCATCAAATAGCTTGTCCTGAGCAGAACTTTGCCACCCAACAGTCCTCTGGAATTTCTCTCTCTCATAGGCCAGATGTCCTGCCCCTGCAGCCATCATGTTTAAAAATCAGTTACATCCTGAATCCATCTTCTCCGTGGTCTTCCTCTTCTTCTCTTTATTACTATTAAGCTGTTTACTATAATTAATAGAAAAATGTGGATCACATAGTAGTAGCTGCATTCTTCATATTAGAAGACAAAAAGAATATCCTGTACAAATATTTATCTGTACATAAGTATCACAGTTAATTAATAAATAAAATTGTATCTTCACATTATAATAATAATAATAAAAATAGCTGTCCATCGCAAGCAATGATAACAACAGCCTCAGACATGTGTTGCTGCATCTATATTCATATTAAAACTTGGCCCATCTCTTAATTTTTCCCTTCCATTTATATCACTGTCTTTATCATTTATCTTCAACCTTTTCTTTACTTACGTGTTTTTTAAGCAGAAAACAGATGTTAATATTTGGGATTTTTGCCCGATCCAGAAGCACTTGAAACTTTCAGCACTTCGGCTCGGTGCCATGGACATCGTAACCCTTCGGTTCGGTGCCACGAACACCATAAATCTGGGAATCGTGGCTTTTTCTACCAGTCGCGGAATTGAACCCTGCACTCACAGAGGGCTTGTCACCCGCAGTCCAACGCGCTACGAACACGATGGGCAGGCGGCAGTTAATGTTTTCAGACATACATTAGAAATTGTCAAAGGCACAATGACCAAATATTTCAAAACCATGAGGATAGTTTCAGTGCAATCTACCCCAAGTTGAGACCTAACTTTTGATATTTTAGAGGTGTTTCTTCTTCACCTTTCAACTCCCAACGGAGACAGGTCTTCAAATTTCTTCCAGCTCTTCCTCTCTCTTGCAATCCCTTCCAATTCTTTCCATGTTTTACCTATCCTTTTTATATCAGCCTCCAGCTCTCTTCTCCAGGTCTGTCTAGGCCTTCCCTACTCCTCTTTCCCTGCGGGTTCCTGTGCCTGTCTTGCAATGCTTCCGGTTGGTCTTCTCCATGTATGTCCTATCCATCGCCAGCGTCTCTTCCTGAGCTCTTTCTCCACTGGTATCTGTTGTTCTTTCTCGAGTCCTCGTTCTAATCTTATTATACCATCTCAGTCCCTTCTATTCTACGTAAACATCCATTTACAAAGGTCAGAGGGTATTTAAACAAAATTTATGTAGAAACTAACTACATGAAATGATGAGGTATTCAAAACAGAATACTAAACTGCTAAACAATTAGTATATGATTGTCAAGGTAATAAAAAACAAACAACTATCACTACAGCCATTGTTGCCACTTTGTGGGTTGTGTAGGACAGGGAGGGACATGAGCCTGAGGAATGTAATGATCATGACTATGCAGTCAACGCAAACTGTTCAGGTTATAATTTTTCTTTATGCCCTAGACATAAAAACTCTTTCATCTTACTGGGATTGAACCCAGATTTCCTGAATGTGAGTCCGCGATCTAATCCCTTTGGCCAGATGTTTCCTAGTCACGGTAATAATAGATTTAAAATGACAAGAATTGTTATCACTGTTACCTTCGTACAACAATTTTAAGTCCATGATTAGTGAATGAGACCTCGCCTGAGTGGTTACGGGCCCAACTTTAAGTGTGTAAAGAATAGAACCACTGTTACCCGCCACCATGTCATACGAGGCGACTAAGGAGGTTAGGCTGAAATCGGATGCACATGTACCAAGTGTGAGAAGTCTATGCGTTTAGGGGCCTACCAACCAATTGCGTGTATACACGTTCTTGGAAAGATCAAACATATCACAAGGGGTGATTAAAATTGGTTGTAAAGAACGAGCAAAGAAAAAGAAGAAGTGAAGCGAGATGACAGGAATCAATGTCCATAACCAGAATTCACCAAGGCCCTACTGTACTTCCAAATGAAGGACCTGCTAACAGGTTGCATGACTGCAGTCTAAGCAAATAGGGCTTAAAGCGGAAGGCAAACTCAGCTTGTGTATGGTAGAAAGTAGCAGATATCACAGTAAACTGTCATACAATGCAGCATAAACCAAGGAAAATGAAGCAGATGAAACAACAATTTTTTATAATTTTTATATTCCACAGCTCTTCAAGAAATGTGTTGCCGAGTCCCTCAAGGAGAACAAAGAATAGTAACACTGTGACCTACAAGGCATATCATAAATGGCGACTGAGGTAGGGGCCTAGGAAGCTAAACTAGTAAATAAAAGGGTTGCAGAAATCAGATGTGCTGGCCTACTTGTAGGCACATAACTAGCACAATGTACAATCACTCTTAGGCTCAGATCCCACATAAATCATTAAGAGTGGTTAACAAGTAGTCGATATGGAGCATTCGAAGAAGAAGAAGAAGCAAAAATGGTGAATAAGAAATCATAGATTGTAGACAAGGCAGCAAATGTTACAGACAAGTATTTTTACAAGCACGTTCAACATCTCATCAACATGTATAGTGTCAGTTTGCATAGGTAATTATGAATCTCCAAAAAATGATCATGTACTATCAGTTTCGATGTGAACATTTATTCATATCATACAACGTCGTAAAACGTTGGTTACATGAATTGAACCACAACCCTTTTTGTTTAATTCGAAAAGCAAACGCTTTATGCGTTCGCTATTTCTTCGCATTTGTTCTTTGCAATCAATTTGATCATTCTTAATGTGATGTATAATTGATCTTTGTCAAGAGCAATTGTACGCTGCACCCCGGTTCCTTGGCCCATACATGTGTATGGTATCATTCAAGTGTAGGGCAGAGCTTCTGAATTTTAAACTATGGGAAATGTTTTGAGTTGGTCTCGCTGACAGTCATGTACACTTCCCTCTATTTAATTCCCATGTGTATTATACTACAGGTACTTGTATAAATATATCGCAACAACACATCATTTAATGTCATATAAATATTCATTTTCATACAATATATTATACGTCCCATTGTATCTCGTAAACATTCAGTAATACATTATATTTATATAGTGTATGCTTTATGTCATAAGTTGATCAATATTTAATTCAAATGAGGTAAAACATAATAAATCATTTGTGACTATAGTTGTGTAATTATTAATTAAATAAAGATTTGGTACAATGTTCTTTTTGTAAACAATTTACTATACATGATTCTACTGCAATTTGGTAAAAATATCAAAACAAGCAAGATAGTTAAGTAAAATACAAAAGACTACCTCTTTATAAAAATGTAAAACTTGTCAGTCAACCTTATTTTGTAATTTGATATTTCCCCTAATTTACTGACATTATGTGTATTTGGGAATGAAAATGAGAGATGATAAAACACTGCCCATTATTGTGTCGAGGCCAAGATGGATTCTGTAAACATGTACACCTCCATCTCTTCTTGCCAGGAAAAAATAACAACACAATTCAATTTAACATGTGCAGATTACTATCCTACAACTATATATATGAACACATGTTCTGTCAACACATAAAACAGAGCGTACGTCTGTAAATATACCAGTACTAAAAATAGTATTGATTTTGATATTTTAGACTACAAAATATATACCAGAAGGCAAATGCAGCGACAAATCAACTGACACCATTACTCAAACAACCAAATAGCTGTAGATAATAAACAACACATTATATATATACACATATATATATATATGTGTATACATATATATATATATATATATGGGAAGAAGAAACTGTCCCAGATCAATGGAAAAAAACAATAATTGTTAAGATCCCCAAAAAGGTGATCTCAAAGATTGTAACAACTGGAGAGGATCACCCTATTATCAGTAATGACCAAGACTTTCTGCAAAATCATTCTTAATAGAATCAAAGGAGCAGTGGACACAACCCTGAGAGAAGAGCAAGCTGGTTTTAGACCTGGGAGAAGCTGCTTAGACCAAATAATTACCCTGCGACTAATTTTGGAGGAACATATTGAGAAGCAACAACCACACATACTAAATTTCATCGATTTTAAAAAAGCCGTTGATAGTCTACACATAATCTCTCTGTGGAATATTCTGAGATGCTATGGAATACCAGACAAAATAATAAACATTATAAAGAGCCTCTATGATGGTTCACAGTGTGCAGTTCACACTGATGGTTGACACAGCGACTGGTTTATGGTTGAAACTGGAGTAAAGCAAGGCTGTATTCTATCTCCGCTATTGTTTGGAGTGGCCATTGACTGGGTGATGCGAAAATGTTGTAGGGGCGAAACTGGCATCGATTGGGTAGAAAATAGTCAACTAGAAGATTTGGATTTTGCAGATGATATTGCCTTGTTAAGTAGAAACAACCAAGATATGCAAAGAAAACAGACAACTTGTCATCTATAGCATCAAAAGTTGGACTGCCGATAAGCTATGAAAAAAAAATATAATGAAGACACCTATGGCAAGTAATGCAGATATCACACTGGAATCTAAAATGATAAAAATAACAGAGCAGTTTATCTATTTAGGTAGCAATTTTGATTGCACAGGAAATGTTAAAAAGAAATTATGATACGAATTGGCAAAGCAACATCAGCTTTTAAAAGTCTAAATAAAATATGGAACTACAAGTTATATAGTATTAAAACTAAATTACGAATTTTCAATTCAAATGTTGTATCAATTCTAACATATGCTAGCGAGAGTTGGAAAATGACACATATGCTAGCGAGAGTTGGAAAATGACTAAAGATATAGAAAGCAATTTGAATGCATTTGAAAATAGATGTCTGCGAAAAATAATGAATATAAAATGGAATGAATTCAGGAGAAGTGATAAAATCAGAGATATGTCTGGTCAACCACTAGTGACAACTGTTATAAGAAAGAGAAGATGGAGATATGTTGGGCACACCTTGAGGAGAAATGATCAACGAATATCAAAGCAGGCATTGAAGTGGGATGCAAAGAGTTCAAGAAAGAGAGGTCAACCTAAGGAGACCCTGAAACAAACTTTGCTGAGAGAGGCAGGAAATATTGGTCTCAGTTCCATGGAGGAGATTGAGCGAGTTGCCCAGGATAGAGCGGTATGGAGAAATTACTTGCAGGCCCTATGTAACGATAACGGTACGAGAGGAATTATTATTATTATTTATTATTATATATATATATATATATCATCCTCATCATCAAGTGTCATGCCAGCAGGTGTTCTTCCACAAGTCTCTGTCTTCTTTTCAGGCTATGAGCTCTGATACTGTTTCCATGACTTGTCACGATCTTAAATTGTCTATAATCTTTTCAATCAGTCAACCACTAACTCTCTTTCCATGTATCTTGTCGATTGTCACAATATATTCAAGTTTTTCTTTTCTTATAAAATGCCCCTGTTGATTTTATATGTTTCATTTGGTTTTTTAACTGTCATTTTCCTAAAAGAATTATCTTAAAATCAGAAACCAAAATAGTCATCCTTGACTACAAGAAACCTTAAGTAGAAGCAACATCTTTTAAAATATTTCTAATGAATTATTATATAAGTAAAATATGAAGTATCACACTCAATATTGTAGGGTTTCTATAGCAGATCATATAGCAGATTGGTTCTCTGTGGCTAAGCCCTTGTCTTGCGTTCCAAAGTTGTGGGTTCGAATCCAGACAGCACAGCCCTGTTCACGAGTGTATTTTTTTAGAGATTTTTTAGAAACACACCTTGGATTGTTGCCAGAGCTATGGAGTTCATGCTTTGTGCAATACTCTCTGCAGATGGCGTGCCATTTCTGTGGAGAGGGACCAAGCCATATGGGGAAAAACCAGGCAGAATGAAGTCAATCCGTGGCTTTAGACATTTTTAGATAGCAGATCTTAAACTAGGATTGTTTTTGTCCCCCTATCCATTTCATAAATCGAGGACTACCTCTATCTATTTTGTTTCTATAATTTGAGTAGTCAGAAATCTCATATATGAATACAGATTAAACAGTATGAAAGGATGTCTGATGCAATGTACGAGGCGTGTTCAAATGAAAACGGGACTTGTGGATTTATTTAAAAGTATCATACGCAAATTAACAGTTTAAACGGAATTAAACAAAGCAACCACTTGTGAATAAGAATGCACCTGGGTTCATCAGAAAAATCTCTGTATGCATTTAGGCAAGCATCCCACTGTTTAGGTAGACGTCGAATGCCGTCCGAGAAAAGGTGCGTGGCTGCTCACTGAACCATGTGGTCACCGCTGTCTTCACGTCTGCGTCGCTGTTGAATCGCTGTCCCTTTAGTGCTTTCTTCAACGGTCCGAACAAATGGAAATCACACGGGGACAAATCAGGACTATAGGCTGGGTAACGAAGAACTTCCCAATTCTTTTTTGCCAATGTTTCCTGCACAATTTTTGCAACGTGCGGACGAGCGTTGTCAGCAGATCTTGCACGGCCAGGTCAGGCGTATATTGTTGCAACAGAAGAAGCCATAGCCTTGCTTGATAAAGCAGTACTGACTGACCGTCGTCGAAGCATTCGTTACAACAGAAGAATTCCATATGTCAATTGGGACAGCCCACATGGTTGTTCGGAAGAAATTGAACTATCGGAAGGTGTGTTCACAGTGGGTCCCACGGATGTTGACTGACCACCATAAGGAAGACCGGATGGGGTGGAGTTTGAACCACTTGATGCGTTACAGGACGGAGGGTGATGCATTTCTGTTGAGCATTGTGGCAGGTGATGAATCGTGGTGCCACCACTATGAACCGAGCAGCAAAATTGACAGCATGCAATGGAAACATCCAGGTTCACCAAAACCCAAAAATTCAAGACACAGGTTTCTGCTGGGAAGGTTATGGTGAATGAATTTTTTGACCATGAAGGGCTTTTGTTAGCCAATTTTAAGGAACCTGGTGTCAACATCAATGCCGCCCATTATAAAGACACTTTAGACAAGCTGCATAAGGCCATCAAGGCTAAGCGACCAGGCAAGTTTTCTCAAGGTGTGATTCTTCACGACAACGCATCGAAAAATTGTGCAGGAAACATTGGCAAAGAAGAATTGGGAAGTTCTTCATCACCCATTCTATAGTCCCTGTGTGATTTCCATTTGTTCGGACCGTTGAAGAAAGCACTAAAGGGACAGCGATTCAACAGAGACGCAGACGTGAAGAGAGCGGTGACCACATGGTTCAGTGAGCAGCCACGCACCTTTTCTCGGACGGCATTCGACGTCTACCTAAACAGTGGGATGCTTGCCTAAATGCACACGGAGATTTTTCTGATGAACCCAGGTGCATTCTTATTCACAAGTGGTTGCTTTGTTTAATTCCGTTGAAACTGTTAATTTGCGAATGATACTTTTTAAATAAATCCACAAGTCCTGTTTTCATTTGAACACGCCTCGTATTTTGACAGTGATTATTTTGACAGTGATCATAACAGCTTTTATCCTGTAAACAGATCTTAGTGAAGAGAAACACTGTTAAAAATAATTCACATGTTGAGCTTGATGTGTCTGCCCATAACCATCTTTCCCTATGAGAGAGTACAGATTCTAGATGTCCTGGAAGTAGAAGAAAGACAAGGAAGGGAAAATGCAAGAAAATGTCATGCAGGTTATTTAAGCAAGCAAAAAAAAAAGTAAATGCAAGTATATATGTAATAAGTTAGCGTAGAACAAACCCATGGAACCCGAAAACAGTATAACTTGTGCCAAGATTAGTTTGAACCACACATTTATACTAAGAAGGATTAAAAATATGACCTGGAATAAAAATGTGAAAAGTCCAAGAAAGTAAATTACAGTATACTTATTTTGAAACCTAGTTAACCACACAACCAGTTCTCATTATGGTGTTTAGTTTTGGCACCAAGTTCACAACAGCCAGTCATAGCATCTAAATATATATTGTTTAGGTTGTATTATTCTCTTTCACACGACTCAATTTGTTATTGTTACTGTTGTTAGTCATTGTTTTAGTTTATGGAATATTTAGATTTATTGCTAACAATCTTACATGTCTTCTTCGAATGTTCCATATCGACCACTTGTTAACCACTCTTTCTGATTTGTGTGTGATCTGAGCCTAAAAGCGATTGTTCGTTATGCCAGTTAAGCGCCTACAAGTAGGCCAGCACATCCGATTTCTGCGACGCTTTTATTTACTAGGGTAGCTACCCTAGACAATACATGTCTACAGCTGGCATCCTAAATTATAACATGGATAAACATGAAACTGATTTTAGTTAATTCATTTTAGTCATTTTTTACTTTGAATAGTCTGCATCTTCTTCTGCTTCGAGCGCTCCATATTGACCACTTGTTAACCACTCTTTATGATTTGTATGTGATGTGAGTCTAAGAGCAATTGTAAGTTGTGTCAGTTTTGCGTCTACAAGTAGGTCAGCACATCCGATTTCTGCAATGCTTTTATTTACTAGGGTAGCTTCCTAGGCCCCTACCTCAGTCGCCTCTTACGACATGCCTTGTAGGTTGCAGTGTTACGATTTTTACTCCCTTGAGAGCCCAGGCAACACACAGGTGCTTTGAATAGTCTGAAGGTGGCAACATTTTGAAGTGTAAAATTATCTCCATATATCTAAAACTTATAATAACTATCCGGGCTTTGTAGTAGTGGCTCGATCACAACCCAAGAGTACCTGGTCCAAACTCTGTGGTGGGCAGTGTGGAAGCAAATTTATTCCAGTGGATGTTTAAAATGGTAAAAGTAGACCTCATCATTCAGAAAGCAATGACAAACTACTGAATGTATAAGTGGTGTCTAGAAAATCAACAACTTGTTTACTGTGGTTGATGGCAACATCCTGTAAAGGATATGCCACGATTTTCATTTCAACTGTCATATATCATTTATAATTAGTATATATGGTTTCAAAGACTGCATATTTTCATGATTTCCACTTTAAACAGAAAAACAATTAATGTTTTTGCACATGCTCTGTCTTTGTGAGAAGATGTTTAAAAATATTAATAAAGGACAAGAGTGATGATCTTTCAAAGTAGTGTTAAATAGCAACCAAATGTTAAACAAGTTTGACAGTAATATAAAAAAATCTTACCTTTGTGATCTTGAAGTCTGCACAGTACAGAAACAAAACTTATATATATAGTTACTGACGGTTTATTTAAAAGGACAAGAAATACATATTAAAATATGTTAAAACTAACATGCTATATACTTTATTGAGATCCTTTAGAGGTCTTTGTGACTAATCTGTTGCCTTGAGACTCCAATAGTCATGGGCTTGAATCTGGGCCATGCTGTTTTGTTCATGGGGGCATTTTTTCCAGAGATCCATAGGATTGTTTCCAAAGCTGCAGAGTTCGTTCATAGAGCAATAATCTTTGTCGGTGGAGTGCCATTTCTTTGGAGAGGGACCAAGCCATATGTAAAAAAACTTGGTGCAAATGAAGTCAATCCTACGTCTTCAGACAATCTTTTTAGACTTTGTTCCTTAATGTGGATATCAAAGAGGCACTGATGGAGATGATATCCAAGTCAGATCCTTCCAGGTCTGAATGTTAAGGATCTGAACAAGGAGTTTTGATTGTGAAAAACACTCCTCAGTAAAGCCATTTTTTGAATGGCTTGCTGGTTGTGTTCGTAAGAACACCATATTGCTAGACTGGGCAATGAGTGCCGTAAGAAATAAGGGTAAGTGGTTCGAATCCTGTGTTTAGTCATTTGTTTTTTGGATGCTCTAATACTTGGTACACTATTTAATGTTGAGGATTTGAACTTTTTTGCACCAAGTTATGAATCTGAGTGCCCATTACACTCATTTTGCCAATCCATTAATGGTTCTGCCTGTGTCTTTCTTTTTCTCCTTCCACAACATGGTCATGTTGCCTTGAGCACTGCATTTGTTAAAACATAATTTCAAACTCAAAATTGCGAAAATTTGTGGCTGATACTAATAATTGAAGTATTTTGGACATAAAAAGATTTGAAGGACTGAAGAAGACAATTATGGAAGAAGACATCCTAGCAAAGAGGAGAAGAGGAAGACCACAGCAAAGATGAATTCAGGATGTGATAGAGGATTTAAACAAATGGAATTTGAATGAGAACATCTGGTTTATGAGAGAGAGAAATTGTTAAGGACTGTTAAAGTGGCAAAGTTCTGATCAGGAAAACTATTTGATGATGATGACAAACATATTAAAAACAGAATCCAAAATGAAGCGATGAGGCTTATACTTGGTTGCACATGTGACACTTCTTGTGAGGCAATGCGCTATGTCCTTGGATTGTCAATGATGGCCATGAGACACAAAGTCGCACAGGTGAAAGCTTTTCTGAGAGTTTCTGCTGACACAAATCATCCTCTGCACTAATCCATAAATGAAAACAAGGGCAGGCGATTGAAGAGAGGTCGATCCTGGATGGCCGAGGCAGAGGATGTTATTAAACAGGTCTGTACTCTAGATGAGTTGAGGCATGGTGAAGAACGGATGCTTATATCAGAGGATATGACTGCTTATGCCAGGGTTGTCAGCACACTTGGACGCCGCTGTAGAGAATGGGCCCCAGGCATCGTCAATGCGGAAATTCTTTCACTCGTTGATCAGCACTCCCATCCAGGTGATATCATCGTCTACACCGATGGCTCTGTCAAACGTGGCACCAGATCATCGTGGGCTTACTCAGCACAACGAAACGGTTGCACACTTCATGAGGACTGTGGGGCTTTCGAGACAACGACATCGAGCATGACTATGGAGATCACCGCTGCCTCCAGGGCTCTGTCATGGGTGGCTGAGCAACAGGTTACCCATACGATCATCATATCAGACTCGACGAATATGCTTCAACTGATTGCATTTGGAAGTATGCGTGTGGAATGGGTGGACATCATTCGAGATCACATCTCAAGAAAATGACTTGGCTGTACACGCCTGGACATGCTGGAATGCGAGGTAACGAGCGTGCTGACTCTCTTGCAAACAATGCCCTGACTCAAGTGGGCAGAAATATGGACAGAGCCGATATTATCAATGCGGTACGCTCGCAATTGTGTGACATGGGAGGGTCTCAGACACTGGAACGAGTTTGAGAATTAGGCGTTAAGTTTGGGCATGCCAGACAGTATCGTCTTCGTGGAGAGAAGATATAGTAATCAACTTCTCATGGGTACTGTGAGCAAATGGACTTTGGAATGGCTGCTGCAACGGAGGACAGAGCACGAATGGGAATGCCCAATGTGCCATGACGTGATCGCATAACATAACATTAAAAAACAATGAGTTAACTCCTACCTTGGTTTCTGTCTGCATCTGAAATGATATAGATATGAAGTTTTTACATAAAATTTACTTGTGAAAAGACATACACATTCAAAAACAGCAAACAAGCTTCGCAATAAAACACTATTTCTCATTAAAATAAATAATTGCAAAAAAAATTATCGAACCCGTTTACCCCTTTTACTAAGTAGCATTTTAAGCCTACAGATGTAGTTATTATAACACTGTCCTCATCTTCTGCGATTGGTTTCCCATGCTCAGATATCAAAACATAGAAATAGTTGCCTTCAAGAACCCAGTTGCTCACAGGATGTCTTTCCAGGTGCCCCAGAAATTCTTCAGTTTAGCTCTCTGGGCCAGGTTTCAGCTATCAAGTCATGGAAGGTGGGGAATGTTTGCAATACCTATTTGAAAATTTTGATGCCAGTTAAGCAGATGCAATGATAAGTTTGGGCATCTTTAATTTTGAGTTCTTTAATTTCTACTGTGTCCTGTGCACAGCTTATAGATGGTACTTTGTTGGGTTCTGTATAACTTTAAGATAGGTAACTGCTTCATGTTCCAAGGCTACATGCATGTTTGCATTTCCCATTGATAGGAGATGTGGTGTCTTGAGTTTTTCTAACACGATGGTGGTATTTTTTCCTCTCTGTATTTTCCAAGCCCTGCTGTTACTTTTATTGTTATTATTGGAGAGCTGCTTAGTCCTCTTGTAATGATTCAATGTCCATGTCTTTTGTCCAGCTTCTGATGATTTGTATCTTCTACTGATGAAAATGTGCTCGTTCCATATTCTCAAATTAAGTGGATATGTCCTGCATAAATTTGCTTTATGATTTGCATTCTCATTCCCCAGTTTGTCCTTGATAACTGTTTCATTAAAAGTAGTTTGATGTGACTAAATGTAGTTGTTTGTGGTGATCCATGATCGCATACATTAATTGACTTGGCACATGATGGTGAACTGTGTAAGCAAATATTTTGATATGTCACCAAGGTAAATAAAAAGGGAATCTCACCTTCGAACCAACAGTCCTGATAAACTGATCAATGACTAGCCATTTCTCCTTGACTTCATCCACTTGTTTGGTCTTGAGAGGATCCCGTATTCTAATCTTCACTTCCAGTTTTCCTCCCACAGATTTCCTTCCTTCCAATAGCTGAAACAAACACACAAACTCAGACAAATGGAAATTGCTGACACATTAGAAATAAATATGCAATGTTTAAATATTATTACCAAAAATGTGATTGAGTGGAACCCACAAGAGCAGAGAAGGGTTAGAGACCAAAGAATATCAAACATAGGAAATTCACTAATCAATTATATACAACTCTGACCATCAGGTCACTTTAGCACACAATATGTTTGTGATAATTTGCTCAATAATATCTTGTATTTATTCAGAAGAATAGATAATAGATAAAACTATCTATTGAATGCATGAAGGGGTAAAATATTTATTTTTCACAATTCTTGTCAGTTATTTCAAATTTATATTTATTTTGTTCTAAAGGCAGGGTTTAATGGTTTTAAAAAAACAACCCACAGACATTTAATGTTCTGGTCTCATTGTTTGTTAGCATTTTGTTCCCGACCAGGTTTATTCATTCAATCTTTGATTCTAAATTACCTTAAATAGTGGTATATATGCATTGTCTGTTGCGTTAGTCTCAACAACAGATATGTCATTGAGCAACTTCACTATATTTCCCTTCTTTTTTTTTCCACCGATCCAGAAGCACTTGAGCTTTCAGCTCTTGGCTCGGTGCCATGGACATTGTAACCCTTTGGTTCGGTGCCACGAACACCATAAATCTGGAGAACCTGTGGTTTTTCTGCCAACCTGTGGAATTGAACCTGCACTCACAGAGGGCTTGACACCCGTCGTCCAACACGCTATGAACACGCTGGGCAGACGGGCATCCCCCTTCTTCAAAACCCTCATCCTCATCCTCTTTGGGATGAACACCTGCGTGTCCAGGGCAGTACATCCATAAATTACCATGGAAGCTAAAAGCATAGAAAGATGTCATCCACTTATACCAACACCTGATATATTTTACCTTATAATGCATAATCTAGTCAGACGTGATTGATATACTTGGTGAATGAACTCTCAGACAGTAAATTGAGGATAGCACTAAGAACTTTGTTGAACATATATTAAATGTCTGTATTGTGATCTGTCCAAAATGCTGGTCTCATCACTGTAATATCTTCTTCACCTTTTGACTCCCAATGGAGCCCATGTTTTTAACAAACTTCTTCCAGCCCTTCCTCTCTCTTGCCATCCCTTCCAATTCTTTCCACTTCTTGTCTATCCTTTTAATATCACTCTCTTTTCCAGGTATTTCAAGGCCTTCATCTACTCCTCTTTCACTGCAGGTTCCAAAACAATGCCTGTCTTGCAATGCTTTCAGTCGGTTTTCTCAATGTATGTTCTCCAATATCACCCAGAAAAGAATTTAAAAATAAAATGTATACAAATAAATGTCAAACAAATTTGAGCACAAACTTACATCATAACTTTCATGTAGTACACACTGGGTTTCTAGCGGCTGTAGCTTCACATTGACAGTTCCCAACAGTTTGTCCCCTTTGAAGAAGCCTCTAAGATTATTAAGAGATAAATCCGATAAAATAAAGGGATAAATCCAATATATTTCAAAACTTTTTCCAACCAAGGAAGCATCTCTAAAACAGGAGTGGAGAACTATACTTATTCTAAAATACCTGGGAGACTAACAGACACTGATGATGACATCTACAATATTCACTCTGCAACAGTACTACAAATAAGTTTTCGTGACTGATAAGCGCAATACCTAAGCATTTGCCTATCGACTCAGACTCAAGAGTGTTGTGGGTTGACTCCCACACTTGACGTTCCACATGTGAGGAAAGGAATTGACAATCCTACCTCCTGCACAATAGGGCCTAGAAATATGAAGTGACAGGCACATCATACACTAAGGTCCTAAAAGGCTACAGGAAATTTCAACATAAGTTTTAGTATAATATATTTCTGGTTAAGGAGCAGCAAAAGTAATATTTATGTTGAGGAAGATACCACATTCGTATGTTTCTACCAGTCATGGAACTTTTAATGTTGATATTTCAAAGTTAAAAAAAGTGATTATAATGAGGCATGAACATGCATCGTCAAGAATGAATGACCGGCATCCATCCCTTCAACACCTGCTTTCCTTAATATTACTAATACCACTACTACCAAACAACTAGTCCTCTTTCTTCCTCCCTTCATTACTTTCGTTCACTTAAAATATTGTCTAAATATTCAACATTGTCTCACAACTAGTATATTTAAAGGATCTAAAGACAAATGATTGACTTTAATGCACCAGGTTCACCATATGGCTCCATTCCTCTATGCAGAAATGGCACGCCACCTGTTGAGAGCGTTGCACTAACCCCATAGCTCCAGCAACAATCCTAGGGATCTTCGGATAAATGATTATGTGAGCTGAACAAAGCGATCCTTATTTGAACCCACAATTATCAGACCACAAGATAAACATTTTAACCACTTCGTCACAGAGAGCCTCCCCCACAACTAATATATTTTCTCGCCCTAGGATGATATATAGTAAGAAATAAGAAATATTTTCGGTGGTTTAGGTTTTTTAAAAAACCCATTAGTCAAATCAAAGTAACACATCTTCCATTACATCTAATTAATTTTATAACTCATACACGAAGTTATGTCTGTGTCACTGCCAATTTATCTGTTGGATTGAATAAATCAACACAAAGGTAGTAAAAAATACAGTGCATACTTAAATTATATATAAGATAATATTTATAATTGCGCCCGTGTGTTGCTGGGGCCCACAAGGGAAGCAAAGAATAGTACTACTGCAACCTACAAGGCATGTCCTAAGAGGCGACTGATGTAGGACCTAGGGATGCTACCTTACTTTCGCTGCCAGCCATTTTTCAACAAAGTCTGGCTCACTGCCACGCTATTTTTCGGCATGATCAGTTTTCAGAGTGACAATTTCATAAAATCGTAAAAAATAAACTAATCAACTTAGGACTTTTAAACTATGGAATAGTATTCATATATTAATGAGCTACTAACCTGTCTTATGTGGAATATATTCTTTATAATCCACAAGCTATTGTAGTAACTGATATCTCCATACCTATCCACAGTATGATATGCCGTCGTTTTCAAGTTGGGTGTCCGTCATCTACTCCTGTACCCTGGGAATGTCTGCTATCGATCTATAAACATCGTCACGCGAATCACAGTTCAAGTTCATATCACATTCAGAGTTCGTTTTAACACTATCACTGGCTAAAAAGTGTGAAAAAGAGTCATTTTGGACATCACTATTCATCAGCTACTTCGTCCATTTTGAAAATTTTTGTTTACTTACGAAAAATCAGACTTATACTGACGTTTACCGCATGTGTGTTAGATCCGCCATTTTGGAGAGCTTGTCAGAACAATATGGAAGTAGTACGTCACAGGGCCCCGTGCAAGCGATACTCCCCATTTAAAAAGACATCGTCAGTAGCACATGTCGGCAAACAAAAGTCGTCGACGGCAGTGAAAGGGAGTTGGTACTTCGCCGACTTTTGTCATCGGTGGCAGCGAAAGTGTTAATAAATAAAAGCATCGCAGAAATTGGAAGTGCTGGCCTACTTGTAGGTGTATAACTGGCAAAACATTCAATCGCTCTTGGCTCAGATCACATACAAATCACACATAGTGATTAACAAGTGGTCGTTGTGGAGCAATGAAAGAAGAAGAAAAGAAGAATATTTATAATTGTGTTCTCTATACTGATTACATTTACAAATGTTCTTACCTTTTGATAAAGATATCTAATTTCAGAGTTTTTCTTTCCACAAATCTAAAAAGTGCTTTAGATTTCCTGTTGAACTGTAGTTTAAATGTCTCATTATATTCTGAAACAATGATTATTTTAACAAGAATCATCAATAAATAATACAGCATATTGTCAAGTCTCAATTATTCAAAGTAATGGTAATACGTCAAGGATTATCTTACATTCAGCAATTACATCAATATTTAGATTTTCCAAAAGCATTTACATCAATATTCAGACTATCTAAAAGGAATTACATCAAAACCAGCCTAAATATGATTTAAAAAATATAGCATAAACTTATATAGTTCACTTCTTCTTTTGTCAGCACACTGTTACTGGGCTGTTAACCCAGTTTGTGGTTTTATGTATTTGTCTTGTGCTTTTCTGGTGACTTGTGTGATGGTTTTCTTAGCCTCCTGGCAGAATTCAACTTTTGTCAGCACACTGTTGCTGGGTTGTTAACCCAGTGTCGTGGTTTTATGTATTTGTCTTGCACTTATTTGTCTAGTCCCCTGGCAGAATTCAACCATATTATCTCTCCACGTTTTCCTCAGTCTTCCTCTCGCCTTCCTTCCTGATAGTCTGTTGTGGAAAGCTTCATAGGCAGTTTGGTCTGTTCGCATTCTTACTAAGTGGCCAAACCACTTCCTTCTCTGTTGGTGTATATTTCATTTGAAGTCATTCCCTGGCAATCTTCTCTCCCACCATTTACTTCTCTCCCACCATTTCCTGGAAATAGATGGGGAAAAGCTACCATAGCCAGATAATAGCATAATATATTATGAAATAAAAAGGTTTGCCAGGAGATGACACATGAACAAGTGAAAATGCATCATCCAGGTTACCAAAAATAACATGCATGTTGCCAGAAAAAAACAATTCAAGATCTGCAGACTTTGCACAGGTCAAAACAAATTGATGTGTAATCTGTCTTAACAAGTTCAAGGAAGGAATTTCTGATGAATATGGCTGGGGTATAGACAAAATAATTGCAAAAGATCTGCTGCAAAACAAGAATGAAAAAATGAAAATAGTGGCACATCCTTTACAGTACTTCACCATCAACACAGTAAACGAGTCATTGATTTTCTAGGCACCACTTATAGGTACAGTAGTTTGCAATTGCTTTCAAAATGGTTTGGTCTATTTTTACAGTTTGTAAAAATCTAAGGGTACAAATTTGCTACCATACTGCCTGCTGCGAAGTTTGAATCAGGAACTCTTGGGTTGTGATCCGGCTCACTATCTCTAAACCACAGATATCGTAAAACAAGAAACAAGGTATAAAAAAAAACTTTTGTGGCCATTACTGATACTTCTATCTAATTGCTATTTTCTTTCAATAATGCTTACCTAAAACAAAACGAACCAACAGCAACTATGATGTGTTGTTCCTCCTTAAAATTCATTAAAAAATAATTCAGAAACGATCACCTACCTGGATTAATTGTATCCTTCACAGTGCTTGTGCTTCCTGTCTGTGGCTCTTCCTACATCAAATATTTTGATAGTCAGAGAACACAAGCAGACAAAATAAGATCATAACATATTATTCAGATTATCAGTTGACTATCATCATAGCACTCCGGACTTGCCCATAGGTGCTCCGATCTCCACCTCAAAAAATCCAGCAGCGTCCAGCAGCCCAACACACCAGTTAAATGTTGATTAATCAATATTTTTGCATATTTGGTATGTCGTTCTTTTTTGGGCAGTACCAATATTGACATCCATCTCTCTCAGTCTGGTCAGCGAGTGGGACTCACAACCCTGAAACTCTTCTGTTCTAAAAGACTCTCAGTGCTTACTAATGTCATTTTGGTCCATTGCAGCTTCCTCTGATATTGTAGTCATGCCAGTCAATCTATCATGCGTTCATCCCCAGATTATGAACCATATTCAAATTACTCAGTGGTATTACCCTATTCAGATTATGTGATGTCCCAGCCCAGCATAGGTTGACCACAATTAATCTCCAACACTATCTGTCCCTTGTCCTACCGGCACACCACACTGTAGTAAGCTTCTGTCTGTTTGTCCATCTCTGGAGATTATCCACCCAAATTGTGTCCCAGTTCCTCTTGCTCATATATCTTCAGCCCTTTCTTCTAGTATGGTCTTCATCTGACCTGTTTATGCTTTTATAATAATAATTCCTCTCGTACGTTACACGTTACATAGGGCCTGCAAGTAATTTCTCCTTACCGCTCTATCCTTGGCAACTCGCTCAATCTCATCCATGGAACTGAGACCGATATTTCTGGCCTCTCTCAGCAAAGTTCGTTTCAGGGTCTCTTTAGGTCGACTCTTTCTTGAACCCTTTGCATCCCACTTCAATGCCTGCTTTGATATTTGTTGATCATTTCTCCTCAAGGTGTGTCCAACATATCTCCATCTTCTCTTTCTTATAACAGTTGTCACTAGTGGTTGACCAGACATGTCTTTTATGCTTTATGCATGTCTTTTTTTGCAGCCAAAATGTTGGACTTAAATACTTTATCCACTTCTAATGCTACAAATAAGAATATACATATATACCTTAAATTATGGGTTAACCTGTGAGTTAGTTTCTGATATTCCATTGATAGATATGTTTGTTTTAAAGTCATGATATATTACAGACCTGGAAAACTCTTGAATTCATCTAAAAGGATTCTGTCATTTGTTACTACTATGCTAAGATTAGCTTGATACAAAACTCTTCTAGATCTAATGATTGATTGATTGGATCCTCATCATTGCACTTCGGTGCGTAATCATGTGTGATATCTTTCTTACACAGGAAGATCACAGTGGCAGTGTACAAGCTCTATAGCACCGAAGAGGGTCCCCGATACAATTTAGAAGATGGTGAAAATATTTTGTAGGAATTTAATTTTTATATTGAATTTTGCGTGGGCAACTGCTTTCCAGACCAATTTTCGCGATTTTGAACTGCCAAGGGTTCCTTTAGATCCTTAGCTTGAACGGAGATCTGCGTTTTATCGTCTGTTTCCAATAGGACTAGAAACCTGATCTCACCTAGACTAAGATCAGGGATCTCTGAAAAAAATATCCTGATGGCTTCACGAGGGAGCAAACCGAGTACATTTGGAACGAGAGGTGAGCACCTAACCGTTACGCCACAGAGATAAAAAACTCTCCCAATATGTAATTTATTACTATGCGATAATAAGCTTGATACAAAACTCTCTCAAGCTGGACTCTGATATCAAATGATAGAAGAAAACTAGACAAGACAGAGATGAAGTGCCTACGCAGAATGCTGGGGGTAAGAAGAAGAGACCGGTTGAGAAATGAAGACATCAGGAAAAAAATAAGTACTGAACTTTATCAAGCAACAACAAATTACATGGTTCGGCACATAAGCAGATTACCAACAGACAGTGCACCTCAAAGAGCAATGTTGCTCCGATTCAATGGATACAAAGCAAAAGGCTGGCCACGCAAAAGGTGGACCTCAGCGATAATAGAGGCGACGAAAGAAACTATTTATGAAGCGCACACAATGGTTCATTCTAGAAATCTCTTCTTATCCTGGCATTGTGAGGCAAAACAGGACTGGAGAAAAGAAAGAAAGCTATGACAAGCTTGATACAAAACTCTCCCAATATCTAATATTTCGGCTCTATTTAACTAATATATCAGTTTATGTAGATCATTCCCAGCTCATCCCAGAAATAAATCACAACAAGCACTTACTGTTGGAAATGCAAGCTCATACTTGACACATGTGTCCATATCTTTTTCTGTAAAACCTGTACCAAAATGTTTATGGATTTATACATTTGCCAGTTAAAAATTGACAGTTATTCAGTTTATACCGCACATAAAAATATCAATGGTAAATTTATATTTAATAAGCATATGTTTCTCCAACTTAAAGACATAGAGCAAAAATATCAAAAGTAACGCCTTGATGGACACAGCAGAAGTTTACTACAACTGGTTCATTCCTACAAAAGCTTTCAGTTTATTCTCCCAACAAAGGTGACAGAAGGCATCCCTGTTGCACTCCTGTTTCTATTTCTAAAGTATCAGTTAATTTTTTCTCATGAATTACCTCTATCTTTCACGTCTATAACTGTTGTGATTACTAGGTTACCACATCATTTTGGCGATTCAAAATTCACAAAATGTTGAGCTTCAGATCATTTGGCACTTGATTTCAGCACACCATGATACCACTACTTCTTCATTAAATAATAAATAAATAACTGAATGTGTCGACTATCTTGTTATGCAAGTGTCCACGTCAAAAATCTTTTATCCATAAACTATAAATACATCTTTTTCATTCCGAACTATAAGTAAATAATGCTCCCACAAAACTAAAAAAGAATTTTATTTCAAACTATAAATAAACAATATTTGAATCTAAACTATAAATAATCATGGTGCTCTCCTATCCAAGGCCTATTTTCTAGGTCTCTCTAGCCTCTCCCCATTTTCGTGCATTCCATCTCCAACTCCTGCCTTCAGGTGTTCCTGAGTCTTCCCATGCTTCTATTACCATGGGGGTTCCATCGAAGGGCTTGTGATGCTGTCAGGGGGTCTTCCTTACTGTGTGTGTGTCCTATCCATTGCCACCTTCTGTCCCTTACCTCTTTTTCCACCTGTCGTTATCCCGCTCTATACCACAGTTCCCTGTTTGTGGTCCTGTCATACCATCGTAGATAGGAGTATCCTGCCTTTACTACATAGAAATTTTTTAAAAGCAATATTATCCAATTCCAAACCAAGGTACACAACAAATCTTTACATCACACACTAAAAGTGAACTGCAACTGATTTTTCTTTTTGAACTCTCTCTCTCTATTATACATGCAGGCAAGCCCGCACAAGAAATTACCTGATGGAAGGTTGTACTGAATTCCTCTGACTACAGTCAACTCCAAGTCATTATCCCCTAGCTCTGTGTTACACCTTTAAAAAATAAAATCAACATATTAATCAGATATAATACTAATAACCATTGAGAAATGTGATGAGAAACTTGTACAATTGTTATTTCAAGACTAATCGTTACTTCAATTAGTGGAATAATATAAATGAAACAACTAAAAACAATATGGAACGGAACTGATAAGAAAACAAAGACCAGAATATTAAGAGCAGGCATATTTCCCGTGGCAACATGTGGGTGTGAAGTATGGGCATTTAACAAGGCAATGGAAAAACATATGTGCTTTTGAATATAAGTGTTACAGAAGAGTCCTCTGTATATCATGGACAGAGAAGAGAAAAAATACAAAATAAGAATGAGACAATAAATTGAAGTATTTTGTACATATAAAAAAGACACAAAGCTTGGAGAAGACCATTAAGGAAGGAGGAATACCTGCAAAAGGAGAGGAGGAACACCACAGAGGAGATGGATTCAGGATGTAACTGATAATTTGAGAATAATTGCAACAGAGGCGGGATATCTGACCTATGAGAGAGAAATTCCGAAGGACTGTTAGGGTGGCAAAGTTCTGCTCAGAAAAAGCTATTTGATGAGGAAGTAATATTATCTGATAATATAAATATTATGTCCTCTAAAAAACAGTGCTTATTTTACTACAGTTAAACATTTGGTGGCCATAAATAATGGTACATTTTATGTATTTAGTTTAGTTTACAACTGCTATAAAAAAGATGACCAAAAATCAAAACAGAATACTCACTGCACCATAGAAAATGTCCGAGACTCATAGTGAAACCGTGGAATGGGATCTCCATGTCTATGTGCACTTTTCAAAGACTCCAGTTCTCGACGGTTGTTTTGTTCTAATTTCTGAAATCTGGTTTGGGCAGGATATAAAGTATTGTTACACAATTATTTTGACATTCAGTCAGGCTTTTATACAACATAACTGTAAAGATTATTTCAACATCTAGAGTAGTGGTATTAATCCTGATACACAAAATCAGACATGTACAAACAACATTTGTTCGAGAACCAAACAGCAAATAAAACAACTAGTCACAAGCTTCTTCTTTTTGAACGTCCTTTGAAAAATATCCTCATTCCAGCTCACCCAAAAGACTCTTGATCTCTAGCCAGTTTTCCTGTCTCCTCCATCATTGTGTTCAAGGTTTCCTTAATATCTTGTTGCCACCGCTACCCTATCTCAGTTTACAGATGTCATCAAGATTGAGTTTGTAATGACTGATTGATTATGTGCGATCTCCTCAATGAAGATCACCTGCAGTGGACCGTCATAAAGGCTCAATGGACCTCTATAGTGGTGCATTCTTCCAAACTGTATCTTAACTAATTTTTAATGTTTCTTTCTGAATTATATTGCTGTTACCAGCAACCTTTCCTTCAAATACCAGCTTAAATTATCTCATAGAGCAACAATAAAATTGTATTCCTTGCATACCATTATATGTTACATAGGGTCTGCAAGCAACTTCTTCACACCTCTCCACCCTTGGCAACTCAGTAAATTTCTTCTATGGATTTCAGTTTGATATTTCTCGCTTCTCTCACAAAAGTTTGTTTCTCTAAAGCATCTTTACTTCCATGAACCATTTGCTTCCCACTTCAATAAAATTGTATATAAGGTGTATGTTACTAAAAGCTAGACTTTCATTAGGATTGTTTCCTATTATCTAAAATATACTAAATCTTTCTCAGAGTATGCCCAAGATATCTCCATCTTCTCTTACTTATAACAATTGTTATTAGTGGTTTATCAGATATTTCTCTGATTTCATCACTTCTGAATTCATTCCATTTCATACTCATTATTCTTCTCGTAACCATCTACATACAATAATAATAATAATAATTCCTCTCGCACCGTATATCGTTACATAGGGCCTGCAAGTAATTTCTCCATACCGCTCTATCCTGGGCAACTCGCTCAATCTCCTCCATGGAACTGAGACCGATATTTCCTGCCTCTCTCAGCAAAGTTCGCTCAGGGTCTCCTTAGGTCGACCTCTCTTTCTTGAACCCTTTGCATCCCACTTCAATGCCTGCTTTGATATTCGTTGACCATTTCTCCTCAAGGTGTGCCCAACATATCTCCATCTTCTCTTTCTTATAACAGTTGTCACTAGTGGTTGACCAGACATGTCTCTGATTTCAGCACTTCTCCTGAATTCGTTCCATTTTATATTCATTATTTTTCGCAGACATCTATTTTCAAATGCATTCAACTTGCTTTCTATATCTTTAGTCATTTTCCAACTCTCGCTGGCATATGATAGGATTGATACAACATTTGAATTGAAAATTCGTAATTTAGTTTTAATACTATATAACTTGTAGTTCCATATTTTATTTAGACTTTTAAAAGCTGATGTTGCTTTGCCAATTCGTATCATAATTTCTTTTTAACATTTCCTGTGCAATCAAAATTGCTACCCAAATAGGTGAACTGCTCTGTTATTTTTATCATTTTAGATTCCAGTGTGATATCTGCATTACTTGCCATAGGTATCTTCATTGTATTTGTTTTTTCATAGCTTATCTGCAGTCCAATTTTGATGCTATAGATGACAAGTTGTCTGTTTTTCTTTGCATATCTTGGTTGTTTCTACTTAACAAGGCAATATCATCTGCAAAATCCAAATCTTCTAGTTGACTATTTTCTACCCAATCGATGCCAGTTTCGCCCTGCAACATTTTCGCATCACCCAGTCAATGGCCACTCCAAACAATAGTGGAGATAGAATACAGCCTTGTTTTACTCCGGTTTCAACCATAAACCAGTCGATGTGTCCACCATCAGTGCGAACTGCACACTGTGAACCATCATAGAGGCTCTTTATAATGTTTATTATTTTGTCTGGTATTCAATAGCATCTCAGAATATTCCACAGAGAGATTCTGTGTAGACTATCAAAGGCTTTTTTAAAATCGATGAAATTTAGTATGAGTGGTTGTTGCTTCTCAATATGTTCCTCCAAAATTAGTCGCAGGGTAATTATTTGGTCTAAGCAGCTTCTCCCAGGTCTAAAACCAGCTTGTTCTTCTCTCAGGGTTGTGTCCACTGCTCCTTTGATTCTATTAAGAATGATTTTGCAGAAAGTCTTGGTCATTACTGAAAATAGGGTGATCCCTCTCCAGTTGTTGCAATCTTTGAGATCACCTTTTTGGGGATCTTAACAATTATTCCCTTCTTCCATTGATCTGGGACAGTTTCTTCTTCCCATACTTTATTAAATAGTTCTTGCGCCTGGCTAATAGTTGTATCATCAGCCGCTTTGAGCATTTCTGCAGTAATGTTGTCATCACCCGCTGCCTTATTGTTTATTAAGGAATTGATTGCCTCCTTGACCTCAGCTACACTTATCATTTTTCGTTAATTGGTAGGGAGCTGTTTCTTGCCTCTTCGTCAAACTTGAGTAGTATTGGTGGATCAGGTCTATTTAATATTTCTTCAAAATGTTCTGCCCATCTTTTCTTCTGCTCGGTATCTGATGTTAGAACTTTGTTAGAACTTTGTTATCTGATGTTAGAACTGTAGTTAGAAATCTACATATAATGGAATTGAAAATTCGTAATTTAGTTTTAAAACATTAAACTTTATGTTCCATATTTTATTTCAGTTTTAAAAAGCTGATGTTAAACAACAAAACTTGTGAGACAAAAACTACAATTTTTGAATAAAGACTAAAAGAAATATGCTAACAATGCTGAAGCAAAACAAGACAAGGTAATACTGACTTTGCTGATGCTGGTACATCTCCCATTTTCTGATAATGCTGAGCATTCGTCACACAGATCTTAAGGGATTATATGAGAAACAAAATGAGAAAGATGTAACAGGTATGATTTCAAACTAATTAATTTTAAATTAATTCTACATAAAGATACATAAGATAACTTGGGTCTCTGTGGCTAAATGGTTAATCCTTTGCCTTGCATTCCAAAAGTCGTGGGTTTGAATCCTGTTGGAGAGTACATTTTTTCCAGAGACCCCTAGGATTGTTGTCCAAGCTACACAGTTCATGCAATATTCTCAGTATGTGGTGCGCCATTTCTGTGGAGAGGTGTCATAGTTCCGTCATAGTTCCCCAGGTGGCAGCTCAGGAACGGACAGTTAGCCAGACAGCTAGTGTAGTTTAGTATAGTTAGATATTTAATAGTTGAGACTATGTGTTGCACTCTCTAAGAAGAATGCAACACATAACTACGAGACATGACGTTTTTGTGTAGTCAAATAGTGACGATTTAGTGACGGTTGCTAGAGTAAACAACAGCATTCGACAATGAACCTTTGAGATGGGAAGACGTGTTTCGTATGTCTAGATGTGATACCATAAATAAATATACATCTAAGTCAATCATAACTGTGTTCGAGTTATGTGAATACTACACAATGTAACACCATCATCCACCATCACTATATTTCTTCGTAGGAGGAGAAAGCCCCCTCCTACAACAGAGGGACCAAGCCATATGGAGTCAAACCTGGTGCAATGAAGTAAATCCTTCAGCCCCTTTAGACCTCTCTAGACATAAGAGAACTTACTATGCTATAGACAACTGAAATCAAAGCGAGACTGACCAAAGGCAACATGGTAGATTAGTGATTAGTAAGGATCATTATCACAGCAAACATGTCCATTGGTGCTGTGATCTCTTCCCCAACAACATCATCAGTGTAACATAACTGATCACACCCTCTCTATGTTGATTAATCAAATATCTTGTGCCGTTAGCTTTCATGTCTGACAGCTCCCAGTTTCACTCCATTTCCTTTACTCAGATCAGGGATGTTGATTCAGACATATGTTCAAAATCATTTATTTGACATACATCTCTCATGACACTGATGTCTACACTATACATTGCCTGTTCTTTCCTAACAAACTATATCAGACAGGAGATCTGTTCCCTTGTTACCTCGATTTTATGTTCAAAGATGGTGGAGTGATCTCAGGCTATGAAATATCTGGGGTTTGCTATGATATCAAGGTAAAGTAAAAAAAGCACAAGAGAGAGAGAGAGAGAGAATGAGAGAGAGAGAACAAGAGAGAGAGAATAGATAAAAGTAAGAATGGATGACAGCAAACAAAAGTAGGAACACAAGATATATATATATATATATATATATATATATATATATATATATATATATATATATATATATATATATATATATATATATATATATATATATATATATATATATATATATATATATATATATATATATATATATAATTTTGTGTTAGGATACAGTAAACCAAATGTCTATATTAGGGGTTAGAGAAAATCAGAAACATTGAACAGAAAAATGTGAAGTATGTCTGCACTTACCCTGATTTGTCTGACAAGATCCTCCAGCAATGTTTTATAGACCTCCTCTCTGTCTCCTGTAGGTTCACAATCATCTGCTGACACAATAACATATTTGTCTGCATCCTCAGTCTCAATTGGTGATGGTGGAACCTGTCAACAAATCGATAACAAATAATAATCATAACATGAGAAGACATGAACATGAATATCATCAATCAAAATAGGAGGAAAATAATAAGATGCCAGCGACAGTCATAATTAGTTTGACAATGGAGGTATGGGTGGTTACAGAGGCAGTGAAGTAGCATCTCATAGCTACTCTCCTGTTTTAATACTCAGTGACTTCAAGAGTATTAATTGTAAAGTCAAAACAGGGCTGGTGAGATAAACTGAGTGGAGGTAATGGTACTGACAGGGATCAGAGAAATCACCTTTATTTTCGTCCCTGAGCATGCAAGAGTTAGGGGTAATGAATGAGCTGATAGATTGGCTGGCATGGCTACGATACCAGAGGAAGTTGCAATGGACCAAAATTACATTCTAACGCATTGAGAGAGTCTTTCTGAACAGAGAAGCTTCAGGGTTGTGAATCCCACTCGATGACCAGATTGAGAGAGATGGGTGTCGATATTGGCACAGCCCGAGAAGAACGAAATACCAAATATGCAAAAAGATTGATTAATCAACATTGAACTGGTATGTTGGGCGCTGGACGCTGCTGGATTTGTTGAGGCTGGGATTGCATCATCTTCTATCGACATATCCGGAGTGCTATGATGATAGTCCTTATAAAGGGTTTTAAAGCCGAAGCATTGACTTCATTGCACCGGGTTTTACCCCATATGGCACGGTCCCTCTACGCAGAAATGGCAAGCCACCTGCACAAAGAGTATTGCACAAAGAACGATCACTGTAGTTCCAGTAACAATCCTAGGGGTCTCTGGAAAAACTGCACTCGTGAACAGAACGGCACGGTCCGGATTCGAACCAACGACCTTCGACTCACAAGGCAAAGGGCGTAACCACTTAGCCACAGAGACCACAGATAGTCCTTATATAACTGATCAGCAGTAAAACCTATTGCCAATGAAAAAAGATAATGTAAACAATGGGTATGACCATTTTACAAAGTACACATATGGCCAAATTGAAGAATCTGCAAACAGATCTTTAACAAGCACAGAACAAACAGAAAATTAACATATTAAACTAGATACACAAGGTGCCAGTTGTGATATCATACTGTGACAGTAATTACTGTGATGTCTATGATATAATGAATTGCTGACCTCTCTACATAACTATGCGTTGCACGCTTTAAGAGTCCTTTCTCTTGTAGTTTAGACGTCACTTATATGAAACTCTTATCCTTCTAATGGCATGTAATCGATCCCAATAATGAAATGTTTATCTTAAAAAATGACAGGGAACATGCTACAAATTTACCTGTGAAAGATCAACAGGGAGACCACTTTCACATGCGTCTATCATTGGTTCCATACCCTGGTAAACAAAGTAAAACACAAGAATAAAACATGTTTTAGTGTAGCAATTAAATGTATATCAAGTTATATCGATATAAAAGAAGGCTACAGTAAACTATTAAGCAATGGCGAAACACATAAAAACAAAGTACTGTAGTTTAACAAAATACAAAAACAATACACAGCAAAACGTTGCTGTGTATTGTTATTGTATTTTGTAAAACCACAATACTTTATATCAGTTATATGAGGACTATCATCATATAGCACTCCAGACATGTCCAATTGTGCTCCGATCTCCGCCTTAACAAATGTAGCAGCACAACAAGCCAATTCGATATTGATTAATCAATCTTTTTGCATATTTGGTATGTCATTCTTTTCGGGCTGTACTTCTTCTTCTTCTTTGCATTCGTTCTTTACGACCAATTTTAATCACCTTTGAGATATGTTTGATCTTTGCCAAGAACGTGTATACGTTGCACATTGGTTTGGTAGGCCCCTAAACGCATAGACTTCTACACGTTTAGGACATGTGCATCCGATTTCAGCCAAACCTCTTTAGTCGCCTCTGACATGCATGGCAGGTAACAGTGGTTCTATTCTTTACAACCCAAATTTGGGCCCCGGTAACCACTCGGCACGGGCTGTACTAATATCGTTACTCATCTCTCTCAATCTGGTCAGCAACTGGGATTCACACCCTTGAAACTCATCTGTTCTATGTTTAACATGGCCAAATATTGCATCTTTTGGGACATGATGTTATTTATGAGCTCCTCGATATGCAATTTGTAGGATGTCTTTGTTTTATTCTCTTCTCCGTCCAGGATGTTCAAAGAACTATTCTGCAACACCTGGTTTCAAAAACTTCAATTTTGCTCTTTAATGAGCTGTGATATATATGACTTCTAGCCTGATACATTAATTTTAGCATTACATTTACAGCACTGGGTTTACCATAACTTTTATACTCCTACTCTCTTAGTCGGACTGCAATGATGCAGAATATTACAAGGGCCAGTACTATGAGGTGAAATAAGGTTTTGGTTAGCTTTGGTTGGCTGTTGTTTTCTTCCTTCATATTCCTATAACTAGCAAGATCTTTAAAGATCCCTATACATTTAAAGAAGAAATTTTAATTCAAAGCAGTAGGATGTAGTTCATTGCACTGGGTTTCATAATACTGCTCATTCTCTAAGCAGGTATGATATGGTATGGCACCTGCCTAAGAGTATTGCACAAAATCTGTAGCTTCAACAACAATCTTAGGGATATTTTAAAAAATGCACTTATGAATCAAATGCTGTGGTACAGATTTAGACTCACGAACACAACGTAAATGGCTTAACAACTAAGCCCCTCTGTGTCACACTGCCAGCTGTTTTGTTCCAGCATAGAAGGGCAGTGACTTATAGAACTTGATTTAAGAAAAGATATTTTAAATGACATAGTGAAGACCAACATCTATATTTGAATACACAAAAAACAAAAATCATGTCAACTGACAAAGCAAAGGCTCACCTAACATCCAAGTAAACAATGAAGAACTCCAATGTGTAGAGAGCTACGAATATCTGGGCTCAATAATTAACAATAACGGTGACTGCTCCAAAGAGATCTCAAGAAGATTGGCAATAGCAATCAAGAAGTTAAACACAATGAAAAACATGTGGCAAAGCACCAGCAAAATACTAAAATTAAAAATATTGAGAGCGTGCATTTTCCCAGTGGCTACTTATGGTTGTGAATCATGGACTATTACACAAAAATTAAGAACAAAAATCCAGTCCTTCGAAACTAAATGCTACAGAAAGATCCTACGAATACCATGGACAGAAAATAGAAAGAACACTGATGTCCTGAAAGAACTAAATGTTAAAGAGAATTGGCTGATAAACAACATACTATACAGAAAAATTACATACTTTGGTCACATCAAGCGTCACGATGACCTGGAAAGAACAATACTAGAGGGCAGGGTCCCAGGAGCCAGACCAAGAAGAAGATGGCTACAAGATATTAAAGAAACCATGAACATGACCATCGACGAAGTGGGTAAACTGGCAAGATACAGAGTGAATTTCAGATGTGCTGCAAAGAGAGCAACGTCCTATAAAGGATACGCACCTTGATGATGATGATTTTAAATGAAAGCAAAATTAAATGGCATGTGATTCACTAGGATTCAGAGTTATTAATGTTTTCAAAAGGCCGCATAATTAAACAAAGATATTAATTGACAATATATATGAAGTCCTTCAAATAGTGTCCCCACCGTGTAGTTTGTGGGAGGATTTGAGTATCCAAGAGCGGTTGGGACATACATTAATAATGCAAAAGACCAGACACCCATATGTGGCTTTGAAATGGTATCCAGGAGGCAAGAGAGGTATGGGGTGACCTAGAGAGACACGGGGACAAACTGTAGACAGAGAAAGAGAAGAGTTGGGAAAGACCTGGAATGAACTAAGCTGGCTTGCTCAAGACAGATCTGACTGGAGTAAATTTGTTGATGCCTTAAGCTTCAAGGGGAGTTAAAAGAAGAAGATCTCACCAGATCTCAGTCGCACCAGTTCATCATGGATCTGTGATTTGTTGAGACAGGAAAGGGAAAACTGAACTCGGAAGAAAAGTGGCGATATCATCACCTCCAAATAGTTCATATGTATGGTTCCAACTTCACTGCAACGGGTCACCGCATAATTACTCCATTCCTCTGCCAACGAAAATCACACGAAATGCTAACAACTGTGAACTGTCTCCTGTGTGAACTAATTCCAGAATAAAACAGCCGCACCTCCACAAAAAGCAACCTGCACCGCATAAATACATATGGCGGTCGCTAAAGTGTCAACACAAAACTGTTCCTGACTTGAATCGCAATTCATGTCGAAGGGAACATCAATCACGACAAAATCCAGCTTTCTGCACATGCAATATCACTGCATACGGCAGATTGAGTTGGTTCGTCATAACCGCTATCCGCCATTTTCTGAATACACACAAAACAAACGCATGGTTGACACAACAAACGCATGGTTGACACAGCAAACAGCATTCCATGTAACATTCATAGCTCACAGCGTTGCTCAAGCACTAACTCAGTACATCCAAATGCTATGGTCTAGTACTATTAGGGTCTTTAACATCTCACATTCACCCATTATATGTTATGAGACTATCATTACTTTTACTTTTTTTAATGTAGGCAGTTGATATCCTTGCATCTCTACTAAAAAAACCACTTACTTTCATCATGCGAATATATTTCTTAGCCAGTTCTAAGTCATGACTTTTCTTGGCATTCATGGCTGCCTGTTTGAACTCTTCCATTCTCTCTTTAAGGAAAGCCAACTGCTGCTCTTGTCTAGAATAAAGACTTTTACGGTTTGCTGGAGAAGAATCATTTTTTGAAAGTTATAAATAAATAAAACTAGGTATGATCAAAGTAAATATTTTCATAACACTTTCATTTCTGTGAAATCAATGCTTTCACTGATTTGTGCAAGATGAATATTTATTGTTTAATGGGGAGATTTCAACTTACATTTCTTCTTCTTCTTCAAACGCTTCATATCGACCACTTGTTAACCACTCTTTATGATTTGTTTTATGACTCTTAAAGTGTCTCTGAAATGCTTCGATATAGACAATACGTGCTGGGAATCCCTTGCTAAAGATCGCCAAATGTGGCGCTGTAACAACAAAAGAGGAACCCGAATAGCTGAGAATCATCGTATTGTTGAGTCACAGAGAAAACGAGCAGCGCAAAAAGACAGAGCACACAACACGCACATGTCTAACCTTGATCATGTATGCCCCACCTGTGGTCGGGATTCTGTTCTAGGATTGGACTCTACAGTCACCTCTGCACACACCAGAGAGGTGCAACAGTACACGTCTGAGATTGTTGTCATCATCTCTTGCGATGGACGGCTATTATGATTTGTTTGTGATCTGAGAGTAAAAGCGATTTCATGTTGTGCCAGTTCTGTGCCTACAAGTAGGCCAGCACATCAAATTTTTGCAATGCTTTTTTATTTACTAGGTAACTTCCTAGGTCTCTACCTCAGTCGCCTCTTATGACATGCTTTGTAGGTCACAGTGTTACTATTCTTTGCTTCGCTTGCGAGCTTTGGCAACAGATAGGCAAAACTTAAATTTAATTCATTTGATTTGCCTGTGTGTTGCCGGGGCAATGCAAAAGGTGGACCTCAGAGATAACAGAGGCGACAAAAGACACTGTGTTTATGAAGCACACACACAAGCCCATTCTAGAAATCTCTTCTTATCCTGACACTGAGACAAAACAAGATTAGAGAAAAAAAAAAGAGAGTAGATGGACTGTGCTGTGTAAAGTAAACAATACAACACAACATACTATTCTGTCTTTGTATCTGTGGAGGATGAGATGCTGAAGTTCCTGGTTGAGCTACTGCTGGTGCAGATTTTGGTGCTGATGAAGGTTTTGCTGCTACCGCTGGTGCAGATCTTGGCATAACAGTTGGTCCTGGTGTTGGCTTGGAAGGCACTGCAGGAGCAGGTCTGACACCAGGTGCTGATACTGCAGACTGTGCAGCTGATGATGATGTATTTACTGGTATTGGTGCAAATCCTGTTAACATTTACCAAAATAAAGAATTGTTAGAACATATATTTCAAAGTATTTCATATGATAAGAAACATAATAAGTCATGTTTGAATCTTAACTGATTGGCTCCTATAAGCCGATGGGAGCACTAATATTTATTTGTTTTAGTACAATCTTAACCCCTTGTTTACCAAAGGTTATAGGTCAAACCGCACAGAGCATCCCAAGCATTTTCTGCATTTCTACCAACTTATTTGAAAATGTAATAACTGTTATTTTTTGGAATATTTGTTTGAAATATTGTATTTTGAAATAAAATATGTATGTGTATGTTTTGATAATAAAAATTTGTGTTTGTACTGCTCTATGTACTAGTAGTACTTGATATTTGCTCAGTACTAGTACTTGCGACAGGGTCAGTTCTAGAAAGCTTGCTTGGACGTAAATCACATTCTCGTCAGTATCACTATTTTCGTCATCAGTGTCTCTCACCTGTACAGAATTTTCAGAATCTGAGTGAACAGATTCACTTAATGAGAATATATCATCATCTCTGCTATCTTCATCATTAAATATGTCGTCAGCACCATATGACAACAACGCCAAAGCTTTTTCTGTTGGTGTAATCATTCTGGAAGATTTTCTACACGTCATTTTGCTTGAACAATTTTTGACAAAGAGAAACACTCTTTCAGTTATAAATAACCTTCAGACGGAAAAATTGACCAATGACAATGTTTTATATAAGGGAAGATGTCCCCAATGCTATAGATAGTCTATTGTAGAGGTGGTTCCTCGTTTACTACACATATGTTGCTGATGAGTTTACTACGTGAATGTCTCGTAGTGGGATACAGCAGACGCCCACCTACTACGTCACCCTCACGTAGTTGGTAAACAAGGGGTTAAATCAAACTAATTTACATACAAAATGGTATATTAGTCATACAAATCTGTTAATAATTAAGAAAACTTCAGCTGAATATGTACATACATCTGCAATGGGAAAATAGGACCTAAATTTAATTCAGCCACAAACCCGTTTTTCAATTCAGTAGTTTATAAGTTAAGATATTAATACCCATTTACTGTTCTCTGTCTTCATGCTGATATTTTATACCAGCTCTTGATACTGGTGTACTGGCGGCAGAGAAGACTGACCCCAACCAAATGTAACAAGACCAGATCTACTATCCTTATTAATATCATTATGATATCAGTCAACCGTGTGTTGCCGGACCCTAAGGGGAGCAAAGAACAGTAACACTGCCATCTACAAGGCATGTCGTAAGAGGCAACTGAGATAGGGTAGCCTAGGGAAGCTACTCTAGTAAATAAAAAGTGTCGCAGAAATCAGATGTGTTGGCCTACTTGTAGGCACATAACTGGCACAATGTACAATCGCTTTTAGGCTCAGATCACATACAAATCACAAAGAGCGGTTAACAAGTGGTCGATAAGGAGCGTTCAATGAAGATTATAAAATCAGTATTATGGAATGAAGTAGCAAATTATTTAAAAAATTCAGTGGGTAAGAAACTAAAGTTTTAAAAAAGTAAAGGAACCAATTTTTATACCTTGAGGTATATTAGGTAATACGATGGTAGGCCTGTATTTTTCATTGATCATCGGCACACGATGGGTAATGTGATCAAGATCACGCCGGTTGCCTTTACTTCTTAGTTCTTTTCTATACCTTCTTCGTGTTCCAATTGACACATAAGGCTTCCACAAGAGACTTCCACTGCTGCCGTTCTGCTGCCTTTCTACCAACCATCTCCCACATCAGGCCACACTCCTTAAACTCTCTCTCTACCGTTCTTCTCCATGTTTCCTTTGGACGTCCAGGCCTCCTCTTCCCATCCGTTGTCCATCTGAGAGCTGTCCTAGCCAATGCCCCCACTGGCATACAACATACATGTCCAAACCACCTCCATCTTCATTTCTTAATGATGGTCTCCAAGGATGCACAGTCTGTTCATTTCAAAAGCTCATTTGTTATGGTATTTGGCCAGAAAATTTTCAGGTTTCTTAAACATTTATTCCAAAATTAGTTCCTTTACTGGTACCCAATTGAGGCTGGGTTGACCTGAGTGCCACTACGGTCTGAAAAATATTCCACGCCCACTGTGGAATTGAACCCGGAGCATACCCCTATGAAGCGAGTTCACTAACAGCTACGCTACTGCAGCTCTCAATTAAAAGAACACCTAGAAACATACAAGGCATATTATGTGGCTTCATTGTATTGAATCATAAATTTCATTGCAAAAATCTGGTGTAATAATTATTTCTGGTTGTTTTTATGCCTGGGAGAAATTAGTATGTCTGAGAAACAGTCACTAAATTTTGTTGTAATTGTTTAATAAAAAAAATATGATCACTGAATATTTAATCTGAATCACAAAATAATGTTGTTGTCTTTGTCATCTTCAAAGATATAGCTATTTGTCATCTAATGCTGCACAAGTAGAAAGGGTCACACACAAGATTGGATAAAGAGTTCATAACCTGAGAGCTACAAGAACCTATCAGCAAGCAAAAGTTCAAAAATATGCTGTGGAAGGCTACAATAATGGCAAGGGGTTTGCCCATAATGTTAGGAGGGCTGTTATCAATTAAGAACCACAAATTAACTAGAAACAAATGGTCAATGAAAAATATATATATATATATATATATATTGCTTGTAGTCAATGTTAAGTGGGATGGAATAGCATAATGCATAAGCGTTCGGTTATCGACTTGGACACAAGAGGGCTGTAGGTTCAATCCACACTCTAAATTCCCCATGTGATGAAAGGAATAGGCCTAGAAATGTGAAGTGATTTCATATCCTAAGGTCTGAAAAGGCTACAGGAAATTTTATTTACATTTAGTCAATGTTAAATACGTGATAAACAAACATTATACGAACCTGGTGGAGTAGGTAGCTCTTCAAAATCAACTGGCTTGCCTGACTTATAGTGCTTGATAGCATCTTCATATTGCTAGGATGATGAGATCACGTTTTTGATCAACATAAAGTCATTATTTTTTTTAGAGACATGACAGAAATGGAACAAAACACAATTGTACAGTACATACAAAATTACAATAATATAATGTCTAGGAAATTGTTGTTTTATTGGCTCTGTTTAATGTACCATGTCTACTTATTGAGTGTCTAGTATTCAACTTTTTAGATAGTTAAAGTGTTAATAAAGAACAAACTTCATACGGATACTCAACACAATATATGGATACTTACTGATACTATTCTGCCCATACGTCTTGCTTTACCACTCTCTCCCTCTGCTTTGGCTGAGCTCTCCGATGATTTATATTTCTCCAACCTCTGGGTCAAAGCTTCCAATACAGTTTTAGGTGCCTCTGGGGCATTGAACAACGCTTTCTCTTCTGAATGACAAAATAATTTAAAATTCATTGCAAACTGTAATAGCTATCACTTTGCATCTACAACAGAAGAAGATATGATCTGTGAGAGCATTCAGAAAATGTACAGATAACAATAAAGAATCAACATGCTTCCGAGCCACACAGATTTCACATTTGAGTTGAATATCCGATGAATGTATTAGATCGTGGCTCCCATGTAGGAGACCCATGTTTAATTCACGGTAAGGCCAAGGATTTTTTCTGTTGGGGGAATAAATGAAAAATCGTAACCTGAACAGCTTTGTGGCGACTGCACTAGCCATGTTGCCATTAAATTCCTCAGTCGCTTGTCCCACATCACCCTAAAAAGTTGTACTACAGGCAGTAACGACAACTGAATATCTTGAGCTTTGTTTTTGAGGAGATGGCAGTAGATTTCCACACTGTGAGCGGGATAGAAAAGGCTTGTCAGGCTTTCCTAATCCTGGCAATACATTTTTTTTTATACACATACAAAATATTTTAATTCTTTTCATCTACTTTTAAAAATGACAAATTATTGGAGAAGGTAGTAGCTGGAAAGACAATGTGCCATCTAGAGGCAAACATATCTTGTCCAATACCTTGGGCAGCTACTGATGGGACAATGCTGGCACATTTGTATATGATGTTTACGAGGGCTTTCAATTCAAGCAGAAGTTGTAATGATTGACTTGGAGGACACTTATGTCACATTTTCTATTGACTAAACTAGGGAGCTAATCCTTGGATAAGGAACTCGAAGGCTGCTATACTGATGGTGAGGAAAGCTGAAGTATGATTAGAAACAAGGCATTGGAAGTGAGAGGTTTGTGCCTAGTCTCAAGAACAGTGCTATCTAACATTTTTATATATCGAGGTCCATCTCACTAATGACTGTGGAGGCATGGACGTCATATGACAATTGGAATAATAATACTAATAAAAATAGTAAAGTAATGCTAATAGTATTGGTTATTGTTACTAAACTGAGGTCATTGCACTCTGGGCAGACTCATAGGTGCTCAGTCTCCCCAACAGATATCGAAGAGTATGCATACTGATGGTTTCCATGGCTTAAACACACTCCACACTCTGTCCCTCAAGCATCCAGCTCGACTAGTACAACGGGTAACTCCAAACTGCTTAAATTGCTGGATCGATTCAACATCTACTTTAGTGTCCTTATCCAACAGATAATGTTAATAGTAACATTAATAAAATAATAACAGATGGAAATGTAATCCTGAATATAAGTTTGACTATTTTTTTATATTGTGCTTAAAAAAAAACTGAATCATACTGAATTCGGAAGACAACATTTTCTTGAAATTCTGATTAATGTTGTTACAGCGGGAGGAATAAAATAGGGTGCCAGGGATATATCAAACGGGCACCGTCGTTGGACATCGCTGCTCAAGAGTATAAGCGACACATCAAATCATAAATGTTAGCTCAGTCCATCATGTCTAGAGATGACTCATCATCATCAAATAGCTTGTCCTGAGCAGAACTTTGCCATCCCAACAGTCCTTCAAAATTTCTCTCTCTTATAGGCCAGATGTCTCTGCAGCCGTCTTGTTCAAACCATCAGTTACATCCTGAATCCACCTTCTCCGTGGTCTTCCTCTTATTCTCTTTGCCTGTATGCCTCCTTCCATGATGGTATTCTCCAGTCCTTCAATTTTCTTTATATGTCCAAAATACCTCAATTTTCTCTTTCTAATTTGTAGCATCAGCCATTCTTTGATTTTAAGTTCTTTCTGGATAGATCTATTAGAGAGATGACTAGAACAAATAAAACATAAAAGAACATTTGTAAAAATTACCTTCAGGTGTTGTTTGAGGTAGATCTATCTCTGCATCCTCTCCTGCTGCTTGGTTGCTTACTCTCTGTACAGGAACTGAAATTTGTGGCTGATTTGCAGTTTTTACTGATTCACCTATGGTTTACATACAAAAATATAACACATGCAAACTTGATACTGATTACATTGATTAGGTTCAAATCTAAAGGGTCTGAAGGCAAATGATTGACTTCATTGCACCGGGTTTTCTCATATGGCTCCGCCCTGCGGCAGAGATGCGTCATCTGTGAAGTGTTGCAAAAGCATGAGCTCCATAGGTCCAGTAACAATCCTAGGGATCTCAAGAAAAAATTGTGCATGTGACTCAATCCAGATTCAAACCACGACATTCAGAGCGACAGTCAAACATCATTTCGACATAGAGACCCCCAAAGTATGACTGGACAATGGACTCTGTCCTTCCCAGCAGCAGTTCAAAGGATAGATGGGATATACTCAAAATATCTTGTTGAAAACTTGCTGACATAAACTTTACCAGGATAAAACAGAAAATAAAATCCCCACTAAAATAAAATATTACTGATGACTACATCCAGAATGTCATTGTCATCAGTAATAAACTTCAAAAAAGGTTGGTTTAAAAAAAAAAATACTAACTACCGACAGCCCAAGGACTGGTGATAAATTGTTTAATCATGTCTGGCCACTGTAGCAGGTGGCCCATTTTATGGGGTCAGTTAAGTCTTAACCTAAATGTCTGCATGACTGCAACAAAGGTCGTCTTCAGATATCCTATAATCACTTCTGCTGGATTTTTGTTTTCCCTTACTTTCTGTAGCAACCCACAATCTTATTTTCCTGTGAACATAATGTGGTAGCTTCCTCATGCCTTCCTACATGGCTCAGAGAGCTAATCTACACGGCTCAGAGAGCTAGTGTACACGGCTCAGAGAACTAGTGTACACGCGGCTCAGGCAGAGCTAATGTACACGGCTCAGAGAGCTAGAGTGTACAGGCTCAGAGAACTAGTAGTGTACATGGCTCAGAGAGCTAATGTACACTGCTCAGAGAGCTAATCTACATGGATCAGAGAGCTAATTTACACGGCTCAGAGAACTAATCTCCGCATTCAACAACTATTTCTGACTGTCAAGGCAAGTGAGTGTCATATTCTCAGCAAATGCAAAAGTTTCATCTTATACTGGTGACAGTACTGCCCTCAGAGATGATTTTCAGTGTGCTGCTCATCCAATATCACATGTAGGTGTAGAAGGCAGCGTTTCCTTCATCAAATTTAGAATAAAATGACATTTCTCCTAAACTTCAGTAATTTAGAATGTCTTATAACAAAATATGTATTTATCATGTTGTTTGTTTTCTTCTTGAATGCTCCATATAGAACACTTGTTTAAAATTTGAACCCTGGGCGCCTGTACCTTAAAAATCCCTTCCCCGGAGCTCCTGAGAAAAAAACAGCCCATATCAGAGTTATATTAAAACACGATATGTTAGCACACTTAAGTGATCTATAATTTGTTATTAACTTACTTCATCATCATTGATATTCCTGCTTATTATCTTTTTTGCAGAATATTAAACTTTAAAATTTATTTGATTTAATATGGGAGTACGGCTGCGAATACTCCTGTATATGTAGATTTTTCTCTAGATTGAACATATATAGCTTGAATATCAATCGATTCAAACATTTCTTCCTTGTCTAAATGATCATCTAACTCACTTTCTATATCCTTATTAGAATAATCCCATTCTAAGTCTAATTTATCTTTAGATTCATTCAAAACAGCTTCAGCAGCTTGCTCTGTTGTTATACTTTTAGAGTGACCATTTCCGAAAAATTTTGAACATCTTTTCAACCTAAAAATACTTAACTAATTACCTTATCAGTACCAAAATAAAATCACACAACAGTGTCCGTCATCTCGCAAAACCACATAGAACAAGTGCATTGTGTTTGACGTCACAGTTGTACACAATTTATTATCAAATACCAAAAATAATAAAAAATAGTCTCAGACCGTTATATCGAGAGCTCAGGGCAAGCAACCTGTATATTCAATCCCGAATTATCGGGAGCCCGGGTTCTAAGGGTTAACCCTTAGAGCCCAAGTTCCCGATATTTTGGGATTTAATGCAAACGTTGCATATCCTGAGCTCGATATTCGTCTGAAAATATTTTTCGGATTTGAAAATAAACTGTGTACAAATGTGACATCAAATACAACCCACATGTAGACATGGTTTAGCAAGATGGCGGACGCTGTTGTGTGATTTGTTTTGGTACTGATAAGGCAATTGTCAGTATTTTCATGTTGAAAAGATGTTTCAAAATTTCGGAAATGGTTACTCTAAAAGTATAATAGCAAGCAAGCTGTTGAACTTGTTTTGAATGAATCTGAAGATGAATTTAGACATAGAATGTTATTATTCTGATACGGTATAGAAAGTGAGTCAGATGATCATTTGAATGGAAGAATTATTTTAATCGATTGATATTCAAGCATATATGTTCAATCTGGAGAAAACCTACATATACGGGAGTATTCACGCCATACCCACATATTAAATCAAATAAATTTAAAGTTAGTATTCTGCAAATAGATAATAAACAGGAATAACGGAGATAATGGGGTAAGTCAATAACAAATTATAGAGCAATAAGTGTGCTAAATTATCGTGCTTTAATATAACTCTGATATGGATTGTTTTGCTCAATAGCTCAGAGAAGGATTTTTAAGGTACAGGTGACTAGGGTTCAAAGGTTAAACCGCTCTTAGTGATTTGTATGTGGTCTGAGCCTAAGAGTGATTGTACATTGTGCCAGTTATGCGCCTACAAGTACGCCAGCACATTTAATTTCCGTGATACTTTTTATTTACTAGGGTAGCTTCCCTAGGCCCTACCTCAGTCAACTCTTACGACATGACTTGTAGGTTGAAGTGTTACTATTCTTTGCTCCCCTTGCGAGCCCTGGCAACACACAGGCAATTGTTGTTTGTTTTATTAATGTTATTAACAATTTAAAGCATGGGAAAATTAAACTAATCACCAACAAGTTGTATACAATTACATTTTTTTTTTTTCTTGCGTTCCCGAAATACAGATTTGATTTTTAGATTGGAAAATATATATACCTAAAAATTCCTGAGGAATTGGTGGCATTTTTGACAAGTCTATTGGCTTTCCATCATCAACAGCCTGAATCACTGTGTCAAATTGCTGTAGAAAATACAATGACAAACAATAAGTCAAGTTTCAAACACAGAAACAGTAAATAAGATAAATATACAGTATCAATTTAGAACAATAAAAATAATCAGCAGAACTGTGTTGTAGGAAGACAGTCTTATGTATCTCTCTAAATATATATATATACATATTGTTTTCATTTTTAGTCACATATTTTCATTTTAGGGCTGTAAGGGATTTATTATGTGACTGTATATGTGATGTCTGGTAAATATGAAGTCTAAATTTCTTTGTTTCTTTTGTGTTCTTTGCCCCTTGAAAAAGGTCTTTTGGTCGAAATGTCTCTGTACTGTTTTTTTTGGTACTTTGTAAAACTATATTTCTTTATTTTTAAGTGTTTCACCATTGTAGAAAGACAGCAATAAACAACAACAAAAATGAAAAAATGGTTGTTAAAGCAGTTAATAAACAACCTAATTTTGGTAAATACAGAACAACAAGAGGATGTAAAGTGGGTTACTTCAAGGGACTACAAAAACAGCATGTTTCATTTTTATATGTGTCCTACCTTGGCTATTTTGACATACTGTCCAACTTTTGTCATATCTCCTGCTTGCTTGGCCATAAGAGCTGCTTTTCTGTATTGATCTCTTCTTGTTAGTAATGTCTGTTTTGTAGCTATCAAAAAAGAAATATATTTAGAAAACACACTTTAAGGTATATTCAGCACTTATTCTAAAGCAGTGTGTGGTTGTAGAACAAAGAATTTACTGTAAAATACAATCACACTCTAAAATACTTTGGCACTTATTTGAAAGTACTGATTTATTGATTGATATAGCTATCATCATTGTACTTATGTCAACAACCATGTGTGCTTCGTTCTCTTTCCTGCTAAATATTTAGTGGTAGTGCACAAACTCTGCAGCGCAGGCAAGGGTACTCAATGCAACTTTGAAGATTGTGAGCATTTCAAGGAATTTTATTATTATTAATGATTTGTGTCAGACCTTTCCTGCCTACCCGTATCGAATTTACAATGCCAATGGTTCTTTTAAATGCTTAACATGAACACAGCATTTATACTTTATCATCTACCTCAAAAAGAACTGGCTGATGCTACAAATAAGAATGAGTAAATGTGTGTATTTTGGACATATAAAGAGACACAAAGGGTTGGAGAAGATCATTATGAAAGGAGGCATCCCAGCAAAGAGGAGAAGAAGAAGACCATGGAGAAGATGGATTCAGAATGTAACTGATGATTTGAACATGATAGCTGCAGAGGCGGGACATCTGGCCTATGAGAGAGAGAAATTCCTAAGAACTGTTAAAGTGGCTAAGTTCTGCTCAGAATATGCTGTTTGATGATGATCATCCATCTCAAATAGGCCTGGAAACTAGATCTAACCTAAATTGAGATAGGAATCGCTGGAAAAATAGTCTGATCGCGTTACTCTGAGAACGAACCTAGTGCTTTTGAAGCAAGAAGCTAGCACTGCCCCACAACATTACAGAGACTCTCCACTCTAAAGTATTGCAGTTACGCAAAAAAGAATCTTCCTCCTATGGAACAAAGAATCCTCCTCCTATGGAACAAAGAATCCTCCTGTTATGGAACAAAGAATCCTTGTCCTATGGAACAAAGAATCCTCCTCCTATGGAACAAAGAATCCTCCTATGGAACAAAGTATCCTCCTGTTATGGAACAAAGAATCCTTGTCCTATGGAACAAAGAATTCTCCTCCTATGACACAAAGAATCCTGTTAAGGAACAAAGAATCTTTGTCCTATGGAACAAAGAATTCTCCTCCTTCTTTGCTCATATAACATAACTACTTTATAAACCATTCTTTGTAATTTGTTATGAACTGAGAATCGGAATGTTATGTTATGTATTTCCAACAAAGCTGCAAATAAAAGATGCAGCACAGTCAATGATTTTGTAATAAAATTAATTTTTGTGGATCTGTCAATTGTTTCATGATGCTAGATGTGGTAGAAATTACATTCGACTTTTATTATCTTAAATTATGTAGACTTAATATTTCTAATATTGTTGTCACGGATGCAATCTAACAGAGTAGCTCTCTGATATGCGCGGGTGTTAAAAACAGAAATTTGCATACAGCAAAGTATGACAACTAGTTATGACAGAGATGAAGTGTTTATGCAGAATGCTGGGGGTAATAAGAGGAGACCGGTTGAGAAATGAAGACATCAGAAAAAAGTGAGTACAACATCAGTACAGAATTTCATCAAGAAACAACAAATTAAATGGTTCAGCCACATAAGCAGATTACCAACAGACAGTGCACCTCAAAGAGCAATGTTGCTCCGATACAATGGATCCAAACAAAAGACTGGCCATGCAAAAGATTGACCTCAGGGATAACGGAGAAGATAAAAGATACTATTTATGAAGCGCACAACAGGGCTTGTTCCAGAAATCTTTTCTTATCCTGACGTTGTGAGGCGAAACAGGAATGGAGAGAGAAAGAAGAAAAAAGTATGACAAGAAAAAAAATACCAGGGTTTGTAATAAGTCTACATAATTAAGCTATAATGCTATAAAATATATCAACTAAAAAGTACACTAACCATTTACAACAGTAGATGTTTCTGCTGTATATGAAGCAGATGTCGATGGCAACTCTGATGGCAGGATTGGTTTAGATGGTAACACAGGGTCTGGAGTAGCTGTCAAGGATAAAATAAAAATAGATTATAATTTGACAATATATTTTTAATGCAAGCAATTTTGTTATAAATGGGTAGTCAATATTCAGCAGCCCTGCCTCAAGAAACTTGATGGGTTTTAAACACCGGAGCATGCAAGAGTGAAGGAAATTAAAAGGCAAATAATTTGCTGAACAGCATCCACTGCAAGTGGGAGAAGTGTGGATAGAAGAGACATTATAAATGCTCTCTGTTCCACATATGTGGAAACAAAATCTGTGGAGACGCTGAACAGCTAGAATGAAATGGGGGTTAAACATGGACAAGAACACTGGTGCTGTCTGCATATTACAGAGAGAAGATAATCCAACCAATATCACTTTGGTACAGTGAGTGTGGGAACATTGAGATAACTGCTGCACTGGAGGATCAAGCATGAATGGACTTGTCCAATGTGCGAGGATGTTGATGAGGAGAAATTAACTGAATTTATTATATAGGGCATTAATAAAATAATGTAGGTGCAGAGAATCTGGTTACTGAACCTACCTCATCAGGCATCACACTGGGCATGGAGGCATTTAGAGTTACTATCATGGAAGCGAAGTTCCAACAGTGACAAACTAGGTGATGATGGTGATAAGTAGTTGGGAGTATGGCTAGTCTTCTGTTTGATGCAACATACATAAGGTATTGTTATGTTTCACTGTGGTGTAATGAACGATTGGATTGAGTTTCTTGTACTGTGAGATTACTCTCATAGCAGAAGGATGATTATGGCAGATAATCAATGTCCTGTGCACCTAGATCATTCCAACTAGTAAAATGAGTGCAAGCTTTAAAGTTTAGAACCAGGTCAATGGCATCAATCATGTTCGGGTAGGTGCCTCTGTCTCCAACACCTGATAAATGGAACACATTGGAGCAAAAATAGGAACACATTGGAGCAACTTACAAACACATACAGATACCCCAACAATCTTCTTCACCCTTTTACCCCTAGGGAGGCATTGGTCCAATTCTCCTGGTGTTTTCTATAGTGATCTATTGTTTTTTATGGGGTGTGATAGCTAGTCCCACTTCCACCCTTCTGAGTCACCTTTTATGAAATGCGTGACAGGTATTAGTAGTTCTATTCTTTACATCCCTAATTTGGGCCTAGGTAACCACATGGGCGCACCACAACATGACGTGGGTTAAAGGGCATGAGCACATGCACTACCGAACTATTGTAGCGAGGGAGAAGGATGGTACAGTAAGTAAACATTTATGTAGTAACGCCTTGCAAATAAATTAACATAGTTTAGTTTCTAGTTTTTATGTATAAGTAATACCTTGTGAATAAATTAACTGTTAGTGGACCAGGGTAAAAACCACATTTTTACAAGCCATCTTTTTAATCATACATTTTTAAGCAGACAGATGCGATTAGTGTTATCATAAAACTGTTATTTGTTATATATGAAACATATACCATATATTTAAATGTTTAGAATTGAATTCACTGTTTAATTACATTGGTGAAGTATTTCTGCATATGAAAAGTAAAATGCAAAATGATTTTTTAGTAAGTAGGAAAAAAATAATAAAAATGGGTAAAAAATGTCAGTTACCACTCAATTTAAATTAATCCTATACATCTGCAAGACATAAAACATATTTCTATTCATACTACATTCATATCTACACAATCCAGGTACGTTTCATCATTTTTAATGAATAAATAACATATTTTTAGACAGTATTTATGTTAGAAGATGAAGCCACTATTTCAAGTTGAAATTGTGTGTAAAAAACCAGTTGAAGAATAATTTTGTGCATATTTTATCACAATTTACTAAACCAAAAATTGAAAACAGTTATGTTCACATCTGAAAATGGAAATGATGAATGACCATAAGTTAAATTCATAAAGATGGACTATAAAAATAAATTTATTACAACTGTTTTAACTTTTAGAATAGCCCACCTGCCCAGCGTGTTCGTATCGCATTGGACGATGGGTGAAAAGCCCCATGTGAATGCGGTTCAATTCTGGGGGCTGGCAGAAAAACCACAGGTTCTCCAGATTTACGGTGTTCATGGCACCGAACTGAAGGGTTGCGATGTCCATGGCACCGAGCGAAGAGCTGAAAGCTCAAGTGCTTCTGGATCGGAAAAAACCCCAAAAACTTTTAGAATAAAAACGCCCTTTAGTGCGGATCATTGTAAAAAGCATCGAACCCAAAGCCAAGTAGTGTGGCATTTGGTCCACAAGGAGTTAACACAGTTTAGTTTCTTCAAGTTTTTATGTATAGACTAGATAAAATGGATTACAGAAAATGAGTTCAAATAAACAATAGCACAAACATAAATTAACATAGTCTTAAGGAAATGTTACACAAACCTGATGAAGTGGACTTAGCAGTAGAACTAGAAGCTTCCACCAAAGCTGTACTGGTTCCCATAGCAACAGATGGAGGAATTTCCTCTTCATTTATTGGCTTTCCAGATTTTGCCTGTTTGATCAAATCTGCAAGAGTCTGTGGAGGTCAAAGGAAAGCAATAATTATAAGCTGTCATTGTCTTCTTGTTACAGCATAATTTTAAAGTGTAAACTGATATATAGTGCGGTTTCTACCAGCTATCTGATATCATCGTTTGTCATCTCATGTTTGATTGTGACAATAATATATCTGTACAAGTTTCTTCTACATTGTATACGTTTACACTAATAATATTTTATTCTCCTACATTTTATAAATAGTTACACCAATAATGTTTTACATAGAATAAGCTACCTTCTTCATCTGTGTTTGTTTTTAACACAACTTGTTGATCCCTCTCTGTGACCTGTATGTGGTTTGGGCTGAAGAACGGAGGTATGTTGTGCTGCTAGTTTATAGCATTAGCTGATATTAGATATATATATCCAGCTACGATTTTTGCACCTTTTGGTCCAGCATGTCTGAGTTTCGGCAGTGAACAAACAATCAAGTGAAAAGTACAAAAACTAAATATGCTTCGGGGTTGCCAGTAGCAAAGTAGATAACATGTCGCTCTAATGACCCAGTGTGTGGAAATTCCAGGATTCAAACCCATCTTAGGCTGAAAACTCTAAGTGTACATGCTATAGGTGGTCAGACTACAGGTTCTTAACTTCTTTACTTGGGGATCTCATTTACAACTACCTCTGAATGTAGGTAATGCTTGTCTGAATGACAAGAGACAATAGTTATAAAGAAAGAAAGCCTTCTCGCAAAAAATCAGTCAGAGGTGCCACATAACTAAGCCTGAAATTCATAACGGGAGAACAATAACAAATAAAATATGCTTCAGTACATACCATAATAGTCAACTTTGATTAACTCTGGTGTCTTTATGTAACAGATACATATCTAATAAATGTTGTGATATCATAGGCTTACTGTTTCTACACTGTCAAATCTTAAAGTACCTTAATTCCTCTGTCAAGTCGCCTTTGTTTAGAGGTGTCACCTGATGTTTTTGCATTTGCTGAAGCCAGTTTGTACATGTTAAGTCTTTCTTCCAACATTTCCACAACACCTCCTCCACTACCTCCAGATTTGGACATGGGTAAGGAAGTTGGTTTGGGAGAAGGGCTCGACTTTGGCGCAGTTGGTGGGGCTGTTTGAGGAGATGGCAAACTTCTTGGTGCAGGTGCTGGATTTGTAGGCGACAAAGTTGGTTTAAAAATGGGAGACACAGTGGGTGGTTTCTGTGGACACAGGGACACAGACAGTTGGAGTCAGTATTTTGGGGGACTAATTTGGTGACTACTTGCAGGTGGAGACGGTTCCTCTTCATCATCTTCCAGCCCCTCTAGTTCAGCCTAAGAGATAAATTTAACCAGTTTCTTTTTTCAGCCCTAGAAGATAAATTAACCAGTGTTATGTTTTATCAGTCCCAGCAAGCTAAATAGACAATCACACATATACTCTTAAACACATTGTTCTCCTGGAGTAACATGATGTGTTAGAACATGCTGAAATTCCCAGCATGGTCACTGTACTTCACCAATGCCACCTCAGGTTACTTCTGTTAGATGAAGTATGGACAAATCTCTAAAGATATTATGGAGGATAAATTGCATTTAAATACCAAATCTCATACCTGTCAACCTTCTGACATACATGTATGCCATAACAACATTTTAAAGAAATGAATGTACACCAATTTGATTATTTATAATCATAATATATCAATTGAAACCTTACAAAATCCTAACACTGGGAGCGAATCAAAACATACTCACTAGACAAGTAATTATCTATCTATATTCCTCTCGTACCATTATAAGTTACATAGGGTCTGCAAGTAATTTTTCCACACCGCTCTGTCCTGGACAACTCTCTAAATCTAATTATGTGCCATGTAAGAAGTGAAGAAATTCACTTCTGTTGTATCCTTTACCTGATGAAGGCCTTTTGGTCGAAACTTTGTTGTGTATCATTATTGTTTATGTATTTTGTAATACTACAGTACTTTGTTTTTACATGTTTCACCATTGCTACATAGTTTTACTGCAGTCTTCCTTATATCAATAATAAATCTCTTCCATGGAATTGGGTCCAATATTTCTTGCCTCTCTCAGCAAAGTTTGTTTCAGGATTTTCCTAGGACTACCTCTCTTTCTTGAACCATTTGCCTCCCACCTCAATGCCTGCTTTGGTATTCTTTGATCATTTCTTCTCAAGGTATGCAACATATCTCCACCTTCTTCTTATAACAGCTGTTACTAGTGGTTGACTAGACAGGTAATTAGTAGTCAATAATAGATTTGAGAGTTTAAAACAGAAAGTCACAGTCTTTTGATAAAGTATAACAGTTAAATAATATGTCTGATAATCACAAAATACAGGGAGTAACAGGGCTAGTAAAATGTAAGTCACTTGTCTCCAGTATGGCTATTTTAGGAGAATCTATCTAAGTTATTTTTATTGGATGTAGTCTAACAAAAGTGAAAAAATAAGTTTCAATATTTTGAGTAGCTCATACAGGTTGACAGGTGTATAATGGCATCTATCACTTACCAGCAAATCTGGGTCTTCTGTATCAGAAACATCATCATCCATATCTTCCATTCCAACAGCTGCCAGTTTCTCAATATCTGTAATTGCCATATTGACTGGAAAAAAATGACAAAACATTAGAGGTTAATCATTTCTAACCCAAATAATATTTGTCATGTAAGTTCAGATAAAGCTTTTTCTTTCCCAACTTGATTATAGATTTCAAACTCTAACAGAAATGGCAAGGACATGAAGCTGTAAAATGAGCAAAATTTAAAAGGGAGTTTTAAAGTCGAAGGATTGAACTCATGGCATTGGGTTTTACCCCCTATGGCTGGGTCCTCTTCGCAGAAATGGCACGCCTTCTGTTGAGAGTATTGCACAAAGCACAAACTCCATACCTCCGGCAACAATCCTAGGGTCTGGAAAAATGGAGTGGTCCGGATTTTACCGCGATTTCCGACTTGCAAGGCAATTGCTTAACCACTTGGCAACAGAGACCTCCGAGCAAAATCTGAGACTAGCAATTGCAAGACAGATTGATTGATAGCACCATCATCACTGCACCAGTGAGTAAGCATGTGTGCTCCGATCTCTTTCTTACACAGGAAGATCTCAGCATCAGTGCATGAACTTTGTAGCACTGGCGAGGGTCGCCAATGTAATTTTGAAGATTGTGAAAATATTTATTTAGGAATTAAATGAAAATCTTTCTAGCTAATGTTATGTATTTAACAGCCTTTTGGCTATCTGGATAATGCAATGCAATGTTGGGAGTCGACTGATTTACTGCCCACCCTAGTTACTTTCCTTATCACAAAGTTATGCTTGACTTACTTACTCAACCTCTTCATGTCTGATGGCACATGAAGCTTTAGTAAGAACTTTCCATGCTCTGTTCTACCTTGTAACCTTCAGTACATTATTCCCTGCCATCGATAGACAGTTGTTCTTACATCATTCATTTTCATGCTGTTCTTGCTCTTCTCTTAGTTTTCTCCCTCTGGTGTCCCTGTGAGGGCTGTTTTAGATGGCATAGCTGGATTCATTCACATAACATGGCCAAGCCCTTTCAGTTTCTTTTCTTTTACTATTGTTATTCAGGGGTTTGTGCTTGTTTGTTTGGATACGACTTGTAGTAAAGTTTAGTGGTTTGGAACATAGTTCTAGAAGTGGGAGCCGCCGATAGCGACATCATAACACGCTGCGCTAGTGACATGTCATGGAAATTCTGTGGTTTGAGGTCAGTTTGTGAACAAAATATTAGGTGTGCACACAGTAAGCTACACGGTTGGATTCAAGGACATCTTGATCTTTAACTTGGGGATCTAAATTACAAGTATCTCTGAAGTCAGAGTAAGGTTTGTCTGAATGGCAAGGGACACTAGTCATAAAGGACAGCAAGTCTTCACAGCAAAACTCAGTCAGAGACACCATATTAAATGCCATGACTATACCTGAATTCATTAGTGGCAAATTTAAAAAATAAAGATTTGGAAGGAATTATAATCTATATTGAAATTTCTAGAGAGCAAAGTTTTTCTCAATTTTCAGTTGTCAAGGGCTCATTTATGTGCTTGGCTTGTACAGAGGACCTAAGCGTTATTGTATGTTGCCAATATAACTTGGTAATAAATCCCACTTACCCTAAAATCAGGAACACTTAAAAATCAATCCCTCACCCTGGGATGAAATCAAGTACTATTGGGGTGCATAAGTCAAACACTATTATTAGCACCAGAGAGACCCCAATTAAAGTTTAGATAGGTTATTACACAATCAACTAGTTAGAACACTTGCTGTACAATAAAACAAGATGGGGTTTACTTCCATGGTGAGGCTCACTAGAATCAACCAAACTGAAAAGATGTGTACCTGACAAGTACCTGAGTAAAGGAACGGGAAAAATTAACATGAGAACTGGTCGCCTAAAATCTTAATGCAAAGGCCAAGAATTGTGAGATTTTTAACACTTCCCACATCTGTGCTTTATTCCATTACAGTTGACATTATACTAAACAATGATTGTAAAGTAATTACCTTTACGTCTTGGCTTTGGTTTTTTAGCTAGATCATGATCTTCATTTGCAAGTGCAGCTAGTTCTGCTTCCAAATCTTCATCATCATCATCCCCATATACCATAGAATCAATGTCTTCTATTCCTGGTGGACCTGTAAAGCCCATCTGTTGGAAAGAATATGCAATTTTACAACAGACATATAAAATTGTCTTTAAAGACAGGTATCTGTTTCTATAACATCACCTGCCTTATCATTGCTATAGAAAGATTGAAGAATTATTTCCATGATAGCCTTCTCTAACTAAATATCCTTTGGTTACTTCATAACATCTGACTATCTCTAGAATCCCAACACAAATAAGAAGTTAAGCAAGTGATCACCATAACAAGAAGTGAGCACATAACAATCAATCTAAATATAGTTCACTGGATTTTTTTAGCGAAGTGGTTATTCACACTCGAGTGTGAATAACGCCGAACGTTATTCACACTCGGATATAAATAAAGCTGATTCGATTGGCTGACTTTTAAGCGCAGTACCTGTACGTGATTAAAAAAAATGCGATCGAGAAAGGAGCGTCTTTTTTACTCTTAAAGATTTTGAAGCAGCCCTTAAAAAGTACGAAGAGGAAAATGGTGTTCTTTTTGTTAAGATAAGCTCAAAAAAGTAAGATTACGTTTTACTTTATTTTAATGATAGTTTCCATTATAATATGTTAGTGTAAACTAAGTTAGTGTAAAAAGTGTAAGTGATACTTATAGTATTAATAATACACACACTATTGGACCCTATTTTAAAACAATTTCAATATTTAAGATAAAAGCATTACTTTGTAAATATACATAATTAAAATATGTTGTATGCTATAGGTCTAGTGCCTATTTTAATTTGAGGGGGTGTTGGCTGATAAACAACATAATATACAGAAAATTAGATACTTTGGTCACATCAAGCGTCACGATGGCCTGGAAAGAACAATATTAGAGGGCAGAGTCCCAGGACGCAGAGGTAGACCAAGAAGAAGATGGCTACAAGATATTAAAGAAACCATGAACATGACCATCGGCAAAGTGGGTGAACTGGCTAGAGACAGAGTGAATTTCAGATGCGCTGCAAAGAGAGCAACGTCCTACAAAGGAAGTGGGTGAACTGGCTAGAGACAGAGTGAATTTCAGATGCGCTGCAAAGAGAGCAACGTCCTACAAAGGAAGTGGGTGAACTGGCTAGAGACAGAGTGAATTTCAGATGCGCTGCAAAGAGAGCAACGTCCTACAAAGGAAGTGGGTGAACTGGCTAGAGACAGAGTGAATTTCAGATGCGCTACAAAGAGAGCAACGTCCTACAAAGAGAGCAACGTCCTACAAAGAGAGCAACGTCCTACAAAGAGAGCAACGTACTACAAAGAGAGCAACGTACTACAAAGAGAGACAAAGGATACGCACCTTGATGATGATGAGACCTAGCTATATATTTAATTTAATTGGATACTGCAGGGGGCAAATGAGTAAAGTATGGGTGCGGGCAGAGAGCCCTCCCTGTAAGTGCGTGGCGTCATTTATGGACAGCCCTAAGGAAATAAGTTTGAAGTTAACGCTAGCGCAAATACATTTACTGGGTAAGGTTGACCGAGCGCAAATACTAAAGTTGCGTTTTAGTGCCTAACTAAACTGCCCTCCCTGGGACAACCGAACAAGGTACTGTTGCATTAACCAACTAAAATCCCCGGAAAAATGAGGTGGGTGATGTGGCGAGCGCAAAATTTCAGTTACGTTGCTAGCGCCGATTGAAACGACCATCTAGAATATCTGTGCGCAGCCCCAGTCCAGTGTTTCCTGGGACAGGGAAAATGCACAGTAGACATTGCAAAGTGCCAACATGCGCCTCGAAAAACCTGAGAATGTTCCTATTGCGGAATAAACTAAACGAGGTCAGAAAAGTAAGGCCGACATTGTAAAGATTTGACAGGCTGTCCAACTCCGAACAATGGCGAAGGCCGACACTTTTCACGGTGTGTTACACGAGTAAGATGCCGTCCAGACACAAAAGTAATGACGCAGGCAGAAAAGTTTCTGAGTATGCAACTTCTCCAATGGAAAACAGATTCCAAAATCTAGCAATGTGCGGCTGAAAAGAAGCAGCTTTATTCATCAGGCCAAAAGACCGAATAGGCAAACTTCAAAACTACCAAAAGTTGGCATCCCCCTAAAGTCTGTGCCAGAGCAAACATCTTAGAGAGGGGAGACTGAACCAGAAGTATGTATCCAGACAGGTTAAAGGAATACTCGACAAGGATGAGCAGAACAGCATACAACGCAAGATAGTCACTCTCAGTTTACTTGATGCAGAATACCCACATGATCTCTGGGTCCGGGTATATACGGATGGGTCAGCAGAAAATGCAGTGAAGAATGGAAGAGCAGGAGTGTACATAGAATACCCATACAACGTTCGAGATGCGATTAAAGTACCAACGGGAAATTCTGTCACAACTATGATGCAGAAATTCAGGCAATCAAGGTGGCAACTGAGAAACTGTTGAATACCATACTCGATCCTCAACCTGTTGTATTTTTGACTGATGCAAAATCAGCACTCCAGTCTAGAAAATTACCAGGTCTACAGACCCTACTGTCTAAACTGTCCAAGCAGCGCAGGGTCGTCTTTCAGTGGATACCCTCTCACTGTGGAATACCAGGAAATGAAACAGCAGACCGATTGGCCACTGAAGGTGCTGCAGGAGAGCAACCAGATGTGCCAGTTACCTACCACCAAAAGAAAATGGTGATTAAATCAATCAGAAATCCCAAAATACCAACACAAGACGATTACTATAATATGAGCAGATTGGAACAAGTTGTCCTTCTGCGCCTTAGAACAGGACACAATCGACTATGCAGCCACATATATACAAAATTCAAGATTGACAATTCAGCCATGTGTACATGTGGACAGGCACACCAGACTGCAGAGCACATACTTCAAGACTGCCCCGAATATGATACACTGAGGCAAACGTACTGGCCTAATGAAACAACACTCGACAGAACACTACACGGACTTCTGTGTGAGCTACAAAAGAAAGTGAAGTTCATACAAGAGACAACATTGAATATATAAACAATATTTCAAACGAAAGGAAGGAAGATGCCGTCACAGGGCAAGCTTATGTGCCCCCAAAAAGATTGAGAAATGTTCCTAATTCGGAACATAGTCAGAAAGGCTGCACAGCTCTTTGGCGTAGATCATAAAGCCCAAATATACTGCAAAAAGATGATCGTAAAGGCGCAGATCCAAGCCAAAATATACGGACTAACGGATCGTTCTAGGGCAAGCTACCCTATAAAATATATATATATATCTATATAGTAAATAAAATGCTGGATGAAATAGGGTGTGCCAAGTCACCATGGGCGCATATGCACAACGTAAAAAGCATTCTCCAAAGACCAATCACATTTAGAATGATAAAATTAGCCGAAGAACGAACGAAACAACAACATATCTTATAAGCAGGCCTGTTTTTGTAGGCCTAGGTCTATATAATCTAATATATTTTACAACGAATTCGTGTAATATATCATTATAGGCCTATAGTTAGATCGGATAAATTATTAGTTAGACTTATAGTTTGTCGAAGATTATTAAACTTTTCGTATCTGTGTAAAACGCTCTAGTCTATATTATGCGGAGATATCTTTTTATTATATTTTATTGGCATTGAATTGATATGGCATAGCCATCTGTGTATAACACGGAGATATATCTTGTTGTATTGACATCTGTCAATAATGCTCTGTTTTAAACTATACGAATAACATTCTTAGTTATTCGCAGCCGACTGTGAATAACTCCGAACGTTATACACACTCGAGTGTGAATAACGCCGACCTTTTTTTAGCTGGCTATATATATATATATATATATATATATATAGAGAGAGAGAGAGAGAGAGAGAGATTATAACTTTTATTTTAATTGTCTGAATTTTAATTTTGTAAGACCTAATATTTAAATCAAGTACTTAAAACATGTCTGCTATGTGCATGTCACTACGTCACTACACACATAAGTGATTAATATATATATATATATATATATATATATATATATATGATAGGAGAGAGAGAGAGAGAAGAAAGAGAGACTCAGTGATAACAAATTATACTTAAACTTAATATCTCTTTGTAGCATTTTTTCTCTTGAAAACATGAACCAATCTAAACAATCAAAGAAGACAAACAAGAGCTGTTGTTGAGAGTTAAGACTAAGCAGTAGTGACATACTCATCATATCATACATGCTACTGTACAGTACAGTTGTGCACACACACTGACTGCGTATATGTGTGTGTAGTGTTACTGTTAGATTAACTGTTGAACTGTCTAATCAAGACTAATCTTGTTGTTGTTGATCTGATAACAATTAACAACAAACAAACCAAAACAAGTGATGTGAATAATAACTGACCTGGTTCATCAGATCGGCACCTTTCCGTTTGCTTGGTTCTTGTGGTTTCTTCTTGCCGAACATCTTAGATATCCCGATATGTTGATATCAGCTTGTATTTGAATACTGAGTGCTAGTCTACTGTATTATTAGTATTTATTACTATTTATATAGTCATAGTCATCCATCTGATTTCTCAACTCTCAACCGGAAATTCTGTATAACTCTTATAGTTAGGTGACGTTGAATTACCTCCCATGCTAAGGAACGATCAGCCACGACCGACTGTTTTGGTTACTAAACTGACGTCATTGCACTCCGAGCAGACCCATAGGTGCTCAGTCTCCCCAACAGATATCGAAGAGTATGCATACTGATGGTTCCTGTGGCTCGCTGATTAAACACACTCTCACTCTGTCTCTCAGGCATCCAGTTCGACTTGAACAACGGGCAGTGCCGGATTAGGCAGGCGCGGGGCCTGTAGCAAAATTTAGCGCGGGGCCCTAGGTTTTGTATGATAATAAATAATAAAACACAACTTTTACAAACTTGTCTCGATTTAATGTGAGCAAATTTAGACAATAGACAAATCAATTTCTCTAAGTAAATTACATTCAATGTTCATTAAGGTGAGGTTATTTAGACGATCTTGTCCCATCATGTTCCTTAACTCACTTTTTATACGCCTTAATGTTGAAAAAGAACGTTCTCCGCTGCAGTTAGTAATCATTAAAGACAAGTAAATTCGTAAGACTATTTCTACATTTGGGAAATACGACTCTAATGAATTTTCCATTATGCCTTCTTCCAAATCCTCTTGGTAAGAGCTGACAATATTTGGAGTTCTTTTCAAGATCTCTTCTACTCTAAGAGATTTTAACTGTCAAAGTATTCCAAATACATCAGTCACCCTATGGTACGCTCCCATGCGATTAGCTAAGGCAGAGAGTACATTATCAATTATGACTATAAACACCTGACTTTCAAATTTTTGTTTGGGTGTTTGATTTTCTACAACTTCGTCGAGCGTAGTAGAGCCCCTGAAATCGTCGTACTTAGTATTTCGCTTGCGTCGTCTTGAAGTTTGTTGCTGATATTCTTGAGTCAGTCAGGATTTTGGCTTTGGCCCTGAAAATGTAGGCCGCATTGCTTGAACGTACCCGTGTAACGATTCATAAAGGGCATATCCAGTGTTAAGGTCTTGATCAGGTGACTGTAATGAAGCGCTAGACGCTTACAAGCGTTCTAGAATTCCGTTCCATAAAATGGTCATTATTCCTGTTTCCAACTTACTCATCTCCAAAACTAGTCCATACACCTGATTATGACACTCTACCTTTTGATCCATGTTATTTGAGATGTCATCCAAAACTTGTTTGATAGTGGTAAAACATAAAAGGACCTTTGTCGCATCAGCTCGGGCAGACCACCTGGTGTCCGACAGTCTCTTCAAAGTTGGGAATTTTGAACCTGTATCTTCCAGTGCTTTTGTAAGAATGCCCCATCGATAGATAGAAGCGGAAAAGAATGTATAGAGGCTTTCAACAAAATCGAAAAAATGGATATTTCTATACAACATTCTGCAGTACACTTAGCAACCAAATTCAATGAATATGCAAAGCAGGGAATGTATTCTGCGTACTTATTTATCTCCTTAATGCGGGCTTGTAAGCCGTGGTATTTCCCACTCATGTTGCTGGCATTGTCATAGCTTTGACCACGACAGTCTTTGATATCAATGCCATTTTCTTTAAAAAATCAAGTAAACTTTGGGCGAGTTGTTCAGTAGTATGACCTTCCATATCCAAGAACCTCACAAACCTTTCCACTGGTCCAGATGGTAAGACATAGCGCACTATTAGAGTGAGTTGGTCTACATGCGAAATGTCTGGAATAGGGTCCAGTGATACTGAATAGTACTTGCATTTCTTAATTTCGCTAATAATATGATCAAGTAAGCTTGATGCAATTAGATGGATACATTCCTCGCATGTTGTTTTTGATAAATATGATGTATGTCCCTTTCCTTTATTTGCATTTGTATTTATATGCTGAGCCAGAAAAATGTCAAATTTTGGCTATTAATTCCAACAAGCCTAAATAATTTAAATTATTAGGTGAACCAATAGTTTCATCATTACCCCGAAATGCAAGACATCGTTCTGCTAAAAATTGGATAACTGAAGTAATTCGCTCTTAAAGTGTCCGCCAATATGTTTGTTCGGTCTCAATTTGGCTTACAAGTTGAGAATCGACACGCGCATCCTTTTTGCAAACTAACAGCGAAATTATCGCTTGTCTATGGAAGATGCTTTCTTCATGTCGTTTCAACAAATCATTTGCGTTTTTCCAGTCGTCAAATCCTTTTTTCGTAAATCGTGACGAACAGTCTGAATCAGTAACTTTGCAAACAAAAAAGTTGTCCTTTAGTTTCTGAATAACACAACCAATCTCTCACATGAGTTTTGTTTGCTGGTTTATGTGTATATGTAAAAAACGACTTTCGACAAAATCGTGGATTGTTTTCTTTATCGTATGTTTTTTAAAGACAAGAAATCACTGTTCATATGTTGCACTTCACCACTTTCTTTCACAATCCAATAATCTCGATTGCGGTTGATTGCCCATTCACCAATACCGTTAGAGTACATTTTACTTTCGTTGTGTTTTTGGCTTGTAGAAGATGTTGCTACATTTGTAGCATGTGCTGTGTTATCTGCCTCTCTTTGGCTTGAAGATGATATGGTTAAATTGGTAGAACTTGCTGTACATTCGACTTCAGTTTGTTTTGTTGAAAATGGGACTAAATCGTGAAGAGTTGCTGATCTTAATGGTAATATTGGTAATGATGATTCTTCTATAGCATCGCCTTCATCTACTACACAGTGAAACGCAACTTCTGTATTTTCTGCTTCGATTTCTTTGAATTCAGCACCATCACATACGACATTAAAAAATTCAGACAGCTTGCGTGTTTTGATATAACATCTTGGTTATTTTTTTCCTTTTCATCTCTGTCACATAGGCGCGGGGCCCCAGAAGCGCGGGGCCCGTAGCATTTGCTACTTCTGCTACTGGGCTAATCCGGCGCTGACAACGGGTAACTCCAAACTGCCTAAATCGCTTGATCGATTCAACATCGATTTTAGCGTCCTCATCCAACAGACAGTCACGACGAGACCGAAGAAGACAGACTGTATAATAGATAATATAGTCGGTCGTGGGTCTGCGATCAGATAACAGGTCGCCCGAGTGGTTACTGGGGCCCAAATTTGGGGTGTAAAGAATAGAACCACTGTTACCTGCCACTCATGTCGTAAGAGGCGTCTAAGGAGGTTTGGCTGAAATTGGATGCACATGTCCTAAACGTGTAGAAGTCTATGCGTTTAGGGGCCTACAAACCAATGTGCAACGTATACACGTTCTTGGCATAGATAAAACATATTACAAAGAGTGATTAAAATTGGTTGTAAAGAACGAACGCAAAGAAGAAGAAGATAACACGTATAACATGGTTCGCAAAATAACATAAACAGACCCGTGTAAGTGTACCTGTGTTAGAGCAATATAGACAAAATACATGTAAATTACAGTATTACATAAGCAAAAAAATTAAATGATTAAATATGATAAATAACAGCACTCTTACCAATCTGTGAAAGACGAACACTTATTGCAGATTTCTTCAATGTACGAGGACCGATAATAAAAGAAGTAGCACATCGCGCTATATACACTTTAGTTACCTTTCACCAACAAAAGTTACTGCATTGTTGGAAACTTGGAACTTACCGTTTGCTAGTGAATGTGCATTTCCATTACTTTTAGAGATTTTAAGAAATTACCATTAAAGGTCCTTTTTAAAAAAAAAAGTTGGTTTAAACAAGTGAGATTTATGCGCGCAGTGTTTATGCGCTCGTGTTTTTTTCTACATACATTTTGTTTAGCTGAGTAGTTGTAGGTGTATAGTTATGCTCTATACACCTCGTAGGCCGTTCAAAGTTTATTTTCAAAGAAAGGGGTCGTAGCATAATTTCACCGAAGTGCAATGATGATGGTTATATCAATCAATAAGAAACACAGAACGAATTTGCAACCTATCAAATCTACCACATCAGAGCATAATACCATCAGCAAAATCAAAATTAGGAAAATACAAAACAGAAACAATGGCGTGAGGAACACAGAGCTGCGCCAGCAAATAAGGTGAAAAGGTGAGCCAGAAAAACCATAAGCAACTAAAAGACATGCAGTTTAGTCATGACAGAAAGCTAAAAACATCTTCTACCTCTCAACCAGAACTGCACCTATAACTCGAACATAATATTAAGTCGATGACAGCAGCATCCAAGGAATAGGCCCAGCAAACAAAATGTGGAAAACAATTTGCCAAGAAGTGAGCAGAGACAAAGATAAAATCCAGAAAGATAGCATATGAATTTGTTGAAAGGCACCACTTAATAGATTCACTCTTAGTGTGGGAGATTGGTGTATATATGGAACCTCGTATTTGCGTGCAACACTTACCTGGGTTTTTAAGAAGATGTTGAAACACTTATAGAAGTGGCTAAGCATCTGGAAGATGCTTACAACAAGGTTTCATTTGAGCTATTAATGTATCAGCTTCTGAAACTTATCTTTAAGTCAGGTCTTGTTAGATGGCTGTCTTTCATTATATTTTAGAAACGTGGTGGGCAACCTACGGCCCACTGGTCGAAATCATCCCCATCAAACAATTTTCATTTGACCTCGATGTAGTTCAAACATAACTATACACTCCAGCCTCTGAACTTAACACAATTAATTTAAGAAGAGCACACACATACACGCATACACAATCACATGTTTTTAAATCAACATGATATATATCTCTACCAACCGGTCGGCAACAATATATGGAAGTTCACATGAAGTTTTAGTTACAAAACTATCATGGAGACGAAATGTGCGTTTGCTGGGACAATTACCTTCACAGTGAAATTCAAGGTGCTGACCGGGGTTATAAATTAGTGCACAAGAACTTACATGTACGTACACACTGACTCAATGAATATGCTCGAGCAAATTTAGTTTGATTATGTAAGCCAGAAGCAGTTCACTAACTACGCTACTGCGGCTCTCATCTTTTACTTACTTATGTAAGACTTGAATGGCTTGACAATTTGAACACATGCAGGGTGACTTTGTTTGTTTGTTATGTAGATGTTTAATCTATACTATATTTCCCATAATCTGTGTGTGCTGTCCTCCTATACACGGCCTCAGTTTACATCCAACATTCACCTACCAGCTATGTCAGAAGTTTTAATACGGTACTAGATCAGTTGTCCACGGACAACATGACAATTGCAATCCACGCCGAAAATAGTTCCGGCCGATCAACACTAGCGGACTTATAACGCACCTATAGTAAATGAAGTCATTATCATAGCAGGAAATGATTTTGGAAGTCTTAATTTTTGCAAAAACGAGAAAACAAGCTGCAACTTATTTCTCGAGCGAAGCCGAGTTTATTAGCTAGTACTTTCATTTTAAACTGTCTTTCTATCAAAACCGCGTCGTTCAGCGCACATGTGCATTTTTCTGGATATTCCTAGGATTGCTGCTGGATCTACGAAGTTCATGCTTTGCTTTATGCAACACTTTCGGCAGGTCATGTTCCATTTCTTCGGAGAGGAACTCAACAATATTGTGGAAACCTTACGCATTAAAGTACATTCTGCGTCTTTAGATCCTCCTTTATTTATCTGACTTAATCATCTACCTTTTTATTATCATCATCAAGGTACGTATCCTTTATAGGACGTTGCTCTCTTTGCAGCGCATCTGAAATTCACTCTGTCTCTAGCCAGTTCACCCACTTCGTCGATGGTCATATTCATGGTTTCTTTAATATTTTGTAGGCTTCTTCTTGGTCTGCTTCTGCGTCCTGGGACCCTGCCCTCTAATATTGTTCTTTCCAGGCCATCGAAATAAATAGTTTCCTTTCGTACCGTTATACGTTCCATATTGCCTGCAAGCAGTTTTTTCTATACCGTTCAATCCTGGACGACTCGCCTAATCGCCTCTATGGAATTGAGTTTAATATTTCTCGCCTCTCAGTAAAGTTACTTTCAGGGTTTCCCTAAAACATCCTGTCTTTTTATGAAACCTTGATTCTTATTAAAACTTCTTCGCTTCTTGTAATTATTATCTTTTAACACTCTCCCGTCACAGCAATCATGGTCATTGTGTTTTTATATGTGCAGTATTTGAATACTGAGTACCCTATATTCCAGGGCCGTGCTACGATACAGAGAAGCGACCGCATCAGGCGGCACCTTAAGAGGGGCGGTATAAGCAGCGAAATCAAAATCACAACTGAAGGTTATTTTAATGAAAAAAAACATTTAAGAGGCGGCATTTCGAAGACTTGCATCATACCGAAAAAACATACCGTACGGTCCTGCTATATTCTAAACATGTCCTTATGTTCACATACCACTCATTCATATCGGCTAGCACGTAATTCCATATGAAATAGAATCTAAATCAATATTGAACCTATTAGATCCCGTAATCAATAAAGTGTGTCTAGCTTAGTTTCAATACAATAAGAGCAAAATTTAGTCCTGGCAAAAGCATATCGATTTTCTGAAACATTGTTTATCGTTTATCTTCAAGCGGCTAAAATCAACAATAGCCTCTTCAATGCACAAATGTTTTTTTGTATCTTTTTGTAAGCATGCAAATTACTATATTGCGTTTCACAATGTTTTTTCGCTGGTTAATATTACAATGTCTGCAACCGCGTGATCGTAATTGTTGTAACTTTGCATATGATCTAATGATCGCTATGTAGGCTACAGAGGTAGATATTTTTTTACTCAATAACAAACGTATAGTTTAAAATGTTCTTTATTTAAAGTATATAAAAGTGACCATTTCCTAGGTCAACCATGTAATAAGAAGTATTTATCATTATCAGGTGCCGTGCCAACTGGCGTAGGCGACAAACCTCTGTCTTTGGTGGTTGCTATCAACTCAGATGTTGACGCTCTACAGTGCCATGAAGTCAGGGTGTCCAAAATTGTCTCTATCTTCCTCTGTCTCGTCTACCTTCGATTTTACCGGTTGTTACAATGTGTTCTAAACCTCCCTTTCTCATCACATGCCCGATAAATAATGAATGTCTCTTTCTTATATTGGAGATACGTTTTCTTTGTGTCTTGATCTCATTCAACACCTCAATATTAGTCAATGAGAAGTATTCATCATCATAAAGGTGCCGTCCGACTGGCGTAGATGATCATGGATCTCCACAAATCTCTGTCTTTGGTTTTTGCTATCAACTCAGATGAGAAGTATTACCCCTTCATATTTCTGAGATATTTAGATTGAGCGTGTACGAATTTCACGAAATAGATGAGACTGCAGTAAAACTATTTGATTGGCAAAACACGTAATCACAAAGTACTGTAATTTTACAAATTACAAAAACAATGACAAAATACAAACGTTTCGACCAACAAGGCCTTTATCAAGCAAACGAACAAAGTGACAAATTTTAAAAAACAAATGGACGACCAAATACAAACGTTTCTAATAAAAATCTGAGAATTAAAACGAATAACGAAATAAATGTAACACAAAAACACACATAAAAACTAGAAATAGAACGGAAGAGAAACAATGAAAAACCTAGTAAATATATAACTTGAATACATGCAACATATACCCATATAGATTACAAGGCATGGGAAGAGAAAGTACTAAGAAGCATAGGAATGTAATACGTTGAGCCCACGTGGTCGCAAGGTACCATACAAAGAAATCAACAGATTCTCCAGAGCAAATCGACTGCGATCATCCGAGGAACATGATCGGATTTGACCTGAACATCGTGAGCTCCTAAATGGCCAGTATCATTGAAATGGGTTGCTACAGGGGTCACATAGCATTGGCGTATGTCGCGCAAGTGTTGGGCGAATCGGTCACTGAGCCTCTTGCCTGTCTCGCCGATATAAGCCTTGTTACACCACTTACAGATAATGGCATAGATAAGATTACGGGACTCTCATGTGAAACCATCGTCAATAACAAACGTGGCTAAAGTAAAAGATACAGTACGTTACTGTATCACATAAGCACACGTGTTGCAACGCCGATGGCCACACTGGACAGTGCCAAAATGAGTCTGGATATTGGACTTAAGGCGACTGTGTACCAACAGATCCTTAAGACTTCTGTCCCGTCTGTAAGCCACCAAAGGATAGTTGGGGAAGACAGAACGGGTCTCAGGATCTGACTTAAGGATAGACAGATGACGGAATAAAACATTTTTCACCAGTGAACTAAGGGGGTGGAAAGTTAAGATAAGTTTTACTCTGTCAGAGTTTAAAGGGTTTTTAAAGCCGAAGGATTCACTTCATTGCACCGGGTTTTACCCCATATGGCTCGGTCCTCTCCGCAGAAATGGCACACCACCTGCCGAGAGTATTGCACAAAGCACGAACTCCGTAGCTCCGGCAACAATCCCCGTGAACAGAAGGCCGCGGTCCGGATTCAAACCTACGACCTTCGACTCGCAAGGCAAAGGGCTCAACCACTCAGCCACAGAGACCCCCTCTGTCAGATTTAGTAGTCATATGCTGGCCTGTTGGCGAGTGATTTTCTGAACTCGATGCATAGCCGAGACAAGCACCCTCTCCGGGTATAGGCGCCTGCGAAAGAAATCAAGCATCTCGCGAGCTCTCTCAAGAAAATCATCGTCCTCGCTACAAAGGCGACGAAGGCGCAAGAGCTGCGAGAATGGCAAAGAGTCACGACAAGCCCGGGGATGGGAAGAAGTATAAAGGAGAAAACTATGTGCATCAGTAGGCTTGTAATATACTGATGTAGTGATAGTGGATAGGCGTATGGTGATAGTAATATCAAGAAAGTTGACACAAGTAATGGAGATGGGAGAAGTAAAACGAATATAGGGGTTGAAAACATTAATGAAATTAATGAAGTGTGACAAATAAATAGTAATTTACTGCCTTTCATCATAGGCATGCTCAGCAGTAAACGACTAAGATGCTTGGGGCATGTGAGAAGAATGGAAACTTGTCGCATACCAAAACAAATGTTGTTCTGTGAACTTTCGGAGGGAAGAGGCACCAGGGCAGACCACTGCTCAGATATAAAGATGTCTGCAAAGCCTCAATGAAAAACTTTTCTATAGGTCCCAGCACATGGGAAAAACTAGCTGATGACAGAGTTGTGTGGAAAGCCAAATTGCGAAAAGGCGCAGTCTTTTGAGAAGAGGCTTATGTATGAGCTGAACGACAAGAGAGAAAGCGAAAACTCAGAAGTTGTCACAGTAAAACACTTGCCAATTGACCGTCTGTACGAAAAAGGCCATATATAATACAATGTGTATGATAATGGACAACGCATCCTATCACAACACTGTGGCAGAAGAAGACAAAATCCTGACCTATGAAGAAGACAAAATCCTGACCTCTGAAGAAGACAAAACCCTGGACCTCTAAAGAAGACAAATTCCTGACCTATGAAGAAGACAAAATCCTGACCACTAAAGAAGACAAAATCCTGACCTATGAAGAAGACAAAATCCTGACCTCTAAAGAAGACAAAATCCTGACCTCTAAAGAAGACAAAATCCTCGATCCTCCTAAAGAAGACAAAATCCTGACCTCTAGAAGACAAAATCCTGACCTCTTCGAGTACAAAGATGCTATAAAGATTTCGCTAAGAAAGGAGAACATTCCATTTAACTAGATGTTTATGAAACCTGAATTACTATCCATTGTTATTGAGTGAATGATTAATTGATTGATTGATAGACCATCGTCATTGCACTTCGGTGAGTAGCCATGTGTGCTCTGATCTCTTTCTTACACAGGAAGATCTCAGCGGCAGTGCACGAACTCCGTAGCACCGGCGAGAGTCCCCAATGTAATTTTGAAAATGGTAACGATATTTAGTAGGAAAGTTATTTTAAAAATCTTTTTCTAATGAATTTTGCCCGGGCAGCGGCTTTCCAGTCTGCTCTTCTCGATTTTGAACTACAAATGGTTCTTTTACATGCTCAAATGGAACACAGGACCTACGTTTTATCATCCGTCTCCGATAGGACTAGGAACTCAATCTCACCTACACTGAGAAAAATATTCCGATAACTCCACCAGGGAGCGAACCAAGTATCTTTGGAACGAGAGGCGAACACCTTACCTCTACGTCACAGAGAGACCCCTCTCATTATATCAGAGAGGCGAGCACCTTACCTCTACGTCACAGAGAGACCCCTCTCATTATATCAACGTTATGTCATCCGTATTTTAATTTAACCATAATATATAGATACAATTCTTTAAAAGACATAAGAAGTGCCCGTCTGCCCAGCGTGTTCGTAGCGCGTTAGACTACGGGTGACTATCCCTCTGTGTGTGCGGGTTCAATTCCGCGGGATGGCAGAAAAAGCCACAGATTCCCCAGATTTACGGTGTTCGTGGCACCGAACCGAAGGGTTACGATGTCCATGGCACTGAGCCGAAGAGCTAATAAGCTCAAGTGCTTCTGGATCTGAAAGAAAAAAAAAAAAAAAAAAAGACATAAGAAACAAGTATATGTGTCTAAATACATTAGCGACGGCCATATGCATTTTATGCGGAGCAGGTTGCTTTTGTGGCGGTACGCGGCTGTTTCATTCTGGAATTAGTTCACACAGGAAACATTTCACAGTTGTTAGCATTTCGTGTGATTTTCATTGGCACAGGAACGGAGCAATTATGGGGTGACCGTTGCAGTGAAGTTGGAACCGTACTTATGAACTATGTGTCTAAAAATATATTGACGCTGTTCATGATGAAACCGTACGCTTCGAATGTACATACGTCCAGGAATATCAAACCATCAAATCACAGCCAGGCTCTAGCACAGGCCAGACAACTGGTCGGGTATTCCCTGACCTAGATAAGAAAAGGGATCTGGAAAATACAGATGTTTGATAGAACACTGCACGCTTTTTGCAATTTTACTCAATTCAGTGAGTCTATGGTTATTTATTGGTAACAAATATTTATAATATTGATATTCCTTATTGTTAAACTTAACTTGTTGCATAATATAACTTCGAATTAGCATTTTGTGTGATTTTAAAATGAATTCGTCTATATACACCAATACTGGAATGCGAGGTCACGTGGTGTAGTTGGGGTCTGATTTCCACAATTCTTACCTGAGCCCGAAGGCCCAGTAGTTTATAGTTGGCTCTGATCAAATCAAACGCACGATGTTCACATTTGAAAAATCTGAATTCTTGTCCGCAGCCGCGTATTTTATGGAAAAGGTATTTAATATTTACGGTATCTTATGCTGTAGTTAAAAAACAATATTTAAAAAATAGTACATACAGTAGAAGACGGCAGACTAGATAGAGAGATAGAAGCTAGAGTGCAAACAGCAAATGCTGTAACCTACCAGCTAGCACCATTGTTAAGGCACCCACAAATTTCACAGGCAGCTAAGCAACAGATGATCAACAGCATTTTTATACCTACTTTGTGTTACTAGAGCCAAACACGGACATTGAGCAAAGCGTAGTCACTAAAAATAACTACATGTGAAATGCGTTGCCTGCAAAAAGTTACCAACAACACCAGAAATACAGAATCACCAACATCAGCATAAGAAAGAAAGTTGGCACAAACCGTGCTTGAATTACATAGAGAAACAAAGAATGAAGTGGTTTGGCCACTTAATAAGAATGCATCCAAACTCCACTGTATACAGTCTTCTAAAACAGAACATCGGGAAAGATGGCAAGAGGAAGACCACGGAAAAGATGGTTAGATGGCATAGCAGAATCCTGTGAAAGAGCAAAAATAACAATCACACAAGCCACCAGAACAGCGCAAGACAAAAACAGAAAACCACGACACTGGGAAACAACCCGGTAGCAGTTTGACGACAAAAGAAGAAGTACATACAGTGGTGGCTCGTTCAGAACATTGTCAATTATTCGTTCAGAACATTGTCAATTATTCGTTCAGAACATTGTCAATTATTCGTTCAGAACATTGTCAATTATTCGTTCAGAACATTGTCAATTATTCGTTCAGAACATTGTCAATTATTCGTTCAGAACATTGTCAATTATTCGCTCAGAACATTGTCAATTATTCGTTCAGAACATTGTCAATTATTCGTTCAGAACATTGTCAATTATTCGTTCAGAACATTGTCAATTATTCGTTCAGAACATTGTCAATTATTCGTTCAGAACATTGTCAATTATTCGTTCAGAACATTGTCAATTATTGTTCAAACATTGATCAATTATCTCAGTTCAGAACATTGTCAATTATTCGTTTCAGAACATTGTCAATTATTCGTTCAGAACGTTGTCAATTATTCGTTCAAAACGTTGTCAATTATTCGTTCAAAATGTTGTCAATTATTCGTTCAAAAAACTGTCAATTACTGATTTAAACTTCATAAATATCCTCAAGTGTGTTACATCTTGCACTAGTGATTGAATAGGAGTTTTGCAAGTTTAATGATTACATCCTGCCGTATTATTGTATCTATATAACTTCTGGAATATACATGTAGTTTTACAAGTGTTTTGACTATATCCCGGCATACAGGTTTGCTAACTTGCGATCAAAAGTAGCATACTATTTAGGACTCTAATTAAGTTCAGACAAAAATGTGTTTAAACCAGCAAAAAATTGAAATATTTTGGACATATAAAGACGCTCGTGTGGTCCCGAGGCCCGGAAGAGAAGCAAAGAATATGTACCAAGATGCGACTTAGGTAGGGTCCTAGGAAGCTATCCTAGTAAATAAAATGCGTCGCAGAAATCGGATGTGCTGGCCTACTTGTATGCGCATTACTGGCAAAATGTACAATCGCGGTTAGGTTCAGATCACATATAGATCACACAGAGTGGTTAACAGGTGGTCGATATGGAGCATTAGAAGAAGAAGAAGGACATATACAGAGAAAAGAAGGGTTGGAGATGACCATTATGGAAGGAAACATCTCGACAGAAAGGAGTAGAGGAAGACTACAGAGAATATGGATTCAGGATGTATTTGATGGTTTGAGCATGTCCCCTGCAGAGGCGGGACTATTAGAGAGAGCAATTCAAAGAACTGTTAAGTTGGCAAAGTTCTGCTCTGGACACGCTATTTGATGATGATGAGTACCAGGGGCGGCTCGTCATTAAGGGCCAGTGGGGTCCGGTCCCACCAAAAATCGAAAGGGGGAATAACTTCCCGAAATAGACAAATAATAGTAAATACTCAAATAATCATGATTTTACCGAAAATTTGCGTCTGGCCCCACCAAGAAAAATGACCACGAGCCGCCACTGATGAGTACATTTTTCCAAGTCGAGGTCCAGACTACATTTACATCTAAATGCTGCTATTTGCATCTCCTTCTCTTTTTCACTCCTTTCCACAGGCAAAATCAGAAAGCGCGGTGCAGTCGTCTAACGGCGTTTGGTAGCATTTGTAAACTTGAAGATGAATGATGTAAGCTCGTTGCCTCACTATACCTACTATCTACCGTGCTATTCATACAGTACTATCATATGTACCCGTTATTCGCTACACAATATACTAACCTCATGTTACTTTGTACATGCACCAGTTCGATACAGTTGTAAAGTATTTGAATCGGTAACATTAATCTATTTCAAATCTACTTCTTCTATTTCGCGAATTCACAGGAAGCGAGTGCGAAACGAGGGAATTAATTATGCTGAACAAATTGCGAAGTGGCATGGTGATTATAACGATTTTCTCTGGTGTAGCTATTTGGAATTACAACAGGTATGTCATATTTACCGTATCAATTTACCGTATCTATCTACCTATCTACCGTATCTATCTACCTTATCTATCTACCTTATCTATATATCTTATCTATCTATCTTATCTATCTACCGTATCTATCTACCTTATTTATATATCTATATTATCTTATCGTATCCCATCATATCATATCTGTCTGTCTGTCTGTCTAGCTGTCTGTCTGTCTCTACCTACCTACCTACCTACCCCTACCTACCTACCTATATCTATCAAACCATCAGTTACATCCTAAATCCATATTCTCCGTGGTCTTCCTCTGCTCTTCTTCGCCTGGATGTCTCCTTCTTTTATATTGATCTTTTCCAGCCCTCGTGTCTTTTTATATGTCCAGAATACTTCGATTTTCTCATTCTTATTTGTAACATCAACAACTTTTAATTGATTTTGAATTCCTTCTAGACATATTTATTTGCCCACTTCTCTGTCTATGGTATACGGAGGATTCTCCTATAATAATTATTTTCAAGAGCACATATATGTTTTCCATTGAATTGTTAAATGTCTATGCTTCACACCCATATTTGAAATATGCATGCTCTTAGTATTCTGATCTTTCTTGTCCTATCAATTTCATTCTATACTGTTTTTTAGTTGTTTAATTTTTGTAAGAATCTTTAACGTTTCTTTATCCCATTTACATATCTTGTTAGCAGTGAATCGAGATAATTAAACACTGTCCATATTGTCTTTTTAATAAATACTACACGCCCACCTGCCCAGCGTGTTCCTAGAACGTTGGACGACGGGTGACAGCCCCTGTGAGTGCGGTTCATATGTGGTCAGAAGTTGTGCATGAGTCCCCTTAATCTTTTTTTTTTAGGGGTGGGGGTGGGGGATATCTGCAACTTGTGTATGAATTTTTCAATTTGATTTTCCATAATTTCACAATTCAAGCAACCAGTAAAACTAACTATCATTTTCAAAATGGGCTCACTTGGTCTTGACTCCGCAACGTCATTGTCCTTTTTCAGGGCCGTGGGAATATTTTATTTGTAAGTCTTTGAGATTCCGCCCTTAAATGATTTTTCTTTAAAATAACCAGTCAATAATTGTAAGCTCAAAGCAAAACTATCAACACGTGCAATTGTCTTTTGTGATAATTGCCGCCTCAGCTTTTAGGAGCGGCCGCGCGGTATATTACAAACAAAATAATAGCTTCGCGCTGTCAGATCACGAGTCTTTCGGCGAGCGCTCGATGCACCTGCACCAGGAACCGAAATCAAAGAGTACTGAAAGTACTAGGCAAAGGCGTGATCTTTCTTTCTTTCTTTCTTTCTTTCTCGAATCCTGTATGCCTCACAGCGTCAGGTCAGGAAGAGATTTCTAAAACGGGCCTAGTATGCGCTTCGTAGATAGTCTCTTTCGTCGCCTCTGTTATCTCTGAGGTCCATCTTTTGCGTGCCGGCCTTTTGCTTTGTACCCATTGTATCGGAGCAGCATTGCTCTTTAGGGTGCACTGTCTGATGGTAATCTGCTTACGTGACCGAACCATTTAATTTGTTGTTTCTTGATGAAGTCCAGTACTGATGTTGTACCCACTTTTTCCTGATGTCTTCATTTCTCAACCGGTCTCTTCTTGTTACACCCAGCATTCTGCGTAGACACTTCATCTCTGTTGTGACTAGTTTTCTTCTATCGTTTGTTGTCAGCGTCCAGGTTTGGCACTGGTAACATAATGTGGGAGAAAGATTGTGTTGAACATTGCTCTTTTGTGTTCATGGTGACGTGTTTGCATCTTAAAATTGGCGCCATTTGCCCTATCATTTGATTTGCTTTGTTGCATCTGTGTTGAATTTCATTAGTTATTCTTCCATTTGCTGAAAAATGCTCCCCAGGTATGTGAAATCTTTTGCTATATAGGCGTGATATTAACCATAAATCGTATACATCAATACCGGAATAACATAGACCAATATAAAAAAGCGTTGCGAAAATATTTTTAACTATTGAATGGTTCAAATTGTATTTTGATTTCGCTGCTTATGTCGCCCCATTACGGTACCGCCTGATGAGGCTGCATCTCTGTATCATTGCACGGTCCTGCCCTGCTTTTTTTAATTGGTTCAAGTGCATTTTGCTTATTAATTTTTACATGTAGTAGAGTATCATTCATTTTATGACTGCAGTAAACAATATCTACTATCTTATACTGAAGAACACTATGCAATACACGTGTCCGGAAATTATTCTTCCCATTCTTTCAAGATTAAGAAAACCCGTGTAAAAACCGCTCTAATACTTTTAAAGCTTTCCAAAATCATCTGGCTCCCATTTAATTGAAATTGATGCCACATATTTTTTTTAGTGTCGATCAGTTGCCTACAATGTTCTTTCAATTTCTATCTTTGATATAAGCTTACATTTAGTAAAAGTTACTGACGATATTTTTCTCTGAACAAAATCTTCTAAAATAACTTTTCTTTCTATGAATTTCGAAGAAAAACACAGCGAGTCCGCTACACTCTGAAACAACATTCTGCACTTGTTTATATTTTAAAAACCTTATCGTAAAACTAAATTTAGCCAATAAGAATAGCAATGTGTAAACGAAATTACAGAAGAAGAAACAACTGCAGAAACAGACAGACAGACACACACACGCAAGTAGAAACAATAACAGAAACACAATCACACAAACACACAAGTATACACATTTCACGTACAGACACACATTATTAATAGATAGCTTCAAGTGAATTTGTACGTAGTGAATAACGAATTCAAAGAAACCGGGGTTAGCTAATCAGATGAATGTACACATTCTATATATAAATATTTCTTTCTTTTGTCTGTCTCTGCTTTTTTTGCCGTTAGGAGTAGCAGGTTTAATTAATAATCGGCTTAAAAGATAATGCACGCTCGGTCGCTTGATATGTTGTGGTATTGTGCAGTTTTAAGATGTTTGTAACTCCATCAACCCATCTTTTTCTTGGTCTGCCCCTTCCTCTTCATGATTCCATTTTCAGGTTGTACGCTGTTGCAAATGGTGTATTCGGATTCATTCTCACCAAGTGGCCAAACTATTTGAGTCTCTGTTTTTTCAATGAATCTAATAGCAGGTGTTGTTCCGACTGTTCTTCTAATTTTCTCATTTCTTATAAGGCCTCTTGTTTTATTTACCGCTTTCCTCAAGCATCTCATTTCACATGTGGTAATTTTCCTTTCTTGTTCTTTTGTCAGTGCCATGTTTGGCACTGGTAGCACAGTGCTAGTATGAAGATTGCATTTATAATCTGTCTTTTAGTCTCTACTGAAATTGCTTTGAGTTTCAAGATTGGGGTAAGTTAGTATGTAATGTTGTTGGCTTGCTGGATTCTAGTTTCGATCTCTCTGTCATCTACTATCAGATGTGAAGATACTTCCAAGGTATTTGAATTCTCTCACCTGCTTTAACATTTGATCATTTATTTGTAAGTTGCATACATAAATAATAAGAACAAATAGAAACAATTATAGATTCCTGATATCAACACTAGATCAAACAACAAAAAAAAGCCACAAGAAGTGAGTAATTCATAGGAAACTATCGTATATAGCACCTTGCAGTTCAAATCCTGGGCAAACATTTGTAGGTAGAGAGAGACTTGAAGACCCCGAGAAACATGTCAGAAAATCTGAATGCAAACAAGAACACGAGTTTGCTCAACGAGTATTTTAAGGGGAGGACAAAATATACTTTATGACCTCATGTTTGTTTCTCTCAGGTCTCGAGCAAAGGTAACTTCGAGTTAATTTACCATTCCTACCTACTTCTCTATCTTTCTATTTTCAGACGGAAGAGAAACCACATTAACAGACAAAACACACGTAGCAAGAAGAAGTTCTAAACTAGACAGAATTTACACTCAAAGATCCTACAAAATCAGCAAAATAAAACACGTTCAAAGCACAATGAATGTTGCCAACCACATAGCAGTAGTCAGTGGCGGCTCGTGATCATTTTTATTGGTGGGACCAGACATTTTTTTCCGGATAAATTATGGTTTTGGTTGCTATATTTGAATTTATAAAATAATAAAAACACGTTATAAATTATTTTTGGTGGGGTCCGGCCTCACTATCCCTTAATGACGAGCCGCCACTGGCAGTAGTTATAACAGTAAACGACAATTAAGCAGTCGCCACAAACAAAAGATAGCCACACTGGAAATTCAATGACACCTTACTGCAGAACAAAATCTTTAATATAACAATAACAACACCACTAACCGACTATGTCCAAAACAAAACACCAAAAGAAAACCTATCAAACTACTCTGACATGTCATAGAATACAGAGAAGGAAGTAACACAAATGTTAGCAGCAGTGGCGGCTCGTCATTAAGGGCATGTGGGGCCGGGCCCGACCAAAAGTAATGTGAACGTGTATTTATTAAGATCGCCAAATGTGGCGCTGTAACAACAAAAGAGGAACCCGAATAGCTGAGAATCATCGTATTGTTGAGTCACAGAGAAAACGAGCAGCGCGAAAAGACAGAGCACACACCACGCACATGTCTAACCTTGATCATGTATGCCCCACCTGTGGTCGGGATTCTGTTCTAGGATTGGACTCTACAGTCACCTCCGCACACACAGAGAGGTGCAACAGCACACGTCTGAGATTGTTGTCATCATCGCTTGCGATGGACGGCTATTATTATTTTGTAAATTAAAATATAACCTAACCCAGAACCATGATTTTTCCAAAAATGTTTGTCTGGCCCCACCAACAAAAATGATCACGAGTCGCCACTGGTTAGCAGCATAGATTCACAAGCAACCCAAAAGACAAATACAAATCATAGAAGAAGCCATACGACTAACAGAACTGATAGACAGACGGGAATCACAATGACATATGCTCTGAGAAGAAGTAAACAAACAAAATCTACACAAATTTCGGTACTTTATTTTTAAGCTACCCCAAGCAATCCCTAACAGAGCCTCAAGCTATATTTTCAGTTGATTTCCGGGTGTGCCCAGTGATTCTTAAACGTCAAAATATCTATATTTACATAAGGCTCATTCTAATAATGTTTGTAGGGGTGTACAAGCGACGATTTATCATCGACAAAACATGATTAAACGAGACTACACTCAATAATACATTACCCACACATCTTTAGAAGACAAAGCAAAGTCATGTACATATTATTCTTCAATAGCACACCAGTCGCATATAGAAGAGCACACACACCCAAACACAAACATCACAACAAAACCAAATGCACACTGTGTAGCAGGAGCGGCTCGTCATTAAGGATCAGTGGGTCCCGGCCCCACAAAAATTCGAAAGGGGAAATAACTTCCCGGAATAGTAAATACTAAAAAAAAACATGATTTTTCCGAAAATTTGCGTCTGGCCCCACCAAGAAAAATGACATGGAGCCGCCACTGCTGTGCAGACAAAACAAAGAAGAAACAGAAGACCATATTTTCATCTACTGCAACACGATATCACGAGCACTAAAACCTTTACTACAAACAATAAGCTCTATCACAACGACCAAGATAAATATGTAAAGTGCAGGCATGTCGAACACAATCCCGCATACAGACAGATGATCCCTGAAAATAAAACTCCCACTGTTAGCAGAATTTAGATATCTCACATGACTATACAAATAAAAACAGTATGGAATAGAATTGATATGAAAACAAAGATCAGAATACTAAGAACATGCATATTCCCAGTGGCAGCGTATGGATGTGAAACATGGGTATTTAAAAAGGCAGTGGAAAAACATATATGTGCTTCTGAATATAAGTGTTACAGAAGAGTCTTCAGTATATCATGGACAGAGAAGAGAACAAATAGATCTATCTAGATTCTAGAAAGAACTCAACATCAAAGAAAACTAGCTGATGCTACAAATAAGAATGAGAAAATTAAAGTATTTTGGACATATAAAGAGATAGAAGGGCTGGAAGACCATCATGGAAGGAGACATCCCGACAAAGAAGAGAAGAGGAAGATCACGTAAAAGATGGATTCAGGATGTAACTGATGGTTTGAGCATGGCCGCTGCAGAAGCGGAACATCTGGTATACGAGAGAGAGAAATTCCTAACGATTGTTAAGGTAGCAAAGTTCTGATCAGGACAAACTATTTGATGATGATGATAGCATACAATAAAAAGAGATCGGGTACTAGAGCTAAAGGGAAGACCAAGAAAAAGATGGATAGACAATATCAAAACCACACTACATAAACACGGATACAACACAACAAGGGGCGACTCATTTAGCCCTAGAACGGAAATTAAAGCTCCCATCCCTATGTTTAACGGCAAGAGTGTACAGCCAACTACATCTTCCACCTGGGAATAGACAATAGATGATACTCATCATCATCATCATCAAACAGATTGTCCTAAGCAGAACTTTGCACCCCAACATTCCTCCGGAATTTCTCTCTCTCATAGACCAGATGTCCTGCCTCTGCAGCCGTCATGTTCAAATCATCAGTTACATCCTGAATCCATCTTCTCCGTGGTTTTCCACTTCTTCTCTTTGCCAGTATGCCTTCTTCCATGATGGTCTTCTCCAGCCCTTCATGTCTTTTTATATGTATCTCAATTTTCTCTTTCTTAATAGATGATAAGGATGCGAGATAAAGCAAAACATGAACACCGATACACAGCAGCACTTATCAAGGACATAAATGACCAGAGAACAACGCATATAAGCTAGCACACATCCCGTACACACAAACATAACACAACGAATAGATGGGATGATAAATTACGAGGAAATGTACGAGCACCACCGTGCATATTATACATCAGGATACATATTTGTACAGATGAGCTACGGATAATATTTTGCAAACTGTAGGGATCCCATGTCAGACAAGTTGAAGAATATAGGGCAGACAAAGTGTGACCTTCCTGGTCCTCCAGGTTGGGGGTTTACAACCTAATCCTAACCCTAACTTAGGGTTCTCTGTGACGTAGAGGTTAAGTCCTGGTCTCTAGTGTCAAAGGTACCAGGTTAACTCCCTCGTGAAGCCATCTGGATATTTTTCCAGAGATGCTTGATCTCAGTGTAGGTGAGATCGGGTTCCTAGTCTTATCGGAGACGGACGATACAACGTAGGTCCCGTGTTCAATTTTAGCACGTAAAAGAGCCCTTGGCAGTTCAAAATCGAGAAGAGCAGGCTGGAAAGCCTCTGCACGGGTAAAATTCATAAGAAAATATTTAAAATATAATTGTTACAAAAAATATCGTCACAATCTTCTAAATTACATCGGGGACCCTCGCTGGTGCTACAGAGTTCATGTACTGCATATTCCTGTGTAAGAAATAGATGGGAGTACACATGACTACTCACCGAAGTGCAGTGATGATGGTCCTATCAATCAATCAAACTTAACGATGTGAAAATAGGGCTAGTGGTTCGGGTTCAACTTCACAAGTAGTCGTAGAATTATTTTCGACCGTAGCGGGTCTTAGGTCGACCCAACCTCAATTGGGTACCATGAAAAGCATTGGGAGCTAAAGACGACCGGCGTGATGTTGACCACATCCCCCATCGTGTGACGATGGTCAATGAAAAATACGATCCTAACACCATATTACCCTATACACCACGTTGTTATAAAAATGGCTCGTTTTTACCTGTAAAAATATTGTGTTACGTGGGAAATAGAAACAAAAGATACCTTTGTCGCATTTGGTGAAGGAATCGAAGTCAATCAGGTAACTGGTTTCACGAAGGAGTGAGATCAAACCCGAAATGAAGTCTCCGCCCAGACGACTAACCTCCTATCACCCAAAATTTCAATCTGTTATCGGATTTTGGAATGTAAGAACTTGATACCAGAGCGGACCATTAGCACAAGTTTTAAAGGAAATGAAACAATACAATAATAATATTTTAAGCATCACAGAAGCAAGATGGATAAACTCTGGGAAAAAAAAGAAATTAGGAACGGGAAATGTGGTAATTTTGTCCGGCAGAACTGATGGACAACGCAAAAAGAATTAAGTTGCACTTATAATCCAAAAAGAACACAGCAATACTTTGTAAAAATGTGAAACAAAAAATGCTTTTACTACAGTCTCCAGCTATATTGATATTATTTAACCAATAAATGAACGTCTTTTATATACCAGATTTAACTCAAAATTTGCAGAAATATCTGGTTTAGTGCGCTATGCTCCAACAGAAGATGCCACAATTTCTACCTGCTCAACACAATCTCGAAAGCCAAAGAATTAAATCTAACAAAACTAAAACTATCTAGAAGCAGTGTCATGGGAGTGTTGTTGCACAGTGGTCTTCCTCTTCTCTTCCACCACTTACTTCTTAGTAGAAGTGTTGGGAGGGGGCGTAGTAATCTTGTGTGCTTGTGTTAAGGTACTTTGTAAGCTGATATTCATGTTCGTAAGTCTGTTCTTGATGTCGTCGCTCCATTTTTCTTCCTCTTGCGTTGTACTCGTTATACTTTTTCTGCGTGACTCTCTGTGGTAGGCGATACCAGGGCATTCTTGTCAGGTGTTCAAACCATTTAATCTGTTGTTATTTTATGAATTGCATGACTGGTTTTACATCCAGTCTGCTTCTGATTTCTTCATTTCTAATTTTGTCTCTTATTGTGCTACACCTGCAGCTCACCTAAGACACCTCATCTCTGTTGTTTTGATTACACTGTAGTGAATGCTGGAAAATAACCAACAACATCGTACGCAAGCTCCTTAAACAAGAATCCTGCAAATTTTCTGGTGAAATACGACATTTTATAAAATGAACAAACTGTGCTTCATTAAGACCATCATTAACAGACGACGGTGGAGATGGATTGGTAAAGTGTGGTGAATGTCAGTAAGGTCATTGGCTAGGATTGATCTGCGATGGATAGCGGATTGGAAGAAAAGGCCTAAATGTCTAAATTAAACATAGAAAATATCGGCTATAAGAGAGTTGAAATATTGTGGCCAGACGTGGAAACAATTAACAACAAGGCTGCAGAACGGCAACAATGGAAATGTTTTATGGAAGACGTATGCATCAAACCAAATGTATGAAGAAAACAAATGAGGAGGTTTTAAATCAGGCCTGCACAAAAAGAAACCTTATCAGAAGAATACGAATCCGACAATCAAGGTTCTTCGGGCATATAATGCGAAGAAACGGTTTAGCACATTTGGTAACAAAAGGTACATTTCAGGGAAGGAGAGATCGCGGAACACAGAGGGGGAAGATGCTGGATGGCCTGACATCATGGTTCGACACAAGATCGACGTCAGAACTGATTACATTTACCAAGCAGAGAGAGTTGTAGAGAGACATGATCGTCTACGTCGGCAGGCATGGCTCTTGATTGATTGATGCATTAAACGGGACTCGAAGAAGATATTGATATAGATACACAACTTGCAACGGTTACAAGAAGTGTAAGAGCTTAGGTGTAGGTTAGCAGCTGTGCGATGTTGTTGCGCTTACACATGAAATGCTCTGACGTCTTTCTGTACCTCTTGCATTCTAAGTCCCACTAAGTTGTCCCAAAACGACAATAACATATTAAGACCTTCTTAGTGTTTGAAACTAGTGTTGAACAATGTTTATCATCTTTCCGATGTCTAACACTTCGTTTAAACACACTACCTACAGAATCTCTGATTACAAGTGGACGATGCCGAGCGATTGGTTTTTGAACAAGAAAAATATCACTGGGTCAACGAAAGGTCAGATGTCAAATGGTGATGACAATATACGTAAATTAACTTCTAACGAATTGGATACTGTAAAAGGTCCATTCCATCTGGAGCTAAATATGACGGCACTTAGAAACGTGAGTTACGTCACTTGTTTGTGTTTATGTCGAAATGTGTATAGTTCCATTTCTTGATTCGTCGTGTGCTAGAAATAGATTTAATGTAATGAGTTGTTCCTGTTCCGTTTTGTGCCAGCAAAAGATAGATGTGCGTTGACTGTTTTTTCTTCTTTTATGTGTCAAGAACAGATATATGTTCGTTGACTTTCTATTGTGTTTTTTTTTCATGAATCACAACTAGATTGATGTTCGTAGAGTTTATGTTCTTTATTCCTTCTTGTGCCAGGAGTGTGACGGCTGTATTGATTTGTTACTTTTATTCCTTTAGTGCCAGAAATGTGCTGGTGTGTTGAGCCTTATCTTATTACTTATTGGGACAGGACTCTGTTGGTTTGTTTCGCGAACGCGTCATAAGAACGCGTCTAACGGTATAATCATCAAAATAGCGATCGCAAAAAAGAAGACTTGTAGTTCCATATTTTATTCATATATGCAGTGGCGGCTCGTCATTAAGGGCCAGGCCCTGGCACCACTAAAAATAATGTATAACGTGTATTTATTATTTTATAAATTAAAATATAGCAACCCAAAACCATGATGTATCCGGAAAAAATGTCTGGCCCCACTAACAAAAATGATCACGAGCCGCCACTGCCTATGTGTATAATAAATAATATACAATGCTTTTTTAAAAATCCAAACAAATATTATTTCAGTGATTTCGAAAGTTGGATCAAAACATTGTAACAAATATGTTATCATAATGTAATTGTGTTTGTGTGTACAATAAGTAGTAGGCCTGGCCTATACACGTATGTTATTCAAACAACCGTTCTTTGCGTGCATCGAGCAGCTGCAAAGATACGAATACACCTTTTATAATAAATAAAATTTATGTATTTGATCTCAGGTAATTATTTTTTTGGTGTTTCCAACAGCTGTAACAGTCATTAACACGAATACATCATCATATATATTTTGTATACTAAATGGGAAAAACAAAAGTGTGTCTGCTTTGTTCTGAAATATTGTTTGCAAATTTCGAAGAGTTGTTTCGGTGAAGTTTTGTTTAGCGTGTACCATGTGTGTGTGGTGATTTCTTTTATTCATTCCAGTTGTTCTGTTTTCATTCGCGTTTTGTGTGTGATATTTTCCATTATTTATGCCTCGTTTATTCGTTGCACTGTTTGTGTGTGTGTGTGTGTGTGGTGATTTCTTCCATGCATTTCAGTTGTCGTGTTTTCATTCGTGTTTTGGGTGTGACATTTGTCATTATTTATGCCTGGTTTGTTCGTTGTGTGTGTGTGTGTGCGCGTGTGCGTGCGTGTGTGTTCAAGCATTTGTTTGTTTAGGTATGCTATTGTCTGTTCATAGACTTATTTGAAAAGTTGGGAGTTGTACTGTCGTTGTTTGTATTTTGCCTTGTTTCTACACATCACTACTATATTCTTAAACTCTGCTAATAATGCGAATTTTTTCTGCGTGGTCCTGTGTTTGTTTGTCTGAGCACAATTATAATAACTGCTTTGAATGTTTCTGTTTTTGTTGTGTTTATTGTTTGTTGTAGTTAGATTCGTGCTAGTGAGATTGTTGTGCATTGGAAGCAGATGTAATCTCATGTCTCTTGTTTGTTTTGTTTGGAGAGGGGGCATTCAGTTTGTTGTATTCTGTATATTTTCATGTACGCGATTGATGTTATTTTCTCACCATTCTCTATATTATATTGTGGACCCTCTCCGATGCTACGGAGTTCGTGTACTGCCACTAAGATCTTCTGGCAGAAACATAGGTGGTCTGTAGCCCCAAGTAGATGTCGAAGGGTATGCATACTGATGGTCCTTGTGACTCGCTGGTTAAACGCTCTTCTAATTCTGCGCCTCATGTATCAAATTCTGCTTGTACAACGAATAATTTCATCAAACGTCTTCTAGTAGCCAATGCTTAGAACAGTGGTAACTTGCTGCCTTGCAGGTCAACTGGGAACAGCCAAAGACTGACGGAGAGCGAACCCAGTAAACGCTGGCTGAAACCGGACACTTCGCCGAAGGAAAAGCACTAGAGCTCCAAATGGCGCTGAATGATGTAACGTAGAAAACGTTCTTGGCAAAGGCTGTTTATATATCACAATAAGAATGATCAAAATGGCCAAAATGAACGATCACGAGAGAGGGAGAGAGATCAGTAGTTCTCACACTTTTTGAAATTGTGGCATACTTGAAGTTCTACACAAAAATCGTAGGGGCACTAAACACAAAAACGCAAAAAGATGCAAAAGCAAAGAAATACAGAAATACAGAAATAATTGGAAAATGCTACATACATTTATTCATAATTTAATTTCTGTCTATGAGAAAGATGGGCCTGGTGTGTTTGGTGATTTTTACACTGGAGCCAGCTGGCCCTGTTGCCGACTGGGATTTCCTAGGGCGCATCTAGGAATGTCACGGTGCACACTGGTGCGCCTGGGCACACCCCTTGAGAACCACTGGCTTAAATACTTGAGGACAAACCGGACTGTCTTTCTTGTAAACCATCTCTGTTCAACCTTCCTCTAAAGCATAGGTTCCCAAAGTGGACGGTACCAACCCACAGTGGGCGTTTGCCTTTAGGGGGCGATAGTGGGTTCAGAAACATGTTGAGGGCGTTCAGGCGATTAGGGGTCAGTGGCTCCTTAAAGCAGAAATTAATAATATATATTTTAAAATAAATTATTTTCGTGATTTTGCGACTGAATAATCATTTAAAATGTAAATTCTGCATTTTAATTCATCTTATGCCCGTCTTACACGATCCATTTTTTCTTCAATTTTCTATTTTATGCATATAGTCATTTGAAAATTGACCATGTATGACAGAAATATATATATCAATTTTCTATGTCAAAGAGAAAATAGAGCATGTATATATGGGATGGGGGGCGTTGGCAAACTGTTATAATGGGAGGGGGCGTTACAATATTAATATCGTGCAAAGTGGGCGGTGGGCCGAAAAAAGTTTAGGAACCTATGCTCCAAAGTCTACTTCTTGTTTCTACTCTACCTCTTCTTCTGTATGCATGTTTACTTGCTCAATCTGCTGGAAGACCAGACGACAGTGCATGTGTTCCGTAACACCGACTGGAGCTTGTTGAAGAGATTACATAACAAAATCAACATGGAGACCAAGAGATTGAGGGAGTGTGGATGTGGCTATGACATGATAGCAATATAAGTGTCTGGATAACATTTAAAATGACTATGACGTTAAGATTTTCCAATTCCAATGTTGTATCAATCCTAACATATGCCAGCGAGAGTTGGAAAATTACTGAAAATATAGAGAGTAAGTTGAATGCATTTTAAAAAAGATATCTGCAAAAAAATAATTAACATAAAATGGGACGAATTCAAAAAATTAGTAACAACTGTTATAAGAAGGAGAAGATGGAGATATGGTGGACATACCTTGAGAAGAAATAATCAAATAATAACAAAGCAGGCATTGAAGTGGGTGGCAAAGGGTTTAAGAAAAAGTGGACACCATAGGGTAACCCTGAAACGAACTTTGCAGAGAGAGACAAGAAATATAAATTCTATGGAAGAGATTGAGCGAGTTGCCCAGGATAGAGCGATATGTAGACATTACTTGCAGGCTCTATGTAACGTATAACGGTATGAAAGGAATATATACATATATGATTTGAATCCTTTGGTCTGAACAACAAGCGTAAAACTGGTTGTGTCCCTTTCACCAATAAAATGTGTCTAGCGCAGTAGTGCAATTTGAATACAATGTCAACTGCTATTTAAGTGTTGAGAAATTTAGACGTCATGAAAAGCTCTGATATAACCAATAAAAGGTTCGCGTTAGGTTGAAAGGGTGTGCCTCGGCTTAAAGAGGCTTTAATCCCTTACTTAACAAACAAACAAACGTCATGAAAAAAAAATGGTTACAACATCAGTACTGAACTTCATCAAGCAGCAGCAAATTAAATGGTTTAACCACATGAGCAGATTACCAACGGACAGTGCACCTCAAAGAGCAATGTTGCTCCGATATAGTGGATACAAAGCAAGAGGCCACGAAAGACATTATTTATGAAGCACACAGAAAACTTGTTCTATAAATCTCTTCTTATATTGACGCTGTGAGGCAAAACAGGATTCAAGAAAAAAATGTGTCTACTTTTTCTTTTAAACAACACGAAACTGATTTTTAAAAAGCAATGATATTGTATTGACTAAATCTAATGACCAAACTCATCTATTATTGACGAGAAATATCTGACTTATCGACTAGTAGGCCTACATCAAATGTATCCACCCAACCGTTTTCTTATGAAACCGAAATGTATTTATTTATTCCTGCAATTTATTTTACATGGTTCAAGAAAGTCAAGAACAATACTGTATGCATGGAAGTAGCAGCTGATCCTAAATCTTTCTGGCGGAGTCTGTCTTCCTACGGAGTATTGAATACATCAGATGCAGACATCGACAGGATGGAGAAAGCTTTCACGTACGACCTGTGTAGTATTATATATATTTATATATATATCTATATATCCATTCATTAGTGTATCGGGTTGCTTAATTTTTGTCTATAGTCTGTCCATTAATTCGTGAGCACGTTTGAAATTGATTTTCTCGAAAACTACCTGTTGGATCTCAGTGATTTTTGCAAGCAGCCTTAGAATATCCATGACGCTAGAGAAATATTTTTTTCCAAGAAAATTTGATGTAGTTTGAAATATTTCTTCTTCAGGTTATATTAAAATCAACCTCACCGGATTGTACACAATAGTAACAGATCTACGGTACACAGACGCGTTGTTCTAAAAATACATTATGGTAACATAGAAATATCGTGAGTATACAACAATTTCACGAAATCCCGTGCACCTAACCCAGTCGACTTTGAAAGCGGAAAGCATATGACGTTATAATTGGGATACAGTTGTATAGTTATAGGCGTATCTCGCTATTTGTATGAAGCTATTGTATCATATTTGTTGGCTTATCAAAACTGACATTGATATCACATTCATAATGAGTCTGAAGTGCACATTTATAACAATGCAGAAGGTTACAGTTTTACTATACCAACACTTCCGTAGGGAATCTAAGAGAGGTCATCTATATTGCGATATTCATAACCCTGAGAAACGAGCGCAACTGGCGCTTGGTCTGAATAGAGAATCCTTTTTCCGATGGATTAAACAGGACACAAAGTGCACTAATGTCAAGCAAGGACGGAAAAGAACAATTGACGACTTTGACACAGATGTCATAAGACGGGAGCTCTTGAAAATGTTTGCGACAAATCAACTTGTTACTCTCAGGAAACTGAAATTAAAACTGCAATCAGATTGCAGCATAGACATTTCTAAAAGTACTCTATGAAAAATTGTAAGAGCCGCCGGCTTCACCTTCAGAAAAACTATAGGCGGCAGGAATATTATTTGTGAAAAGCCACATTTAATTGCTGCCCGAAGTAAATACCTGAGGCAGATCCGTGAGCGGCGGAGGCAAGGCTATGATATTGTATATTTGGACGAATCCTGGGTCAATGCTCACCACACCAATGCTAAAGAATGGCAATCAGTAGACGGTGAACAGAAAAGAAAAATACCAAGCAGCAAAGGCCAGCGTATTATACTAACACATGCAGGAAGTAGTGAAGAAGGTCTTGTCCATGACGCTGGACTTATTTTCCAATCAAAAGTACCGACGGTAGGGACTACCACACAGAAATGAATAGACATATTTTCAGGCACTGGATGGAGAAAGATCTACTTCCAATTCTAAACAGACCATCATGCTTGGTAATGGATAATGCATCCTATCACAACGCAGTATCAGCGGAAGACAAAGTACCAACTGCATCAAATACAAAAGATCAAATTAGGACTTGGCTTGCTAAGGAAAATGTCAGCTTCGATGATACATATTTGAAACCCGAGTTGTTGCACCTGGTGAGGATGACAAATAAGACAAAGGTGTTTCATATTGACAAAATCATTGCGGAATACGGCCACACGTCTTTGCGACTACCTCCATATCATGCTCAATCCGATAGAGCTTGTCTGGGCTAAAGTAAAGGGCAAGTTGCCGAACAGAACAGGATGTTTAAAATGTGTGATGTTGAAGTTCTGACACGTGAGTCCTTCTCAATGATAGACATGCAGTTCTGGAAGAAGTGTGTTGAACATGTGCTCCGAGAGGAAGACGAGTACTGGCACCGAGATGGATTACAATTTGTCCAGCCAGTAACAATTATCAACCTCATGGAATCGTCAGATTCGGGATGATACAAATCATATTTTGATTACAGACTGAGAAATAGCAACGTATACATTTCCATATCCAAATGCGTCTACCATCATACAATTTGTGGTGAAGTTAAGACACCCTGGGGTCTAATGGTGACCGAAGGGAGGACTAACTGTTGCATATTGTATCCAAGTTCACGATTGCACATAAAGGGCAACACACTTAATTACTTGACCTATCAAGTTAATATGGAGATACACCTATGAATAGAATTGACATGGACAAATTCTAGGATACTGTAAAATCTAAAATTTGAGCCCCGTATTTGCAATTGTCATAAAAGATCAAAGGAATTCGCCGATGTGCAAAATCCGTAGCATCTATGGACTACTGGTTAGCTTTATTTTAGCGTCATGGATATTCTAAGGCTGCATGCAAAAATCACTGAGATCCAACAGGTAGTTTTCGAGAAAATCAATTTCAAACGTGCTCACGAATTAATGGACAGACTATAACTATATTATGTAGTAGTTACTACTGATTTGTTTACCAATCTGCAAAATGTCTTCCAGGCTTTTAAAAATATTTTATTGTTGGATTATTTGTTGTCTATCTGCGATTTGAATGTCTTCTCACCTGCAGTTTCTGTTGCTATTGTTCCTCTAGTTACCTACTGTTACAGAAGTTACCTACTGTTACAGAGCTGGATGTCCGAGGGGCAGAGTGAGGAGTGTGTTTAATCAGCTAACCACGGGAACCATCAGTATGCATACTGTTCCATATCTGTTGGGGGAGACTGGGCACCTATAGGTCTGCCCGGAGTGCAATGATGTCAGTTTAGGAACCAATAACCAATAATACGAGGGCGCATTGAAAAGTAATGCCTCCAAGTCCATAACTTTGTTAATATACATAATTTACAAATGAAACATACATTTTCAGAAAGCTTGCGATGTCCACTACACAATAGAGTCATTATTTTTCGACATAGTCACCTCCACGTTCCACACACACACGCCAACGTCGAACTAGTTGTTGCATCCCGTCGAAGAAAAATCTGATGATTTTTCACGAAGCCAGGTACGCACATCTGCTGCCACATCCTCGTCAGACGCATATCTGTTTCCCTTGAGATGTTCCTTGAGCTTTGGGAACAGGAAAAGTCACAAGGTGCCAAATCGGGGCTATATGGTGGGTGAGCTAAAATGTCGTCAAAATTGAGACGCTCTAATGCTGCCGCTGTTTGTCTACTGGTGTGTGGACGAGCATTGTCATGTTGAAGGACTGCGTGTTTTCCAGGACGAACACGTAACAGTCTTGCCCGTAGTTTCTTCATCGTTTCCACATACCGATCAGAATTGACAGTATTGCCGCGTTCCAAAATTATGTGTGGATTACGCCCTGGCAGTCCCAAACAATGGTCATCAAAACTTTTTCCGCTGACGCGACAGTTTTGAAATTTTTGGGGTGGGTGAGTTTTTGTGCCTGTATTCCATAGACTGACGCTTGTTTTCAGGGTCGTAATGATGCACCCATGACTCATCGCCAGTGACAATTCGGCAGTAAAGTCATCGCCTTCTCGTTCATATCGCATCAGGTGTTCCTGACACGCCTGATGTCATCAGATGTTTTCTTCGACGGGATGCAACAACTAGTTCGACGTTGGCGTGTGTGTGTGGAACGTGGAGGTGACTATGTCGAAAAATAATGACTCTATTGTGTAGTGGACATCTCAAGCTTTCTGAAAATGTATGTTTCATTTGTAAATTATGTATATTAACAAAGTTATGGACTTGGAGGCATTACTTTTCAATGCGCCCTCGTATTTCTTTCTCTATCTACCTGCTGATACTGTTTGTTTCTCCATCTACTTACTGTTTGTCCTTGTCCTATTACTACCTATTATATAATTAAATAATATTATTTTAATCAACCTATTACTACAACTGCTTTGTTCTCATCTTTTAGATGCGGTATGCTATACCCAGAGTTTCTATCGACACCAGCTGTCACAGAACTCTATGCATTTGAAAAGTTCTACTTTTCGGAACCAACACTGGTTAATGTTAACGACATCTCAAATGAACATAACTCTGTTGTTAGTTCGTACAATTCAAGGTGAGAAACGCAATGTCAATATTGTAACTGCTTCTTGTGTATTATTCTTCTTCAGCGTCTCCATGTCTATAGATCTTTGCCTACCCAACTTGCCTTTATGTGTATTTTCTCACGAATTTTTTTCCCCCAAGTCTAACATTTACAGTTGGTGACATAGCAGCGTTCAAGATTGAAATGAAGGATGGTACAGGTAAACCCAAGCTAAAAGGCGGAGATCAGATTCGGGTATGGTTTCAAGATAGTATCAGCAATACACACATGGCTGCAAAAGTCACAGATCTCAACAATGGGACATACCTTGTTACTGCGCCTCTGCCATGGGCAGGAAGATTAAGGTATTCATACAACATCTACATTAATTTTTAATCTTGTTTTGATACTAATTTTTTGTGCAACATTTCTTGCAGCTGAAATTTAAAACAATATATATTGCCCGACTATATTTGTTATTACTTCTTCTTCTTCTTCGAAAGCTCCATATCGACCACTTGTTAACCACTCTTTGTGACTTGTATGTGATCCGAGCCTAAGAGCGATTGTAGGTTGTACCAGTTATGCGTCAGCAAGTAGGCCAGCACATCCTGTTTCTGCAACGCTTTTTATTTACTAGGTAGCTTCCTAAGCCCTACCTCAGTCACCTCTTACGACATGTCTTGTAGGTCGCAGTGGTACTATTCTTTGCTTCCTTGCGGGCTCCGGCAACACACGGGTGATGTTTTTATTATATGCCCTTTCTTACCTTTCTTATTTTGGTCTCACTATCTCTTCTGGTCATTTCATGGTTCCTGTTTCAGACTGCTGATACTGCAACATAAATGCTATCATTAAACAGCTTGACTGAAGTTGAGGTTAATTACGGACAAGCAAACCGGTGATGTTGCAGGTTCTGAAAAAAATATATGTATACTAACACCACTTTGGTGCATTGAGTGTAAGAACATTAAGATGGTTGCTGCATTGATAGTCAGAGCAAGTTTAGACTTGTCCGATGTGCGAAAATGTCTTTCAGTAGAAATGAGCTGTTAGCTACATGATACATGATACATACAGTTAAACTTGAATAACATTTTTCAGAATTGACTTACAGACTTGGCTAAGGTGTCACTGAATTGGACATTTTAAGGGCTATCCAATGGTGCTATTTTTAATGCTATAGCACCATTTTGAAAAAAATATCAAAGTACCTATACATACTACTGTCTACATCTTTTAATTTCCAAATTTTCTTGAATGCTGACATACTTTACAGAAATGACTAGCACAGAGATTGTCGTTACTTCCCAATGCTTTCACTAGTACCCACTTAAGGCTGGGTCGACATGAGAACCGTTACGGTCGGAAAAATAATCCATGCCCGCTATGGAATTGAACCCAAACCACTAGCCTAAGAAACGAGTTCACTAACAAACACGTTACTGCGACTCTAAAACCTAGAATTAGGAAGGTACTAACCTAAGAAACGAGTTCACTAACAACCACGTTACTGCAACTCTAAAACCTAGAATTAGGAAGGTACTAATCTAAGAAACGAGTTCACTAACAAACACGTTACTGCGACTCTAAAACCTAGAATTAGGAAGGTACTAATCTAAGAAACGAGTTCACTAACAACAACGTTACTGCAACTCTAAAACCTAGAATTAGGAAGGTACTAATCTAAGAAACGAGTTCACTAACAACCACGTTACTGCGACTCTAAAACCTAGAATTAGGAAGGTACTAATCTAAGAAACGAGTTCACTAACAATCACGTTACTGCGACTCTAAAACCTAGAATTAGGAAGGTACTAACCTAAGAAACGAGTTCACTAACAACAACGTTACTGCGACTCTAAAACCTAGAATTAGGAAGGTACTAATCTAAGAAACGAGTTCACTAACAATCACGTTACTGCGACTCTAAAACCTAGAATTAGGAAGGTACTAACCTAAGAAACGAGTTCACTAACAACAACGTTACTGCGACTCTAAAACCTAGAATTAGGAAGGTACTAACCTAAGAAACGAGTTCACTAACAATCACGTTACTGCAACTCTAAAACCTAGAATTAGGAAGGTACTAATCTAAGAAACGAGTTCACTAACAACCACGCTACTGCAACTCTAAAACCTAGAATTAGGAAAGTATAGTCTGTCCATTAATTCGTGAGCATGTTTGAAATTGATTTTCTCGAAAACTACCTGTTGGATCTCAGTAATTTTGTGCAAGCAGCCTTAGAATATCCATGACGCTAGAGAAATATTTTTTTCCAAGAAAATTTGATGTAGTTTGAAATATTTCTTCTTCAGGTTATATTAAAATCATTTACATTTCCATATCCAAATGCGTCTACCATCATACAATTTGTGGTGAAGTTAAGACACCCTGGGGTCTAATGGTGACCGAAGGGAGGACTAACTGTTGCATATTGTATCCAAGTTCACAATTGCACATAAAGGGCAACACAATTAATTACTTGACCTATCAAGTTAATATGGAGATACAGCTATGAATAGAATTGACATGGACAAATTCTAGGGATTACTGTAAAATCTAAAATTTGACCCCCCGTATTTGCAATTGTCATAAAAGATCAAAGGAATTCGCCGATGTGCAAAATCCGTAGCATCTATGGACTACAGGTTAGCTTTATTTTAGCGTCATGGATATTCTAAGGCTGCATGCAAAAATCACTGAGATCCAACAGGTAGTTTTCGAGAAAATCAATTTCAAACGTGTTCACGAATTAATGGACAGACTATAGTAATCAAGGTACGGCTGTTTGCGGATGATACTGCAATTACGACCCACTGGAGGAACAATCCGCATAATCTAATATCTACATACTTTGAAACTTACTCTAATCTTGTACTTGCAATCAGTTAAAAAAAAAAGGTAATTTAAGATGCAGCATACAAATTAAAGACTCGTAATATCAATTGTTAAATGGTATGTGTGTTGCCAGGGCCCACACGGGAGCAAAGAATAGTAACACTCCGACCTACAAGGCATGTAGTAAGAGGCGACTGACGTATGAGCCTTGGGAAGCTACCCTAGTAAATAAAAAGCGTCACAGAAATCAGATGTGCTGGCCTGCTTGTAGAAGCATAACTTGCACAACATACAATCTCTCTTATGCTCAGATCATATACAAATCACACAGAAGGGTTAACAAGTGGTCGATATGGAGCGTTCTAAGAAGAAGAAGTAGAAAGCGCCATGACTACGCCTGAATTTGTAGCGGACAAACTAAGGAAAATAAGAAGAGTTGGTGGTAGTTTCTCACTTTACTTACCTGGAATCATCAATCAACAATCGCCCGAGTGGTTACCGGGGCCCAAATTTGGGGTGTAAAGAATAGAACCACTGTTACCTGTCACGCATGTCGTAAGAGGCGACTAAGGAGGTTTGGCTGAAATCGGATGCATGTGTCCTAAACGTGTAGAAGTCTTATGCGTTTAGGGGCCTACCAAACCAATGTGCAACGTATACACGTTCTTGGCAAAGATCAAACATATCACAAAGAGTGATTAAAATTGGTCGTAAAGAATGAACGCAGCGAAGAAGATCAATCAACAATAAGATATCGTTGGATAAAGAAATAAAGAGGACAGACAAAGTAGCAACATCATGAGCGGTAAAGACAAGGAGAACAGAACGTTGACCACAAGAACAGAATCCCTTGAATACCAGCCATGTGTCCTCAGTAGTTTTCTTTAAGATAATGAACATGTTCTAGCTACTAGCACAAAGAGAAGTGCCTAAACTACAGGGTGTTCAACTTAAACGCAGCCTGTGAATGGAGTTAATCTGGCATATATGTATGGAAATGAGAAGGTTCAGTTATGACGTAGTATAGGTCAAGGTTGTGTGATGGTGTGTAATTGTAGTGCGGAAGGGGCGATGAACAAATGTGACGTAGGACAAGCTAGTCAGAACCGGTTTAAATAGTAAATAGACGAGATGCAATGCGTACCTGGCAAATTTCTATTTATCACTGGGGCTGCTTTTAAGTTGAACACCCTGTACTTTCACATGCAATTCCTATATGGTTTTTCTACTTGCTTATCTCTCTCTCTCTCTCTATCTAGCCTGTGACAATACCAGCGCTTAAGGCAGCAAGAAATGCACACCATGCTTCTCTGTTCTTGAACATCCTCTGTATTGTTTTCCAGCTGTGATTCATTTCTTTCAGTTCTTGTTCTACAGTTCTCTTCCATGTTGTTTTGAGTCGAAAGTAAGTTTCTTTTGGCTTACCTTACTTCTAGTCATAGGGTTCAATGACTCTGATAGCTCTTAATGCCAGTGAATAGTTAAAAGTCTTTGTTAATAATTTCATAATGTAACAATTTTTTGCATATATGTATGGAAATGAGAAGGTTCAGTTATGACGTAGTATAGGTCAAGGTTGTGTGATGGTGTGTAATTGTAGTGCGGGAAGGGGCGATGAACAAATGTGACGTAGGACAAGCGACAGACGGCACCCCTAAACAGAAATATTGATCATAGAGGTTGCGTTTATGATTCTAAATGATCAACTTGATGTAAAAACTCGGGGAAAAAAATTTAAAAAAATCCAAGCATGTATATTCTATGAAAAAAATTTAATATAGAGGAGATTTTAAGGGAAAAATGCCCAAAAAGTGACCTTGCAAAATACAGGATGATTTATGTTCTATTCAGGTTAGCACTATAGAACTTTCAGATGTTATTGTAAATCGGCATATCTTGAACTGGTAGCAAAATATTTATAAAGTATAATAAAATGAGTTTTTCTGAATTTTTTAATGCAAATCCAGATTTTTGACTAAAAAATATGGGGTAGGAGATATTCTTTTGCATGAGACACAAAACTGTTCAATGAATTCTTTTAAAGTGGTAGGGGATGATAAAATATGCATAAGAAAGAAGTATGTAAATTTATACAGCAATCCTTTGAGTAGTTTTTGAAAAACGTGTATTTAGTGACATACATTTATGGAAAATAACAATTTTGAGAAAAAACCAAAAAACTAACATATTTTCAATTATTGACCAAATTAATTTACTTTAAGATCCCCAGGAGCATACAAACTTGCCTCAGCCCATGCTTTAGATGCTAATGCTAATTGTTTTACATCTTTCTATCTTTTTGTGCCTAAATTCTGTATTAGTAAGGAAGATATGTGGTTTTATAGATGACAGCAAAATACTGAAAATAATGTTTTCCAAAGGAAAAGTTAAACTAAAACAAAAGTTTCATATCGGCACAATTTCATATTATTAACTACAATATTGGCATCATTGACAGTTATTTTTAAGCTCCTCAAAGTAAATGAGATCTTAGGACACCAAGTCCATATAAGATTATGGAAAGATTCATTAGCATTGTGAGAACCACCATGAATGTATTTTATCAACGAAGTCGCAAGATAGCTTGACAAATACTTGCATTATGTTGCCAACAATAAAATTAGGCAGTGTGTTTTAATCAACTAAAACTTTATCTTTAGGGCACAAGCTACTCAGCCTATCGCAGTTCTCATGGTTATCTTTGTGATGTTTAAATATGGCTCAAATACTATTTATCCAACCAATGAGCTCTAGTTTCCCAGAATTTTTCATACAAGCTCATCATAATCACGCTCCATAAGTTTAATGATGCTATTAGTTAATCTATCTGCACTACCATATTACTATAAACACTTTGCTACCATCTGTTGAAGCAAAGTTATGATATTTCCTATATAATTAGCTAAAAAACATATACATGCCTAGTTAAAAAATGTAATTAAAATACAAAACTACATTTTTTTTTCAAACTAAAGATATATTCTTGTTCGAAATTGGATGTATTACCTAAAATATAAAAAAAAACTCAAATTTCATTTTTTAAGAAAAATCGTTAAATATAGGGGTGCGGTCTGTCCTTAAACGCAGCCTGTGAATGGAGTTAATCTGGCATATATGTATGGAAATGAGAAGGTTCAGTTATGACGTAGTATAGGTCAAGGTTGTGTGATGGTGTGTAATTGTAGTGCGGGAAGGGGCGATGAACAAATGTGACGTAGGACAAGCTAGTCAGAACCGGTTTAAATAGTAAATAGACGAGATGCAATGCGTACCTGGCAAATTTCTATTTATCACTGGGGCTGCTTTTAAGTTGAACACCCTGTACTTTCACATGCAATTCCTATATGGTTTTTCTACTTGCTTATCTCTCTCTCTCTCTCTATCTAGCCTGTGACAATACCAGCGCTTAAGGCAGCAAGAAATGCACACCATGCTTCTCTGTTCTTGAACATCCTCTGTATTGTTTTCCAGCTGTGATTCATTTCTTTCAGTTCTTGTTCTACAGTTCTCTTCCATGTTGTTTTGAGTCGAAAGTAAGTTTCTTTTGGCTTACCTTACTTCTAGTCATAGGGTTCAATGATTCTGATAGCTCTTAATGCCAGTGAATAGTTAAAAGTCTTTGTTAATAATTTCATAATGTAACAATTTTTTATAACATGGGATTGTTAGTTCCAAGCCAAAACCTGATCCTGGAGGACCAGGTTGCTATATTTAGTCTGACCTCTCTTCTGTGACCTGTCCAGACTGGGTGACACTGTCTGGAATATAAGTTCCCACTGTTTACTTGCTTATATACAACTATAATCTATTTGTTCTTCCATTCTCCGAACATCACAAATTTCCTCATTGTTTATGATTCACCAGTCTCAGAGTTTCTCTTAATGTTATTTCTTCTTCTATCCACAGGCTGCATGTAGCTCTTGCATACCCTAGAGAATATCTCAGAGCTGTACTTTATATCTTACAAGTTTTGAAAACATTTCGTCCGATCGCAGCAGTGTACAATAACAGTTTGGTAAGTTCTTATTATTTATATACATTTTAAATCAATGCTGTCTAATGCGGTTCCACCAAGTGTCATTGCGCCCTTGAGATACATCCCTAGCGTCATATTTTACTCGCCAGCTTTAACGCTAATCAGAGTTTCAAGAAAAAAGTATTTCCTAATAATAGTATGTTTCGGTTTAGCGTACACTCAATGTTTAAAAAAAAAATTAAACAGTTAATCAGGATTGCCGTTCTGTTCACGAGTGCAGTTTTTTCTAGATACCCCTAGGATTGTTGCTGGAGCTACGGAGTTCGTGCTTTGTGCAATACTCTCGGCAGATGGCTTGCCATTTCTGCGGAGAGAGACCGAGCCATATGAGGTAAAACCCGCCGCAATGAAGTCAATCCTTCAGCTTATTTTTGTTTTTCGATCCAGAAGCACTTGAGCTGAAAGCTCTTCGGCTCGGTGTCATGGACATCGTAACCCTTCGGCTTGGTGCCACAAACACCGTAAATCTGGGGAACCTGTAGCTTTTCTGCCAGTCTGTGGAGTTGAACCGGCACTTACATAGGACTTGTCACCCGTAGTCCAACGCGCTACGAACACGCTGGGCACGCGGGCATCCTTCGGCTTTAAAACCCCTTTAAACTTGTAATATTACTTAACTAGTATTATTGTTGTTATTTACAATGTCCCATGGTGACCGCACTTTCATAGCCATTGATCAGATGCGCCCCAATATATACAAACGTCGGAGAACACTGAGATAGCTATAGAATACCCCGTCCAGAAGCTCACCGTCCTCACGGATTCATTATCCGCGGGAACGCAAAGGAAGGATTCATTATCCGTTGTGCAGGCCATATTGAACAATCACGAAAGCCAAAGACCCGATAGTAGTAGAAGTCGTAGCAGTAGTACTAGTAGAAGTAGTAATGGTAGCAGTGGTAGTGGTAGTAATAGTAGCAGCAGTGGTAGTAGTAGTAGAAGTAGTAGCAGTATAAGAAGTAACAGTAGAAGTAGTGGCAATAGTAGTAATAGAAGTAGATAAGTGACAGTAGTAGAAGTAGCAGTAGAAGTAGTATAAGTAGCAAATGTAGTAATAGATATGGTACTTGTGATAGAAGTAGTAGCTGTAGTAGAGGTGGTAGATGTCGTAGTAGAGGTGGTAGAAGTAGTACTAGCATTAGCAGTAGCAGCTGCAACATGGGCATTAGTAGCAGCAGCATCAGTATTAACCATATATTAGCAGTAGTAGTAGTTGTAGTAGTAGTATTAGTAGTTGTATTAGTAGTTGTTGTTGCTCTTGTAGTTGAATTAGCAGTTGTGGTATGGAAGAAAGAAAAAGAATAGCATGAAATGTAACTACATATCAGCATCATTATTTATTAGCATCATTATTTATCAGCATCATTATTTATCAGCATCATTATTTATCAGCAGAAATTGTGATCAGGACACACATTCTTACAGATATTAATTTATAATGAAATGTTGTTGATTGTCTGTGCAGGCAAGTGAAGCTACCCCCTGTTATCAAACTCAAGTAGTTCCAGCATTTGGCCCAGCGGAATTGTGCGATCTCACAAAAGTCAATGGAGCCCCTTGGTTCTGTGGTCATCCAATAAAAAGTCAACTAAACTGCTCACACTATGCAGGATCTGTTGTGATTGGTAGTACTAACAATTACCCTATTACAGATGCAGAAAGGGAAATATTGGATCGTTCATGCAGTTAGGTTTTATATATTTATTTATTTATATTAGGTGGCGTCAGTGGCTTAGGGGATAGTGACCCGGTCAATTAACCCCCACGTTCTGAATTTGAATCACGCTGCGGACAGTTTGGTTGCAAATTGTTTCACGTGGATTTTTACAAAGGACGATGACACCACCCGTTCAGAAAGCAATGGCAAACTACTGAACGTAATAATGCCTAGAAAAATCACAAACAGCGTTAAAAGCTGGGGTTCATTCGCAAAGTCCTGTAAAGGATATGCAATTAACTTTATTCTACAGGGTGTTCAAGATTAAAGCAGCCCCATTGACAAATCGAAAGTTGTCAGATAATCTATCGCGTTATGTTTATGTACTATTTAAACCGGTTCTGACTAGCTCGTTTTACGTCACATTTGTTCATCGCCCCTTCCCGCACTACAATTACATACCGTCACATAACCTTGACCTATACTACGTCATAACTGAACCTTCTCATTTTCATACATATATGCCAGATTGACTCCATTCACAGGCTGCTATTATCTTGAACACCCTGTATATTAGTATTTTATTACTTTACTTATTCATCTCCTTTCCTCATGAAACCTATGGCCTCAACAGTTATCTTCCACTAATTCATAACTCTGACCATTTACATGGCTTCCCATGATAGTCTAGCATCCTTTAATTCCTCTAGGTCTGTTTAGGATGTCGAGTGCTTGTCTAGTGACAGGATATCTTGAAAGAAGAAAAAAGCAACATGGCAAGACCTTAAGAAAGGTGTATAGATTTGAAGGAAGGTGGCGATGTGTTACTTGGGCTCGCAAGGGGAGCAAAGAATAGTAACACTGCAACCTACAAAGCATGTCATAAGAGGCGACATTTAAGATAAAGAATACAACTTGAAGATGTTGTATAGTTCCTCTCAAAATTATGAACCTAGTGTGGAAAACATACAATAAAATTGAAATGTAGAATAAACGGTGAATGACATCACTCATAAAATTTAGACAAACCGGTGTACAGCAAAGAAACCTCTTGTTTGAGTGTATGTTTTTAGTTGTTGTTGACTGAATATAAAAATAACAATATAAAAAAACATGGCTTGCTCAAGACAGATCTGGCTCAAGACAGATCTTGCTCAAGACAGATCTGACTCAAGACAGATCTGGCTGGAGGAAATTTGTTAATGCTTAATGTTTCAAGGAGAGTATAGTAGAGGAAGAAAGATATTGTATTAATTCTTCCATTTCCCTCTGGAGTACTAGTACTATTACTGAACCCTCTTGCTTTCAGTTTAAAATAGTACTGTAACCCCTACATGTACTCTATTCTGTGTCGTTTTCTTCAGTTCTGCATACGAGTCGTCAATCACTCCAACTTTTTCTTCACCATGTATGTTTTGGCATTTCCTTTTCTCCTGTGGGGGCCAGTCAATTGTATATCTTGTTAGCGGTTGTTCCATTGTTTCCTGCAGGTGTATCTAATCCATCCTTATTATATCTTCTAAAGCTCCATTTGTATTGGATTTTATTTTTTCTCATCCACAGCTTTGTATTTGTTTTCTCTTCTGACCATCTGGAATACAGTTTCTCAAACAAATGTGTACTTATTTTCTCTCTTACTATATTCTTTCCATGTCTTCCAGACATATTAGTATCTGGTTCTAGCTCATTTTTCCCCTGAATTTGTTAGTTTTCCTGTGTTTCTCTTCCCCAATGGGTTTCAGAACAAGCCCAGTCTTGCTATAATGGTGGATGTTCACAGTGTTGTTGTGTGACATATCCACTGCAAGTGACTTTACTTAAGCTTTTCTTTCCCTGATGTTTTATTTGGTTCTCTCAATGAGTATCTCATTAGAAACATTATTAATTTATTTCATCTCTTGTTTTCTGTGTAAGAACTCATTTATTAAAAACTGGATCACCAATAGCAAAGTTGCTAACGTGCAGCACTAATAGCCAAATTTCGTGGAAATTGCAGTGGGTTGAGACTAGCTAGTGTCAAAGATTCTCGGCGTGCACACAATATGCTGTTAGACTAAGAAAACACTGATCCTTTACTTGTAGATACAAATTACAAACACATCTGAAGTCAGAGTAAGGCTCACCTGAATGGCCAAAGACACTGCTGATTGAGAAAGCAAATCTTCATGCAAAAAATCAGTCAAGTGCGCCATATTATGTACCATAACTACACCTGATGTCATAGCAGGCAAAAAACATTAAAAAAATAAAAATGTATATCCATTTGAAAATGCATGTAATTTTAATCTTGTTCTAATGACATACTTAGATAAACATAGCTGTTTGTTCTAATTTATACAGAGAGCCAAGGATAAGAAAAATTCCAACAAATTTGGAACTGACAGTATTGCCAGGTGAGTATTAATGATTATATTGTCAGAAGAAAATACATAGCTAGAACAAGATATATAGTGTTGTAGAAAAAAGTGATAATCTAAACATGTTGAATTTACACTTGATGGTGATGATTATAGAAAAGTTAAACTGTACAAGAAACAAGTCTAATATAAGATATAATATAAAGGTAAATATGAATACACAATCGATTAACAAATTTATAAAGCTAATTTATGTAAAATACTATCCTGTTTTTAATAGGGAAGTCAGAAGTAATTCAGAATGTACCCTGCCATAAAGTTTCACCACAGACTACATGGACACAAGATATTCCGACAGGATACATATCTAGGAACATATGGTACCCTTTGATATGCCATGTTCCCACGCCAAATTACTCAAAGTGTTTTAGTCACAAAAAGGTTCGTAATTTTGTTTCAGTTTTCTAACACTTTCATATTACCTTTGAATTTACAACAGCATTGATTTATACCAACATTTTATGTACCATGTTATTTCTTATATGTGCTTTTGAATATAAGTATTAATGAAGGGTTCTTCTTATACCGTGGACAGAGATGAGAATTAACAGATCTATCCATAAGGGACTCAAAATCAAAGAAAACTACAAATTAGAAGGAGAAAATTGAGGTACTTTGAAGATAAACAGGGATGAATGGTTGGAGAAGATCATTATTGAAGGAAGCGTCTTGGCAAAAATGAGAAGAGAAAGACCACGGAGAAGATGCATTCAGGATGTGACTGATGATTTGAAAATGATGACTACAGAGGTGGAATAGCTGATCTATGAGAGTAAGAAACTCTGAAAGACTATTAGGATGACAAATTTCTGCTCAGGACAAGCTATCGGAAGACCATTTCTTATAAATATAAAAAACTACAGTTCCATGTATACATGACAATATGTTCAAGACTTACCATCTTTTAAAGAAACATGGCAAAGAAAAATATCCAAGTAGTAGCATGTCCCTTGCGGAAAGTCACATTCATCACAGCCTGCCTGAAAAGCTCTTAATCTTTTGCAAGTTCTCTGGCCTCTTCTAGATACATGTTCAAGGTTTCTTTGATATCCTGATGCCAACTTCGTCTTGGTCATCCCATGATTCGTATTCCAGGAACCACGCCTTCCTTACCTTTTCTCCAAACCACTGTGGCGTTTAATGTGGCCAAAATATTCCAGGATATGATGTTATTTATGAGCCAATGAAAAAAATAAACAAGTAAATACCCCAAAAAATTTTTAACAATATTAAAGATTTGACAAGAACCACCGAAGTTGCATTAAGAAGAAAGTCCACCACATACAACACAGCCTGACAAAAAGCTTCCACAAACATTACTTTCATTACTGCATTCACAATATCAGATTTGAAGTAAAACAAAAGAATTTCTTTATTAGTTCTTTTGTTGATTTTTGTATCATTAGTTTTCTGTTTGTTTGTTTGCTTGTTAAGTAGGGGATTAAAGCCTCTTTAAGCCGAGGCACGCCCTTTCAACCTAAGGTGAACCCTTTATTGGTTATATCAGAGCGTGTAGGCCAACAAACATGAAAAATAAGAATTAACTCCTTTCGGAGAATCCATGTTTGTAAATTGTCTATATAAGTAAATATGTTTTATCGTTGTTTAAATGTAAAGTAGCATTGCAGGCAATGAGAGTGCGATGTCTTAGCTAAGGAGGGCAGTGCCAAAGAGCAAATTTACCAACCCTTGTCTTTTCAAGAGGTTAAAACCCTCATACAGAGAAAATCTGCAGTAGACTGGAAGACAAACACTGGATATGATTATGGGAAAGACTTCCTAAAAGACCTAAGCAGAATAGACCAGGTCATTATATTTAGACTACGTACCGGACACTGCAGACTCAACAAACACTTATATAGACTAGAGATACCATAGGAATAAGTCAAACAGCTCTCTGCCAGTATCAGCAGGCGGAACAGATACCAGAGCATATCCTGCAAGACTGTCCTCTCCTGGGTGAGCTGAGAAACAACATGTGACCACACCCAGTCGACCTGAAAACTAAGTTTTGGGGAAACCTGACAGACCTGAAGCTGACTGTCCAGTTTGTGGTCCACAGTAAATTAAGCGCATGACCAGAGATCGCTGAAGAAGAAGAAGAAATGTAAAGTATCTCAAATTCAATTTCAATCTTATCTTATCATGAGTAAATGTATCATAGTGTGTTCAGAAATTCATGTCCAAACATTTGCCAAACATTATAATTTTGCAACCTTTTGTTTGAATGTATTGAAAGTTGACATATGGACTACTGATAATCTCCCTTATCTAAATGTATTAAAAGTTAACATATTAACTACTAATCTCCCTTGTCTAAATGTATTGAAAGTTGATATATGCTCTACTGATCTCATTTGTCTGAATGTATTTAGAGTTTCAATATGGACAACAACAACAACAACATATCTAAATAATATTGGCAACCAAATTCACAACTTTAAAAAAAAACAACCTATCCCCAGATACTCATTTTTGGTGATTCGAATGGTCGCAGCCACTACCACTGGATACAAACACTTTCCAAATGCACAGAAATTAAGAAAGCTTTGACGGAAAAATGGCACAAACCTCTCATGTGTATTCATCAGGGTAACAACTTTACAGTTAGTTGGGATCCACACACCAACCCATTTATGCATGGAGTAAGATATTATATAATATAGAAAAGATGCAATGATGTATACATTAATGCGTTATCGCAAGTAATTAAGGGGAGACAGGACAAACGGTTGCTAACTTTCTTATTTCTCAGTCAAATGAGATATTTTTTATCAGGTAGTACTAGGGGTGATCTGGGATGAAATATTATATAACTTTAAAATTAATTACATGTCGGGTTGCCACGGCCATGTTGGATTATAAACTATGTCGTAAAGTAGGTAAGTACTCACAACTAGTTCATATTATTCTTTAAAAAATTAAAATACTTAAATAAGCCAAAGTTCTTGGCAACTTTAAAATGTTCTGGGACAGATAACAAGCCGATGGAAGTGCAATGACTAAGACATATACAATTTTTACCCAAAAATTAGAACTTATGTTACTAAAAATATTGTGTTTACAAATAATTGATCAAAACAACTTGCATTTCTATATCTGAGTGCCCTCAGTATTGATAGATCTATATGTATGCCAAATTTCATATTGATATCTTGAATGGTTACTGAGACTAACCTGCTAAACACTTCCTAAATTAGTGAAAATCACAATTGTGAGAAAACTGCAATTTAAAATATTTTTGGTGAAATATGAAAAGATCTTTCAACTTTTAACTTACCAAAGAATTTCTACATCAATCGCTTGTACGATTGACAGAACATACGTCCCATATGATTATATGTTAAATCCACCTGTATTATATGTGATCCTTCCTTCTGAGCTATCCCATGCTCTTTGATGTGGAGCATGAGAGTACTACTATTTTTTAATATAGGCAAATATTGACGTAGACTAATGAGATAACTTTTTTTTTTAGCTATGCGATTGATAAAATCTTCTTTGACAGTTTGAATATCATAGTTGAAAAATGTATTTGTTTATACAATAGCTTTGGAATATCCATCACAGAGAAACTGGCAATAAACAAGTTGTCTCTTTCTCACTGACCTGGCAAAAATAAGCTTGGCAGCTTCAGCTTCCATAGAATTGGATCAACCCCACAATTTTCTCCACTATTACTTTACGATATGTCTAAAGAATTGGATACCCATCACTAATCAAGAATATAGATACCATCACTAAGTCTAAAGAATATAGATACCCATCACTAAGTACCAACCAAACAGTATTTCTAGACATTGCCTCTTTAAAAATACGTTAAATATCCGAGAGGGGGCTGTTTAAAAATTCATTTTCAAATTTAAAAAAAATTTAATTTTTTCCACTGTTTTCGATTCTAGAGATATAAAACTAACAAAATAAAACATATTTGGAAAATCGATATTTTAAAGAAAATATGTCATTTCGTGAGTACTGAGTCCCCTTAAGCAAGTACGCAGACAATTGAACAATACGACATAACAAAATATGGTAAGTTTAAAATCATGATATTTCAAGATTGATGGGTCTGCTCAATTAGTGGTCAGATTAAAACAGATAGTATGCTACTTCACGTTGCAGATTTAGAACATGTATTGTGAAGTGAGCGTCTGTAGCTTAATAGGTAGTGAGCTCAATCACAACCCAAGCGTTCCTGGTTCAAACTCCGCGGTGGGCAAGTTTGGAAGCAAAATAGTTCCTCTTAGAATTTTATGAACGATAAAAATAGACCTCACCGTTCAGAAAGAAATGGCAAACTACTGAACATATAAGTGGTGCCTAGAAAAACTGATGCCTCATTTACTATTGTTCATGGCTATGTCCTGTAAAAAGGATATCCCACGATTCACATTGTTATGTTACTTCATGTTGCAGATTTAGAACATGTATTATGAAGGCAATGATTAAGGCATTGTTTGTGAAAACATTTGCCAGACTGTTGTGAACTTTTTTTCTCTGAATAAAAGACTGTCTGTCTGTTGGGGACTTTATTCTGAATGAAAGTCTATCTGTCTGTTGTGAACTTTATTCTGAATGAAAGTCTGTCTGTTTGTTGTGAACTTTATTCTGAATGAAAGTCTGTCTGTCTGTTGTGAACTTTATTCTGAATGCCAGCCTGTCTGTCTGTTGTAAATTTCTGAATGAGTCTTCTGTCATGTAAAACTTGAACCTTGTCTATTTGCTAGGTGCAGATGGTATAAAAATAAGGGTCGGGTTTTAATTTTCATGATCTGGCATTTGTCTCTTGGAACTTAATTCCCTGTGTCAGCACTATGCTTGTCTGATGACAATTTCTGATGTCCTAGACTTCTGAGTTCAGAGAAATATTATTTACTCATTCAAAGTTCCAGATTCATATGTATAGGTCAGTTATATTACAGTGTTCGCATTCTGCTATCCTTGCTAAATGCTTATTACAATGTTCTGTCTGCTGACACTTCATGGCTGTTACTCATGTACATCACTCTGTATCTCAGAGAAATATTTATATATACAATGTTCCATTCTGCTGTATCCTTCTAGGCATGTTATATTACAATGTTCCATTTTGCTGTATCCTTCTAGGCATGTTATATTACAATGTTCCATTCTGCTGTATCCTTCTAGGCATGTTATATTACAATGTTCCATTCTGCTGTATCCTTCTAGGCATGTTATATTACAATGTTCCATTCTGCTGTATCCTTCTAGGCATGCTATATTACAATGTTCCATTCTGCTGTATCCTTCTAGGCATGTTATATTACAATGTTCCATTCTGCTGTATCCTTCTAGGCATGCTATATTACAATGTTCCATTCTGCTGTATCCTTCTAGGCATGCTATATTACAATGTTCCATTCTGCTGTATCCTTCTAGGCATGTTATATTACAATGTTCCATTCTTTTCTTTCTCAATCTCTGTTCCTCTAGCATCTTAGGATAAGAAATGTTATTGACTGATCCTTCTAGGCATTTATATACAGTTTTCTTTCTGTCACCTCTGTTATCTTACAAGTCCATTCTGCTGATTCAGGAAATGTTATATTACAATGTTCCATTCTGCTGTATCCTTCTAGGCATGCTATATTACAATGTTCCATTCTGCTGTATCCTTCTAGGCATGTTATATTACAATGTTCCATTCTGCTGTATCCTTCTAGGCATGTTATATTACAATGTTCCATTCTGCTGTATCCTTCTAGGCATGCTATATTACAATGTTCCATTCTGCTGTATCCTTCTAGGCATGTTATATTACAATGTTCCATTCTGCTGTATCCTTCTAGGCATGTTATATTACAATGTTCCATTCTGCTGTATCCTTCTAGGCATGTTATATTACAATGTTCCATTCTGCTGTATCCTTCTAGGCATGTTATATTACAATGTTCCATTCTGCTGTATCCTTCTAGGCATGCTATATTACAATGTTCCATTCTGCTGTATCCTTCTAGGCATGTTATATTACAATGTTCCATTCTGCTGTATCCTTCTAGGCATGTTATATTACAATGTTCCTTTCTTTTTCTTTTCTCCAATCCTGTTTTGCCTCACAGCATCAGGATAAAAAGAAATTTATAGAACGAGCCCTTGTGTGCGCTTCATATACAGTGTCTTTCGTCACCTCTGTTATCTCTGAGGTCCACCTTCTGCATGGCAGGCAATGTTTCATACACAATAGGGCCCAGTGGTTACCGGGGCCCAATTTGGGGTGTAAAGAATAGAACCACTGTTACCTGCCACGCATGTCGTAAGAGGCGACTAAGGAGGTTTGGCTTAAATCAGATGCACATGTCCTAAAAGTGTAGAAGTCTATGCATTCAGGGGCCTACCAAACCAATGTGCAACGTATACACGTTCTTGGCAAAGATCAAACATATCACAAAGAGTGATTAAAATTGGTGTAAAGAAAGAACGCAAAAAGAAAGATACACAATATATTTCTTCTTCTTCTGCGTTCTCACTAGATTGAGATTTCGGATTCTCTAATAAAGCAGTCTGTCTCCTCAGATTATCAGCCACGCCATACAGTTTGTCTTGGACACTAGTGTAGTGGGCCACCTCTTTCTTCTCAAGTCTGCATACTGGGGGCAGTTCTGTAGGATATAATTCCTATGATTTCTGCTTCCCGTTTGTGCCGACCTCTTCCTGCAGTAAGTTTTGGCCACCCTCGTGATTTTGGGTCTGACATTCTTACCGCGTGGCTAAATCTCAGAGGCAGATTGGCAACCGTAGAATCCGTTATCCCATTCCGCATTGTGAGGGGTCGTTACACCATGTTATGCGCCTTACGGCCTGGTGCATCCGTTTTCTGCAAGCATTTGTTTCGGGTTAGCATTCCCTAGCGGACACATGCATCCGATTTCATCCAAACCTCCTAGTCCCTCTTACGACATGCGTGGCAGGTAACAGTGGTTCTATTCTTTACATCCCAAATTTGGGCCCCGGTAACCACTCGGGTGACACAATATATTTGAAGTTCCATATAGACTATATTACAATGTTCCATACAAGATATATTTGATGTTCTATATAATGTTCCATACAATCTACTCTAAGATATTCAATTATCAAATATTCACATACATCATATACTAATATATACCATTCTGTCACAGCACTTTCTGGCAACTGTTGATAGCCTGATACCAACATCCAATGCCATTGATCAAGTTCCATCACAAGGAGAATACCTCATCATTCTGAATCATTTCTTCCACCTGACTACATTTCATATCAGTTCTATTGATTTCATGTTTCGCTTCATTAAAGATGCGTTAGTTCGTTTATTTAAACGTAATCAACACGTACAAGTGGTTTTACAGGTAAGATAATAATGGCTACATTATTGCATATTAGTTTTATAACGCTTCATTGATCAAGTAATATTAAATGATCTGTGTAAAGTAACTTTGCAACACTAACCACCCTTCAGAATTTCTTTCTCTCTAATAGGCCAGATGTTGACTAGCATTACACCCTGATGAACTGGAGTCTTTATCAGTGCTTAATAAATGGACATTGAGCAAAGCGCAGTCACAAAAATAACTACATGTGAAATGCGTTGCCTGCGAAAAGTTACCAACAACACAAGAAAAGACAGAATCACCAACATCAGCATAAGAAAGAAAGTTGGCACACAACCGTGCTTGAATTACATAGATAAACAAAGAATGAAGTGGTTTGGTCACTTAATAAGAATGCATCCAAACTCCACAGTATACAGTCTTCTACAACAGAACATCGGGAAAGAAGGCAAGATGAAGACCACGGAAAAGATGGTTAGATGGCATAGCAGAATCTTGTGAAAGAGCAAAGATAACAATCACACAAGCCACCAGAACAGCGCAAGACAAAAACAGAAAACCACGACACTGGGCAACAACCCGGTAGCAGTGTGACGACAAAAGAAAGAAGAAGAAGAATAAAAGTTCAATCTAACGAACCGAATCACGAGACCAAAATATTACAAGACTGCTAAACAGCATACTTAGATTCTTTTCAGATTTAGTTATCAGGCCTTCTAGTATTTAGGTACATAATAGCTGGATTTAAATCAAGACATGGTCTTCGGGGCCTATGCAAGTATTTGAAAAATGAGTATGTTATCTGCGGCTTGGATGTATTTGAAATTTGTGTTGAAGACAATACTAGGGGGCCTGAATAAAAAGTTACAGCACTGCTGCAATATCTGAACCTTTCACACTGATAAATGTGAATCCTTTTTCAGTGCATCACGTTTTTATGAACTGAGATTGTGTTTTCAATTTTATACGTAGTTACTTAGCTGGACTGCAGTGATGAAGACTGTTTACATGTTTACAGGGCTGCTACTTGTATGTGGAGTAAGGTCATAGTCAGCTTCGGTTTGTTAGCCCTGATTCAGATTTTGTTTATCTCATTTCAAAAGTCTCATGTAGTTCTCATTCTCAGCAAACTTCATAGTCTCATGTTGTTCTCATTCTCAGCAAACTTCAGTCTCATGTTGTTCTCATTCTCAGCAAACTTCATAGTCTCATGTTGTTCTCATTCTCAGCAAACTATCATAGTCTCACTTGTTCGTTCTCATTCTCAGCAAACTCTAGTCCATTGTTTTCACTTCATGCTTGTTCTCATTCTCAGCAAACTTCATAGTCTCATGTTAGTTCTCATTCTCAGCAAACTTGGAAAAATGTTTTTGGTTTAAAAAAAAAAATTTTAAGGGCTCGACCCTGAAGGGTCACAATGGGTGGATTCAGTACTAGTTAACGTGAAAATGTATAAAACTGCAAGGATCATCAATCTATCGAATGAGAGTGCTTGGAGTTTGTTTAAGTAGTTTTATTTTGCCATTTGACGTTTAATGAAGGATCCCACTCTCTGGCTGTGATCAAGTAGGCACTACACTTTAATCTGAGCCACAAGGCTGAGAAGCTACTTGGAAACAACTTTTTAAAAAAATTTTCACTTACTTTTTTGGGCCCTTACCCTTTAGTGCTGCATAGTGTGGTACCCAGTCCCGTTTTAAATGTGTAAAATCCAGAGCGTCGTCATCCTTTCGGACGAGAGCTGCTCAGAATTTAAAAATTTATTTAGCAGCCTATTGGTTCTATGAGGGTTTCCATCATTTGGCCGGGATCAATTTTTTTTTCTAGGGCACTTATCTTTTAGTGCCGGACAGGGTGGTACCCGGTCACGTTGTAAACGTGTAAAAATCCCGGCGTCATCTTCCTTTCGAACAAGAGCTGCTCGGAACTTTTGGTTTTGTTGCCTATTGGCTATATGATGGCTTCCGCCCGTTGGCCACGATCAAGTGGGCACTAACATTTTGATCTTAGTCAAAAGGCCTAGAGGCAACTTGGAAACGACCTAAAAACGTCTATTTCAAGGTGAACAAAACTAAATGCAATTCCTAAAACTATAATCACTTTGGAAAAATTTAGTAAGTTGAATCACCTTTGCTGTTTTGTAGCTGCAACAGTGGTTTATAATTATTGAATATCATAATATTTGACTCAACAGGGTCCACATGTATCCTGGATTGGTTGGACAGAACATTATGCTGCAGGCGACATGTTTGGAACAGTCATCATGGACCTACAAAAAGAAATATTTCATGATATCATAGATAGAGTAGTATTTATCTCCCCTTGGGACATGACTATTGCAGTACAAAATTTAGACTTTCATCCTAGCACACAAACAAATATTTTTGATATCATTGTTGGTTTTATGTGCCAGAGATGATCATTAACTCTTTCTGTTCATTCTTTTTTATGCTCACAGGTTAATTGCCAATTTATTTTTTGATTGAGTAGGTGTCATCTCCATATCAAAGCTGGATTTCAATTTGAAATTAACGCTTCTTGTTTCCTCTCATGGTAGTACATTCTATCAAACTGTTCTTTATCCATCTCTCAATGTTTTCTTCCCATCCATCTCTCAATGTTTTCTTCCTCATCCCATATCTTCAATGTTTTCTTCCCATCCATATCTAATGTTTTTTCCCATCCATATCTCAATGTTTTCTTCCCATCCATATCTTAATGTTTTTTTCCCATCCATATCTCAATGTTTTATTCCCATCCATCTCTCAATGTTTTCTTCCCATCCATATCTCAATGTTTTCTTCCCATCCATATCTCAATGTTTTCTTTCCATCCATCTCTCAATGTTTTATTCCCATCCATCTCTCAATGTTTTCTTTCCATCCATATCTTAAAGTTTTCTTCCCATCCATATCTTAATGTTTTATTCCCAATTATTTTACTGTCTTCCTCTTGCCCACAATTCTTAACGTTTCTTTCAAGAATAAATTTGACTTATAGTTTTCAGCAGTGGTAGCTCGTCATTAAGGGCCAGTGGGGCCGGGCCCCACCAAAAATAACGTATAACGTGTATTTATTCATTTATACATTAAAATATACCAACCCAAAACCATGATTTATCTGGAAAACATGTCTGGCCCCACTAACAAAAATGATCACAAGCCGCCACTGGTTTTCAGGATTGTTTCTCTGACTTCCCCTCTTGTGACCTTTTCCCCCAGTTGGGGCATAGACCCTCAACCACCTCATGTACATTCTTCCTCTTTAGCTGCCACTTACAGATCCGTTTATGTCTTCTATATATTGTTCATCTCTGCCTCATGTACATTCTTCCTCTTTAGCTGCCACTTACAGATCCTTTTATGTCTTCTATATATTGTTCATCTCTGCCTACAAATCTCTTCTTCGTGTATGTATCGGCTTCTTTATCATTCGCTTACCCTGCATTTTTCCAGGAAAGTACTTCCTTGCTATACTCCTTCATATTTTCTCAAGGAGTGTCCTGTCTAGCATCAGTGTGATTTCTTAACCTTTCGTATCGCTGTGATCTGTCTATTTCTCTCCATAAGCTTTTAATTTGTTACCCTAACATTCTATCTCAATCTCTATATTGTTGCAAAATACTCTATTGTGTTCTGAGTTGATATATGTTCCGGTGTATGCTTTATTTGCATTATTATTTAAATATATCTCTTATCATAATGAAGTCAATTTGATTTACTTTTTTATTTCAAGGGTCATTCTATGTATATAATTTTACAGTTGTTGTTAAAAAATGTGTTACATATAATTAGTTGATTTTTGTCACAGAATTGTTAACTTCTCAATTGTCAACTGTATGTCATATTTTTACCCATTGCATTTCGTCCCACAATATTTTTGTATTTTTCTTTGCCTACTTTGACATTCATATCTCCCATCATTATTAATAAAATTGTTGTTTTGACCAATTTGTGTATGTTATACAGTTCATTATAATATTGCTAAATTTTCTCTTCATTACAGCCTTGAGTTTATGCATGTGTTGGAATGAATCCTCTTCTAGTATTTATCCTATTGTTTCTACTGTTTGAATTCTAACTATGTTGAATGGTTGTGCTTTGAGTTTCTTCAGTATTATTTTATCACTGTATTTCCATTATAATCTTACATATATATGTTCAACACAGTTTTCTTTCCAACTCTGTGCTATTGGTATCAGGCCTGCACACTGACAACAAATGAGCAAAGAAGAACCAAAACGACAGAGGCTAAGTGTTTACGACAAATTTTAAATGCTACAAGAAGAGATGAGAGCCGCTGTAGCGTAGTTGTTAGTGAACTCGCTCCGCAAGGCTGGTGGTCTGGGTTCAGCTCCCCGCAATGCGCGTGGAATTTTTCCGACCACGACGGCTCTCAGGTCGACCCAGCCTCAACTGGGTACCAGACATGCTCTGGGAAAGTAAAGGCGGCCGGCGTGATGCTGACCACATCACCCATTGTGTGCCGACGGTCAAAGAAAAATACAGGCCTAACACTGTATTGACCTATAAACCACGATGTATGAAAGGGTTCCTTTACTTTACTTACAAGAAGAGATAAGATCAGAAATGACAAAATCATAAGAGAAGTGAGATCCTTGCTGGTGTTACAAATGTAAAGAAACAACAGATAAAATAGTTCAGACACGTATCAAGTCTACCACAAGACAGTCTTCCATAAAAATCACTAGCACTCAATAACAACGGCAACAGACCCAGAGGACGACCACGTAAATGATGGATCAACGGAATATCTGAGTGACTTAATTCCACCTTGTACAAAGCGCATATGGAGTCTCGCTCCAGGTGTCTCTTTTTCGACGTGATGCCGAAATGCAAAACAGGAATAAAGAGTAGCTAGATAGATTTGTTTGATCAGTACTTTTGCATTCATTGTTGTTCTTTTCCTTCTAAGAAAATAAACGGTGTTTTCTTTCTTGAGTCATTACTTCTTGATTCTGCTACTCCCATGATGTTCATATTTTTTAGCTTCTATTATTAAATTATGTACATTGCTTTCTTTGTACAGTATTTTTACCTTTCCTTCTTTATACTTTTATTTACTTTTTAAATATTTTCTCAGACTGCGCCTTTACAAAAATTTAATGTAAGTCGCACTCGTTAATATGTTCCTCCTTACTCTCTAGTTGAGATATCTTTTTTTCTGTTATTATTTACATCAGATTCTTCTAAAGGTGATCAAGTGTCCCCGCCATCACTTTTATTCTTTTCTTGTGCTGCCATTACTATCTGTAGGAATAAACGGTTTAGGTGTCAATCTCTTACGTTACCAGCCACATTCTTTTTAAGTGCAATCCGTTTCTCTACCATATGGTTATTGCTGGATTATTTAGAATTTGGTTGAACTGCTTGACTGACAGTGAGATATATGCAAACACCAATATTTTACCTGGCATGCAGTATACAGTGTTGGAGTAAAACATATATGGTGAATTTCTCAAAGATTTCAAATGACAATTCTATTTATAGCTATTGTTCTTTGGAGACATTTTTTTATATATTGTGTTCTATATATTTAAAAAAAGAGAAGATGGAGATATGTTGGACATTAGTTAGTTAGTTTATTCCTTTCGAGCCAAAGGCGGCACATAGGGCAGAGGCTTTAGATCTTCATGTGATACGGTTCTTTGCTAGCAGTTGGAGATCTTGTATGGTTTTACATCCCAATAGTTTACTTTCTTGTTGGATGGTTCTTCGAAGAGTGGTCTTTGGTCTTCCACGTTTTCTTTTCCCAACTGGTGACCACATAAGGACTTGTCGATTTAGTCTCTTTTCGTCTGATCTAAGAACATGACCTAAATATTTCCACCTTCGTTTCTTATAATATTTGATACGGGTTGTTGGTGTGTTCTATCTCTCACTGTGTTGTTAGAAACGAAATCACTCCATTTTACTTTTAATAATTTTCGTAGACATTTATTCTCAAAGCTGTCCAGTTTCTTATCAATTTTCTTTGTTGATTTCCAACTTTCACAACCGTAGGTCAGTACAGGAATCACACATGACCTAAATAATTTAACTTTTGTGCATATACTAAGGTCTTGAGATTGCCAGATATTCGTTAATTTAGTGAAGGCACTAGCTGCTATAGCAATACGAGAGTTTATTTCTTTCATCGTGTCTCCGTTGTTTGACACTTTACTACCCAAATATGTAAAATGTTCAACTTTCTCCAGTGTTTGGCCATTTATTACGATGTTGTCTGTCGAGTTCGTGAGGTCCATAATTTTGGTCTTGGCAGAATTAATCTGGAGACCAACCTGTTCTGCAAGTGTGCAAAGATTGCTCGTTAGTTTGTGGGTTGCTTGTGTGGTTGAATTCAATATGGCCACGTCATCGGCAAAGTCAAGATCAAATAGTCTGCTGTTATTAAGCTATTTGATGCCTAGTTGATCATCTTGGGTGCATTTGCGCATGATCCAGTCTATAGCTATCCCAAAAGCATAGGTGACATCACGCAGCCCTGCTTCACACCCGAACTGACTGTAAACCAGTCTGAGTTTCCTGCATCTGTTCTTACACAGCAGGATGCTTCAGAATAGAAGGCTTTTATAATATTGATGTACTTTTCCTGGAAGCCGTAGGTCTTAAGAATCTCCCAGAGAGTAGAACGATGAAGACTATCAAATGCTTTCTGAAAGTCTATAAAATTTATCACTAGTGGTGACTGGAATTCAATTGATTCTTCTATAATGGATCTCAGCGTGAAGATATGATCGGTACAAGAACGATGTGGACGAAAGCCAGCTTGTTCTTCTCTTAGCCTTGCGTCGACGGCTTTTTCAGCCTCTCCATCAAAATACTGCAGAATAGAATGTTGGACACACCTTGAGAAGAAATGATCAACGAATATCAAAGCAGGCATTGAAGTGGGATGCAAAGGGTTAAAGTAAGAGAGGACAACCTAAGGAGACCCTTAAACGAACTTTGCTGAGAAAGGCAAGATATATCGGTCTCAGTTCCATGGAGGAGATTGAGCGAATAGCCCAGGATAGAGCGGTATGGAGAAATTGCTTGAATGCCCTATGTAACATACGAGAGGAATTATTATTATTTATATATTTGACATGTCATCATTTTTATGTAACAATGCCATTTAAATAGTTCTTTGAAGTGTATGCAAAAGAACAGGATAGGATTTCTGGAAAAAGACATAAGTAATACAAAAGTTGAGACACTAGAGTTGAATAGACAAACTATTACTGGTTTATATACAAAGCATGATACTTTGTTCATTGAAATTTTGAATGAATTTGACTGTACCATTTCATTAAAAATGTGTAATTAGTGACACATTGCCATTGTGCCATTGACTGGGTGATGCGAAAATGTTGCAGGGGCGAAACTGGCATCGATTGGGTAGAAAATAGTCAACTAGAAGATTTGGATTTTACAGATGATATTGCGTTGTTAAGTAGAAACAACCAAGATATGCAAGAAAAACAGACAACTTGTCATCTATAGCATCAAAAGTTGACTGCAGATAAGCTATGAAAAACAAATATAATGAAGACACCTATGGCAAGTAATGCAGATATCACACTGGAATCTAAAATGATCAAAATAACAGAGCAGTTCACCTATTTAGGTAGCAATTTTGATTGCACAGGAAATGTTAAAAAGAAATTATGATACGAATTGGCAAAGCAACATCAGCTTTTAAAAGTCAAAATAAAATATGGAACTGCAAGTTATATAGTATTAAAACTAAATTACGAATTTTCAATTCAAATGTTGTATCAATCCTAACATATGCCAGCGAGGTTGGAAAATGACTAAAGATATAGAAAGCAAGTTAAATGCATTTGAAAATAGATGTCTGCGAAAAATAATGAATATAAAATGGAACGAATTCAGGAGAAGTGATGAAATCAGAGACATGTCTGGTCAACCACTAGTGACAACTGTTATAAGAAAGAGAAGATGGAGATATGTTGGGCACACCTTGAGGAGAAATGATCAACTAATATCAAAGCAGGCATTGAAGTGGGATGCAAAGGGTTCAAGAAAGAGAGGTCGACTTAAAGAGACCCTGAAGCGAACTTTGCTGAGAGAGGCAGGAAATATCGGTCTCAGTTCCATGGAGGAGATTGAGCGAGTTGCCCAGGATAGAGCGGTATGGAGAAATTACTTGCAGGCCGTATGTAACGTATAACGGTACGAGAGGAATTATTATTATTATTAATTAGTGACATTTGTATTTCGCAGATGTCTAAAATAATTTTTCATGTCAAAATTCTCATGATTTGTTCAGTATGTGTGAAAATGTTTGATCAAAATCTTTAAAATTGAATTTAAATGATTTTTTAATTAACGTCACCCAAACTTTGCTAGTACTGCCGCCGTAATCCCATAATTTACATTGTCATTGTGCTAGTGGACTGGCCTAATCAATGGTTGCACACTATGTTTTCCAGTAAAAGTCCACGTGCTGTAACTGCCGTATCACACAGTCATCTGGGCAGTTACCTCATTCTCGGACGTCAATACTTTGACTTCTGCATCAACCATTACTGGGTCAATTGATTGATTGATTGATTGATTGATTGATTGATGATAAGACCATCATCATTGCACTTTGGTTAGTAGCCATGTGTGCTTCAATCTCTTTCTTACACAGGAAGATCTCTGTGGCGGTGCACGAACTCCGTAGCACCGGCGAGGGTCCCCGGTGTAATTTTGAAGATGATGAAGATATTTTTGTAGGAATTTTAATTTTAATAATCTTTTCTCATGAATTTTGCTCTGACAAGAGCTTTCCGGCCTGCTCTTCTCGATTTCGATCTGTCAATGGTTTTTTTTACGTGCTCATATTGAACACGCGACCTATGTTTTATCGTCCGTTTCCAATAGGAGTATCAACTCGATCTCACCTACACTGAGATCAAGGGTCGCTGGAAAAATATCCAGATGGCTCCACGAGGGAGCGAACCTGGTACCTTTGGCACAAGAGACGAGCACCTATCCTCTACGTCACAGAGACCCATTTTATAGAGGCCCATTGAAAGAGATTACTAGCTCATCTTCAAGCGGTACTTTATTTAGTATAAATGTAGTTACAACTGCAGCATATATCCGGCAATGTGTCGGCATATGTAACACTTTGCCTCTACGATATATGTTTTAAAGAGCGCATACTCGCTGTACTATCTCTTTAGCTCTGAGAAATCTTAATTTTTCGCACTAAAGACTTTCTTTTTACATTTGGTTAATTTGGCGTGCAGAAGTAAGATGGCCCTTCAGTATCTGTCCATTTCTGTATAAATGGCACACTTTGCAGAATCTTCAATAATTTGCAGAATCACACTTATCTTCGTTCCGGAGCACATGGGTGTCGTTGGCAATGAGAGAGCAGACAGGCTGGCTGGCACTGCCACCATATCAGACGTCCATAGCTGATATTTTGAACTCCATCATAGAGTGTGGCAGCAAACCAATTCATGTCAACTACTAGATTGCAGGAGCTGGGTTTGAAGATTGGAGTAGCAAGAAAAGAACAGCATAACAGGTACGTGAGTAGGCTCATCAATTAAAATCGAACTGGTGCGGTCAATCGCTGGACGCTGTTATAGATATTGCGAAGAAGATCGAAGCACCTATGGACATGTCCGGAGTGCAATGTAGATATTCCAAACTGAAACTGAAATGGCACACCACCTGCCGAGAGTGTTGCACAAAGCATGAACTCTGTATCTTCAACAAGTCTATGAATCTCAGGAAAATCTGCACATATGACTTGTCCCGTATTAGAACCTACAACCTTCAGGACGCCAGACAAACGTTGTAGCCACTTCGCCATAGAAACCGAGACCCACTAGAGAAGTCTTCTATAATCAACGATGAATGAAGAACTCTTAATTCTTTATTTTGTCAGGTTAAGAAAGAAAAGACAGTTATATTCACAGAGAAACAAATATCCTTGCATATATACGACTTGTCTTCTCAAAATGTATCATTTCACCCGTGAACTGTCTAATCCAACTAACTGTACAAATGACTTGAATTATAAATTATACATTTGTATAGATTATTTGTGCAACTTAAAAAGGACAGGCAGACGTCCTACTTAGCAGCCACCCTATTAGCACGGGCAAAGGGACTAGTTTAGGAACAAAACAAAACGGTTCAATGACAGTTTGAAAAGGTCATCATTGATGTTACCTCCTGGGAGACCAATATCGAAAGTTGGCACAGCAATACAGATAAAAGTATCTGCATTATTGACCATTAAAATATTGTTGGTGTGCAAATATAAATGGCGCTTTTCGAACATACACTGATTCCGATACTATAGTCCGTTTACAAATAAATGTTTAATAATAATACTAATTCCTCTCGTACCGTTATACGTTACATACGGCCTGCAAGTAATTTCTCCATACCGCTCTATCCTGGGCAACTCGCTCAATCTCCTCCATGGAACTGAGACCGATATTTCCTGCCTCTCTCAGCAAAGTTCGCTTCAGGGTCTCTTTAAGTCGACCTCTCTTTCTTGAACCCTTTGCATCCCACTTCAATGCCTGCTTTGATATTCGTTGATCATTTCTCCTCAAGGTGTGCCCAACATATCTCCATCTTCTCTTTCTTATAACAGTTGTCACTAAATAAATGTTTGCCCGTCTAAAAATCTTTAACTCTGCAACCATTTCAGCTAAGATGATGAAATTTTGCATACAGCCTTGAAATATGAGAGACCATACAAATTGTTTTTTTGTTCTGTACATTGTACAGCTTAATTCCATATTTATTTATATAGAGTATTATATCAGGACATATTTGCTGACATCATAATCAGGACATGGAGCTGACAGCTTCATACGTAAATTTCCGCGTTCAACAATATATATTCTCGTGGGCACGTTTTTTTCCCCTCCGTTTAGCAGCAAATGTAACATTTAACCCTTTCGCTGCTACATACTTTCTGAAGGCTGAGCTAAAAATAGCTACTCTTTGTTTCTAGGTCACAAACGTGAATGTACGCCTATAGCAGTGACAGTAGCAATGTATAACGTGTTATCACGTCTTTAGCCCACAGAAGAGAGATAATAACCGACTTGTTAATGCATCTTTAGAAGTGAATGGGAAAAACGTATATATACGTCACTAGCAGCTAAAGGGTTTTTAAACTGACTGGCTCATAGGTAAAGTCTGTACTATATCGGTTGTTGGTGAGTTCTTGCTTCTTTTTGTCTTTCTTTTCTCCAATTCTGTTTTGCCTCACAGCATATTGATAAGAAGAGATTTCTGGAAAGAGCTTTTGTGTGCGCTTCATAAATAGTATCTTTCGTCGCTTCTGTTATCTCTGAGGTCCACCTTCTGTGTGGGCGACCTTTTGCTTTGTATCTACTGTATCAGAGTAATATTGCTATTTGAGGCGCACTGCCTGTTGGTAGTTCTTGCAACGACCATTACTTTTTATATTTCACCATTTACCAGAAACAATGGCTGATTCTTTTTTATTTTATAGAATGGGATTGTCATAATCCAGTCATATTTTTTTTAAATTTTATATTTTTTTTCCACATGTCTATGTTAATTATATACATGACACCCATTACTATATGAATATGGATCCGCCTTTTGTGATATCGTTAACCTTTATGAAGTGTATTACTGTACAATTCTTATTTCTTTAGCACAGTTTTGCTACAGTTTTCGCAAAGCATCAACGAAATTCGAGCGCTATGCAAAATTTAAGTTACATTTCGAAGTGTCGATGACATATTCCTTTAAATAATAATTCCTCTCGTACCGTTATACGTTACATAGGGCTTGCAAGTAATTTCTCCACACCGCTCTATCCTAGGCAACTCGCTCAATCTGCTCTATGAAACTAAGACCGATATTTCTTGCCTCTCTCAGCAAAGTTTGTTTCAGGGTCTCCTTAGGTCGTCCTGTCTTTCTTGAACCCTTTGCATCCCACTTCAATGCCTGCTTTGATATTCGTTGATCACTTCTCCTCAAGGTATGTCCAACATATCTCCATCTTCTCTTTCTTACAACAGTTGTCACTAGTGGTGGACCAGACATTTCTCTGATTTCATCACTTCTCCTGAATTCGTCCGACTTTATATTCATTATTTTTCGCAGACATATATTTTCAAATGCATTCAACTTGTTTTCTATATCTTTAGTCATTTTCCAATTCTCGCTGGCATATGTTAGGATTGATACAATGTACTTTCTATATCTTTAGTCATTTTCCAACTCTCGCTGACATATGTTAGGATTGATACAACTTGCTTTCTATATCTTTAGTCATTTTCCAACTATCGCTGACATATGTTGGGATTGATACAACTTCTTTCTATACTTTAGTCATTTTCCAACTCTTGCTGGCATATGTTAGGATTGATACAACTTGCTTTCTATATCTTTAGTCATTTCCCAACTCTCGCTGGCATATGTTAGGATTGATACAACTTGCTTTCTATATCTTTAGTCATTTCCCAACTCTTGCTGACATATGTTAGGATTGATCAACTTGCTTTTATATCTTTAGTCATTTCCAACTCGCTGGCATATGTTAGGATTGATCAACTTGCTTTCTATATCTTTAGTCATTTCCCAACTCTCGCTGACATATGTTAGGGTTGATACAACTTGCTTTCTATATCTTTAGTCATTTCCCAACTCTTGCTGACATATGTTAGGATTGATACAACTTGCTTTCTATATCTTTAGTCATTTCCCAACTCTCGCTGGCATATGTTAGGATTGATACAACTTGCTTTCTATATCTTTAGTCATTTCCCAACTCTCGCTGACATATGTTAGGATTGATACAACTTGCTTTCTATATCTTTAGTCATTTCCAACTCTCGCTGACATATGTTAGGATTGATACAACTTGCTTTCTATATCTTTAGTCATTTCCCAACTCTCGCTGGCATATGTTAGGATTGATACAACTTGCTTTCTATATCTTTAGTCATTTTCCAACTCTCGCTGACATATGTTAGGATTGATACAACTTGCTTTCTATATCTTTAGTCATTTTCCAACTCTCGCTGACATATGTTAGGATTGATACAACTTGCTTTCTATATCTTTAGTCATTTTCCAACTCTCGCTGACATATGTTAGGATTGATACAACTTGCTTTCTATATCTTTAGTCATTTCCCAACTCTCGCTGACATATGTTAGGATTGATACAACTTGCTTTCTATATCTTTAGTCATTTCCCAACTCTTGCTGACATATGTTAGGATTGATACAACTTGCTTTCTATATCTTTAGTCATTTTCCAACTCTCGCTGACATATGTTAGGGTTGATACATATTCCTTTAGTCAACGTAAATATAAGAGTGTATGACAGTATATACTTTTCGATAAAATTAAACTTGAATGAGGGCATACATTTGTAACCGGACTATACTAATTTCGCTCCGACAATGTCTGTACGTAGTTCGTATTGACTGCCGTGTACTAATCGGCCTGTACGGACGCCCTACCCTATCAATGACATCACCGAGGTGTTACAACGAAGTGCCGCAGCTGTTGCCTCGATCTCCCGCGATCAAGTAATATTTTTATTATTGACATAAAAAGTATAATCGGCATAAAATACAACGCCTGGGCTGAAGTCGGCGATCCTGAATCTCTACATCTTCCTCTTTCCAGTGAAGCCGATCAACTTCGTTGTGAACGTTCTTCATTGCCAAGTAGTTAGTGTTCAGTATTATTCTCTCTGTCTGTCTCTCTCTCTCTCTCTCTCTCTCTCTGTACCAGTAATGTTTCCCGATATCGAAATGTGTTCTCCTTCTGGAAACGCCACACTATGTGGCTTTGGGATGGGTGCCTTTTTACAAGAGCCACACTATGTGGCTTTGGGATGGGTGCCGTTTTACAAGAGCCACACTATGTGCTTTGGGATAGGTGCCTTTTACAAGAGCCACACTATGTGGCTTTGGGATGGGTGCCGTTTTACAAGAGCCACACTATGTGGCTTTGGGATGGGTGCCTTTTTACAAGAGCCACACTATGTGGCTTTGGGATATGTGCCTTTTACAAGAGCCACACTATGTGCTTTGGGATGGGTGCCTTTTACAAGAGCCACACTATGTGGCTTTGGGATGGTGCCTTTTACAAGAGCCACACTATGTGGCTTTGGGATGGGTGCCTTTTTACAAGAGCCACACTATGTGGCTTTTGGGATGGGTGCCTTTTTACAAGAGCCACACTATGTGGCTTTGGGATGGGTGCCTTTTTACAAGAGCCACACTATGTGGCTTTGGGATGGGTGCCTTTTTACAAGAGCCACACTATGTGGCTTTTGGGATGGTGCCTTTTACAAGAGCCACACTATGTGGCTTTGGGATGAGTGCTTTTACAAGAGCCACACCATGTGGCTTTGGGATGGGTGCCTTTTTACAAGAGCCACACTAAAGGGCGTTTTTTTAATTATAAAAACAAATGGCTTGTACACATATGACTTTTACCCTGGTCTACTTAGAGCTTGCTATTTTTCATATCAAATGACAAAACTAACAATGATTGCGTTCTTCAGATATTTCTCAGACGGTTCCATCTGTCATTAACCTTTCTCATCCCATATACTTGAATTCTTCTAACATCTTTCAACAGCTCATCATTTTCGTAATATTCGTCTGTAAAATTACATCCATGTTTCCAGAATTTGACTTGCGTGCGATTCCGTCTTTCCATACCACGAATACTATTGAGTCGTTCTTCTTTCTTTCTTCTTGAATCCTGTTTTGTCTCACAGTGCCAGGATAAGACGAGGTTTCTCTAATTCTGTTTTGTCTCACAGTGCCAGGATAAGACGAGGTTTCTCTAATCCTGTTTTGTCTCACAGTGCCAGGATAAGACGAGGTTTCTCTAATTCTGTTTTGTCTCACAGTGCCAGGATAAGACGAGGTTTCTCTAATTCTGTTTTGTCTCACAGTGCCAGGATAAGACGAGGTTTCTCTAATTCTGTTTTGTCTCACAGTGCCAGGATAAGACGAGGTTTCTCTAATTCTGTTTTGTCTCACAGTGCCAGGATAAGACGAGGTTTCTCTAATCCTGTTTTGTCTTACAGTGCCAGGATAAGAAGACACTTCTAGAACGGGATTTTGTGTGTGCTTCATAAACAGTGTGTTTCTAGCTTCTATTATCTCTGTGGTTCACCTTTTGCGGAACGGCCTTAGATTGCGTTCAGACCACACTTGTTTTCTGACATACAATTGTTACCCACACCATCTTATTTGTCTAATTATTTAATAGTTGTTTGCAGTAGGCATCAGATTGAGGGTTTTTTTTATGGCGAAGTGGTTAAGACATTTGCTGAAGGTCGTAGGTTCGAATCCGGACAGAATCACATATGCAATTTTGTCAAGAGATCTCTAGGATTGTTGATGGGGCTACATAGCTCGTGCTTTATGTTGCAGGTTGCGTGCCATTTCTAGAGGGACCGAGATATATAGGGTAACCCTGTGCAATGAAGTCAATACTTCGAATTTAGACTGCTTTTTTTTAGTTATCAGATTAATATTGAATACAAATATTTGTTGTATTCTATATGTAGTGTGCTGAGAAAGAAGTGAAATTCATCACTTCGGTTGTATCCTTTGCTTGATAAAGACATTTTAGTAGAAACGTTGCTGTGTATTGTTAATGTTTTTGTATTTTGTACAGTACTTTGTTTTTACGTGTTTCGCCTTTGCTACATAGTTTTACTGTAGCCTTCCCCTATATAGATAATACATATTAAGTGTAGTGATACTTTACAAACACCCTCTACTATATCTACCTTCACTTCAATTAATTCTTTTAATCAATTTCATAATTTTTTTCAATTTCTTAAATTACAATTCTTGTCACCATTCTTCTGTTAAATTATCTGCGTATTTAGCAATTATCGACAAAATTATTGTGATGTTAATCATTCTTTGTTAAATTATCTACGTATTTAGCAATTATCGACAAAATTATTGTGATGTTAATCCATTCTTTTGTTAAATTATCTACGTATTTAGCAATTATCGACAAAATTATTGTGATGTTAATCCATTCTTTTGTTAAATTATCTACGTATTTAGCAATTATCGACAAAATTATTGTGATGTTAATCCATTCTTTTGTTAAATTATCTACGTATTTGAATTATCGACAAAATTATTGTGATGTTAATCATAATCTTCTTCGTCTTAAATCTTCTTGATGTCCTCCTTGTCCTCTTACTTCCATCTTCTTTATTTCTCACTAACCTTATCTATCGTAAGGTAAAAAAAAGAGTAAAGGAACCCTTTCATACCTCGTGGTATATAGGGCAATACAGTGTTAGGCCTGTATCGTTCATTGACCGTCGGCACACGATGGGTGATGTGGTCAGCATCACGCCGGCCGCCTTTACTTTCCCAGAGCATGTATGGTACCCAATTGAGGCTGGGTCGACCTGAGAGCCGTCACGGACAGAAATATTCCACGCGCACTGCGGGAGTTAAGCCCGGACTACCAGCCTTGAGAAGCGAGTTCACTAACAACTATACTACCGCGGCTATCTCATCTATCTTAGTTTGCTATTTTTATTTTAAATAAGATCAAATAAAAATTACATATAATTTTGAACAAGAATTGTTGAATATTCACTCTCTTCCTAAATATTCTCTTCAACTTGCATTTTACATTCTGCAGTTCATAAATACAAATCAGTTATCAGTGATATGAGGACTATCATCGTAACACTCCGGACGTCAAAACAAATGAAAGTACTCAGGTGACCCAGCCTTAATTGGGTATGAGGAAAAGCACTGGGAAGTAAAGGCGGCCGGCATGATGTTGACCGGTGGCCCCCAGTAATATACGGCCGGCGGGCACAGATAAAAATTCTAGGAAATAAGACCCCATCTGTCATGTCATCCTCACATTCCAGTATTGTTAACATGTATATAAACTAATTAATTTTAAACACAACACAACATGCTAAATCAAGGTTATATTATGTTACAAATTAAGTGTAAAGCTAAGGAATATCAGTATTATTAACACTTTCAGCAATAAATAACCATGAACTCATAGAATTGAGTAAAATTGCAGACAAAAAATCTTACAGTATTCTATCAAACATATACACAAAAAAACCAGCCCTATTTGAGCTAGTCGGCCATATGTTGCCTGGGTTCCCTGTTGACCACATCACTGATAGCGTACCGACTGTCAATGCTAAATACAACCTAGCACAATATTTCCAAATATACATCGAGGTATGAAAATTGGTTCCTCTACTTTTACTTTCATGAACACCTTACACGCAATACTTCTTCTTCTTCTGCGTTCTCACTAGATTGGGATTTCGGATTCTCTAATAAAGGCAGCCGTCTTCCTCAGATTATCAGCCACGCCATACAGTTTGTCTTGGACGATGGTGTAAGTGGGTCACCTCTTTCTTCTCAAGTCTGCATACAGGGGGCAGTTCTGCAGGATATAATTCCTATGATTTCTGCTTCCCCGATTTGGCCACCCTCGTGATTGTAGGTCTGACATTCTTACTGCAAGGCAGATTGGCGACCGTAGAATCCGTTATCCCATTCCTCATTGTGAGGGGTCGTTGCACCATGTTACGCGCCTTACGGCCTGGTGCGTCCGTTTTCTGCAAGCATTTGTTTCGGGTTAGCATTCCTAGCGGACACGTGCATTCGATTTCAGCAAACCTCTTTAGTCGCCTATTACGACATGCATGGCAGGTAACAGTGGTTCTATTCTTTACACCCCAAATTTGCGCCCAGGTAACCAGTCGAGCGACACGCAATACAAAACCAACAGATTCAATACCTCATTAAATTCAGTTTGGAATATCTTCATTGCACTCCGGACATGTCCATAGGTTCTCCGATCTCCTTCGCAATATCTCCAACATCGTCCAGCGACTGACCGTACCAGTTCTATTTTGATTGATGAGCCGACTCGTATACCTGTTGTACCGTTCTTTTCTTGCCACACCAATCTTCAAACCCAGTTCTCGTAATCTAGTAGTTGATGTGGATTGGTTTAGATGAAGGTCTTCTCTGCGGCCACGCTCTATGAGGGCGTTCACGATGTCAGCTCTGTCCATTGGCTGGCCCTCTGATATAGCGGCAGAGCCAGCCAGTCTGTCTGCTCTCTCATTGCTAACGACACCCATGTGCCCCGGAACAAAGACAAGTGTAATTCTGCAAATTGTTGACGCCTGCAGTGATTCAGTCCATTGCCTGCGCACCGAACCGGCCTCCACCTTTCGGATCATACTCAATGAGTCACTCAGAATGCACGCATGAGAGTAGTTTTGTGACTCTAGCCAGAGTAGTGCATTGGTCACCGCCAGTACCTCTATTGTCATGCTGCTTGTTGTCATACTAAATGCACCACTTCCATTAATTTCATTTAATTTCAGCGTTTTATATTTCCAAAACGCTGTGCTCAAAGTATGATTTATGGCAAGTTATACGTGCAATAGTTATGCGTGTTGGAGGATCCTCTGGCCGAATGGATTAGAGAGCGGCTCTCATGCTTGAGACTCGTGTTCAATTCACTGTAAGGACAAAGATTTTTTTTCTGTTGTGGACATAATGAAAATTCTAACCTGAACAGTTTCGTGACGTCTGCACTAGCTTCGCGACCATTAAATTCCTCAGGCTCTCGTCCCACTCGTCCTACACCGCCCTAAAAAGCGGTACTACAAGCAGTAAAGACAGGTGGTTTTTTTTAAATATTTAATGTGTCCAATCAAGACACTTGTTAGCGTAGATTATAGTATGAGAACCGTTGAGATATTAATTCATATCAGAGCGAACATATTTAATCGATAACAATGTGTTATCACCGAAAGGCTATTCTTGGATATTGCTCTCCATTATCTAAACCACATTTCTTTGTCTTTTCAACATAACATGAGCAATGATGAGAAATAGGGATAAGGTTGTGAAATTTAGAAGAATATAGAAGAATAACAACTTTCTTCAATGATACCTTCGAGAGAAAGACGATGAATTAAAGTTCATTTTGTTCCTAAACAAGTTTCTCCATGGAGGAGATTGAGCAAGTTGCCCAGGATAGAGCAGTATAGAGAAATTATTTGCAGGCCCTATGTAATGTATAACGGTACAGATGAATTATTATTATTATTAAACAAATTTCTTTACTTTGAGCACACTGAATTCATTCATAATTTGGAGAGCCTGGATAGTATAGTGGTTTGTGTACTTGCTTTTTTTTCGACCCAGAAGCACTTGAGCTTTCAGCTCTTCGGCTCGGTGCCATGGACATCGTAACCCTTCAGTTCAGTGCCACGAACACCGTAAATCTGGAGAAACTGTGGCTTTTCTGCCATCCCGCGGAATTGAACCTGCCCTCACAGGGAGCTTGTCACCCGTCGTCTAACGTGCTCTGAACACGCTGGGCAGCAAATTCCCAGTTGTAGAGACATTTTTTCTACTTGCGATGCCGACTCATCCTCCCTATGTACCGTCAAAACACTGACAATAAAAGACGGCGTGAGTGTAGTTGACCACATCGCCCATCGTGAGCCGTTGGTAAAAAAACCAAAAAAACAGCGAGAGTAACATCATATTCCCCAATAAAACCATTAAGGATTAAAATTAACTCATCACTTTTTAAAGTCCGACTTTGCACTATTTGAGGGTAAAGATAATGATGAATATGTGTCATGAAAAGTGTGTGTGTGAGAGAAAGAGAGAGAGAGAGAGAAAGAGAGAAAGAGAGAGAGAGAGACGAGATCGGAAGTGTGATAACGCTAATAAACACACCAATCTATTTATTACAAATGTTTAATATTATTGGTTTGATCATAGATTCCCAAACTTTTTCGGCCTACCGTCCAATTTGCGCAACATAAACTCTGTAACGCGCCCCCCCCACATTACAACAGTTGCCAACGCCCCTCCTACATATATACATGCTCTATTTTCTCTTTAACATAGAAAATTTATATATATTTCTGTAATACATGGTCAATTTTCAAATGATTATAAGCATAAAATAGAAAATTGATGAACAAATGGATCGTGTAAGACGGGCATAAGATGAATTAAAATGCAGAATTCAAATTTTAAATGATTATTCAATCGCAAAATCACGAAAACAATTTATTTTAAAATATTTATTATTAATTTCTTCTTTAAGGAGCCACCGACCCTTAATCGCATGAACACCCCGAAAATTCTTCTGAACCCACTACTGCCCCCTTAGAAGGCTTCAGTGCCCACTGGGGCGGTATCCGCCCACTATGGGAAACGCTGGTTTAGATGGTAATAATAATAACAATTACTATCGATTGAAGGTATATCTATGTGCAATCTACGTTTTTGTTGATCATATCGATCTATTGACTGGTTCAGAGCTAGAGCTTCGAAACTGATCTCACATTTAGAAGAGGAAATGTACAGTAGATATGAAATGTTAATCAACACAGGTTTCATATTGATGAATAGATATACTAATCTTCTTCTTCTTCTTCCAACGCTCCATATCGAACACTTGATAAACTACTATTTGTGATTTGTATCTGATCCAAGTCTAAGAACGATTGTAGGCTGTGCCAGTTATACGCATACAAGTAGGCCAGCACATCCGTTTTCTGCGACACTTTTTATTTACTAGGTAGATTCCCATGACCCCTACCTCAGTCGCCTCTTACGATATGCACTGTAGTTCGCAGTGTTACTATTCCTTGCTTCCCTTGCTAGCCAAGGCAACTCGCGGGCATATATAAGAATCAACCACACACTCTCTAACATTACGTTCAATCCTTAAACAGTTTTAACTTCCAGAGGTTTACGTGGATCTACTGTCCTGGACATGTGGGTGTTTACGGTAATGAGAGAGCGGACAGGCTGGCATCAACAGCATCGCTTGTTGGGGAGTTGAAGATGGATAAGGCGGATGTTCTTCGGTCTCTTTACGACTGCTTGTTGGATGAAGACACTAAAATAGATGTTGAATCGATTCACCAATTTAAGCAGTTTGGAGAAACCCGTTGTACGGGTAGAACTGGATGTCTGAGGGGCAGAGTGAAGAATGTGTATAACCAGCGAGCCACATGAGCCATCAGTATGCATACATTTCTTCGATATCTGTTAGGATAGACTGAGCACCTATGGGTCTGCCCGAAATGCAATGACGTCAATTTAGTAACCAATAACCACAAAGAAATTAAATTGAGAAATAGAAAATTTTAAAAAAGTGGAAGAAATAGAGACTATAAAATAATTGGAGACATGAATTTGTAGATGTGGAAGTACAGATAAAAATTAAGTCAAGATCTAAAATGGTAAAAGATTCAAATACAATTTCTACACCATTTTTCCCATTTTCAAAATTACACGAAGAACCATCACTAGTGCTACAGAGTTCGTGCACTGCCGCTGAGATCTACATGTGCAAGACAAAGATCGGAGCAGAGATGCTTATTTACCGAAATGCAATGATGATGTTCCTATCAAAAAAGTTAACAAATATATATATATATATATGTTCTAGCTCACTAGCTCAACCTAGAGCAGGAGTCCAAATTTATCGTACTTTACTTCTCAGTACTCATCTAAAAATAACTGTGTTAAGAAGAGGACCTGGAAGCTCACATCCGTTGGATTTAGTTCATCCACCATTCAGCAATGTTGAAGTGTTTGATTGATTAATAGAACCGTCACCATTGTACAGAGTAACCATGTGTGCTCCGATCTCTTTCTTACACAGGAAGTCTCAGTGGCAGTGCGCGAACTACGTAGCACCGGTGGGGGTCCTTATGAAATTTAGAAGATGGTGAAATTATTTTGTAGGAATTGTATTTGTAATCTTTTATTCTAATGAATTTTGCCCAGACAGCGGCTTGTCAGCTTGATCTCGATTTTGAACTGAAAAGGGTTCTTTTACGTGCTTAACTTGAATACAGGATCTACTTTTTGTCGTCCGTATCCGATAGGATTAGGACTAGGAACTGGATCTCCTACACAGATCAGGACTGAAATATCAGATGGTTAGGCGCGACATCTGGAACAAGCGCACAACATCTATGCCGAGACCATCTTGAACCTCAACATCAGTATCATAAGCAGCACCTAACATCCCACGGACCATCGAACCTCAACATCAGTATCATCAGGAGCACCTACACTGCAGACCATCTTAAACCTCAACATCAGTATCATCAGGCACCTAACATCTATGCCACGGACATCTTGAAACCTCAAATCCAGTATCATCAAGGAGCACCAACACATGACGAGACCATCTGGAACCCAACATCAGTATCATCAAGCGAGCACCTAACATCTATGCCACAGAGACCATCTTGAAATCTCAACATCAGTATCATCAAGCGAGCACCTAACATCTATGCCACAGAGACCATCTTGAAACCTCAACATCAGTATCATCAAGCGAGCACCTAACATCTATGCCACAGAGACCATCTTGAAATCTCAACATCAGTATCATCAAGCGAGCACCTAACATCTATGCCACAGAGACCATCTTGAAACCTCAACATCAGTATCATCAAGCGAGCACCTAACATCTATGCCACAGAGACCATCTTGAAATCTCAACATCAGTATCATCAAGCGAGCACCTAACATCTATGCCACAGAGACCATCTTGAAACCTCAACATCAGTATCATCAAATAAACCCCGTTTTAAAATGTTAAATATCAAGATAAAATCTCAGACTCCAACTCAGACAAGAAAATGCACGCTGAAAACAAATGTGTTGGGCCGAGAGTCATAAACTACCACAACTTAACAGCACTAAACTTCGAAATAAATTACATTTTTGTTGCTGTCTAAAATCACAATCAAATCACAAAGAGTAATTATTCTAGAGCCAAAATAAATAAATAAACACAAGAATGGTTATTGGTTATTGATTTCTGAACTGACGTCATAGCACTACGGACAGACCCATAGTCTTCATTAACAAACAGCAAGGTCAAAAGGTATGCATATTGATGGTTTCCGATATTTCCTTGCTTGATCTGCTGGATGACGAGACGACAGTGAACGAGCTATGTAGCACTGGCTGAATCTTGTATGATAAATTACGAAACAAAATACACATGGAGATAAAAAAAATACATTATATTCAGTGAAAAAGTGTAAATTATAAAAATAAAAAACCCCGTGATTGGTTGTCTGCTTAAGTATACTTAGAAACATAAATAAAATGCTAGCAAAGTTATTTTGTAACCACTATTACACGACTCAACATTATCGAAAAACCTTATCAAAAGAATAAGAATAAGACAATCAATGTTCTTGGGGAATATAATGCAAAGAGAAGGTTTAGAACATTTGGTGACAACAGGTAAAATTCATGGAAGGAAAGATCGTGGAAGACAGAGGGAGAAAATGTTGGATGGTCTCTCTCTCTCTCTCGCGAAAACCACCCAGACCGATGTACCAGATTTCCCCATAAATCTCATTCATGTGAAAATCTGATTCATTCAGTCTTAGCATTGAGTATTTCGTCACATCTTTAGCGCCATTTGGAGCTCTGGTGCTTATCCTTCGGCGATGTGTCCGGTTTTAGCCAGCGTTTACTGGGTTCGCTCTGCGTCAGCCTTTGGCTGTCCCCAGCCGACCTGCAAGGCAGCAGGTTTTGGATGGTCTGACATCGTGGTTCGATAAAATTGATTACCTGCACCAAGGAGAGAGAGTTAGTTGTGGAGAGACATGATCGCCTACGCCGTCAGACATGGCACTTGATTGATTGTTACACGACTTTAGTATGTTTGACACCACTCAAAAAACAACTGTAGGAAAAAAAGTCAAACATTTATATAATTCAAGAAAGTTAAAAACAACGTGAAATAAACAAATTCCTATAAGCTTAATCACAAGATCAAACATATACAAATGCACGTACCACGTGGGACAGTGTGGAAAGATGTGTTTCATTCCAATGTGAAGTTATTTGTGGTTTATGTGAATTACGAAAAAGAACAACAAAACGAAGCGAAATTATCAGCTTCCATATCAGAATGTATGAATCGCTCTCATATGTTTACGTTTTTGATGCAATAGTGCCCGGATGTTTGAAATCTATATATAGTTTATTCTATAACTAGCTTTCTCCCTATTGCTTACAGTTTTAGTAATTATGAATATTATGTTACCGTTGAGGTCTTGTTTAAGTTGTCTAATAATTTTAGATTTGGTTGCGACTGGAGCTTTTCATCATCTTAGTAGTAGCATTTTTACCCTGTTAAACAGACAGCACGCCCGAGTGGTGCCAGGGCGCGCAAGGAAGCAAAGAATAGTACCACTGCGACCTACAATGGCATGTCGTAAGAGCCGGCTGATGTAAGACCTAGGGAAGCTACCATAGTAAATAAAAAAGCAGAAGTGCTGACCTACTTGTATGCACATAACTGGCACAACGTACAATCGATCTTAAGCTCAGATCACATACAAGTCACACAGAGTGGTTAACAAGTGGTCGATATTGAGCGTTCGAAAAGATAGAAGAAGAAAACAGACAGCAAACGATAGTAAAGTCAAGACATCTCATGACTGATTCTAGACAAGACTTGTCAAAACAATAAGTGTTACTATGATCAAGATATTTTATGAGTGACTGTGGTCAAGGTAGGACACGTTATTCTAGTCAAAGTATCGGAAGAATAACTCTAGTGAAAAAACAGTTAATTGCATATTCGTTACAGGACTTTGCGAATCAATCCCAGCTTTTTAATGCTGTTTGTGATTTTCTAGGCATTATTACGTTCAGTAGTTTGCCATTGCTTTCTGAACGGGTGGTGCCATCGTCCGTTTGTAAAAATCCACGCGAAACAATTTGTAGCCAAACTGTCCGCAGCGTGATTCGAACTCAGAACGTCTGGGTTAATAGACCGAGTCACTATCCTCTAAGCACGACCTACCTTATAAGTTATAGAGTAAGTCGTGCCCTAACCACATACGCTACCAACTCTAGTTAAGACAGCAAATATTATCTTAGTCAAAGCATCGCTAGAATAACTCTTAGTTAAACTGACTGCAGTCCGTACATTCAACTTTATGTTGTTATATGATGCATCATTACTTTATGAAATCTTTACTTTTTTATTATTCACGTTGAAATTATATTGTAATATTCTGCTTGTGTTTTTGTCATTCTCATATCATCTGATACATCTTGTATTAATCGTCATGAATAAGCTGCAAGCACCTGCAGGCAAGATGGTACTTCTTACAGACTCACTGTCAGCTATTCAAGCCCTGGAGGCTAAATCCGCTGACAGCACAGTACAAAACCTAAAAAGAAAACTTGTTCAGCTTTCAGAAAAGGCAGAGATTCAATTGCAGCGGATTCCATTTCACTGTGGCATTGCATGCAGTGAGAGTGCCGATGTCTTAGCTAATGAGGGCAGTGCCAAAGAGCAAAGTTACCAATCCGTGTCTTTTCAAGAGGTTAAAACCCTCATACAGAGAAAATCTGCAGTAAACTGGAAGACAAACACTGGATATGATTATGGAAAAGTCTCCCTAAAAGACCTAAGCAGAATAGACCAGGTCATTATATTTAGACTACGTACCGGACACTGCAGACTCAACAAACACTTATATAGACTAGGAATAAGTCAAACAGCTCTCTGCCAGTATCAGCAGATGGAACAGACACCGGAGCATATCCTGCAAGACTGTCCTCTCCTGGGTGAGCTGAGAAGTAATATGTGGCCACACCCAGTCGACCTGAAAACTAAGCTTTGGGAAACCTGACAGACCTGAAGCTGACTGCCCAGTTGTGGTCCACAGTAAATTAAGCGCATGACCAGAGATCGCAGAAGAAGAAGTATTAATCGTGTCTGTAAATACAAATATTCAAAATTATTCACTCTCTCCAGCGTTTCTATATAGTTTGTCAAAGTTGCATCATCCTCAAGCTATGTTAGACAAATCTACACAACAATTTGTTTCCCGCTGAATCAGGTCGTAACATATGTTCAACGTAATAATTTTCATTTTGTTTGCACGATTAATTGATACACACACATACACACTCTATCGCGCGCACACACATATGCATATATATATACAGAATATATTTGTGTGAGTTTGCGCGCGTAATAAATAAATAATAGTCATAAAGAAAAAATATATAAATATAAAAAGATAGAAGGGTACATAGATAGACGGACGGAAGAATAGACGGATAGATGGATGTATAGATGGAGGAATGAATGGGTGGGTAGGCGGATAAACAGATGGACTGAAAGACGGATAGATGGATGGATATATTGATGGATGGAGACATTGATTGATGGATAGATGAATCGATATTATTGACATAGATTATTACACAGGTATATTGATAAATAGATGGGTAAATAGCAGTGGCGTATATTATGAGTGTGATTGGTGTTCGCTGCACCCGCAAGTGAAACTCCAAACATTTATTTCTTATAGTATGTTATAAAAGTATTATTATTGAAAAAAAGATACATCGTTTCGCTATTTATCGCAAACATTTTCACGACAGTTCGTAATAATGTTTAAATAGTTGCTGTTTTGTTATTGATAAATGCATGAAAGTGTGCTTATTCTTTGTTTTTTGTTTTTCCGATCCAGAAGCACTTCGGTTCGGTGCCACGAACACCGTTAATCTGGAGAACATGTGGCTTTCTGCGAGCCGCGGAATTGAACCGCACTCACAGGAGCTTGTCACCCGTCGTCTAACGCGCTATGAACACGCTGGGCAAGCGTTCACTGATTGATTGTTAAGAAACAGTGAGTTGAAAACTGTTACTTTCGTGCGACGAGAATCCAGCAAACGTTTGATACTAGTAAACATCTAATGGCCAAGGTAGCGTCAAAAACCGTTGTCATGGTGTCGTGTGTACCGTCACCTTCTATTTCTTGTCATCTCTGCTATTTTTGGCGTTTGTCGTCGCAGGTTTAACTGATGATAAGTTTCTCAGATAGTGCACGCTCTGTGGCTTGATATGCTGAGGTATTGTGGACTTTTAAGATTGTAAATTCATCAATTCATCTTTTTCTTGGTCTGTCCCGTCCTTGTGATGATTTCATTTTCAGGTTGCACGACCTTGCAACTGATGTATATGGATTCATTCTCACCAAGTGGCCAAATCAAGTCCCTTCACCAAGTACTCGTAATGAATCTACGAAACTCAGAATATGGACTGGTCCAAACCTGCATTATACAGATGCCAAGCGCATATATTTTGTGTATGTGTGTTAATTATTAAATAACGTTTGTTTTCTCATACTCTAGAACACTGCATTCAAAGTTCACGGTGACCTCCGACCCCCCTCCAAATCCCTCTTTCCCATTGAATGTTTACTCGCTTGGAAGATATCTATGGCGAAGTAGTTAAGACACTTTTCTTGTGATGCAGACCAATTGACAGACAGACCTATTGACAGACAGACCGATTGACAGATAGACCGATTGACAGACAGAAAGATTGACAGACAGACATGCATACTCACATACATACATACATACATACAGACACACAGACAGACAGGTAGGCAGACAGACCGATCGACAGACAGAGAGACAGACAGACATATATACAAACAGACAGACAGGCAGACGTAATGACAGACAGACAGAAGATAGATAGATAGATAGATAGATATATAGATAGATAGATAGATATATAGATAGATAGATAGATAGATAGATAGATAGATGATAGATAGATAGATAGATAGATAGATAGATAGATAGATAGATAGATAGATAGATAGATAGATAGATAGATAGATAGATAGATAGATAGATAGATAGATAGATAGATAGATAGATAGATAGATAGATAGATAGATAGATAGATAGATAGATAGATAGATGGATGGATAGATAGATGGATGGATGGATGGATGTATGGATGGATGGATGGATAGATGGATTGATTGATTGATTTATTTATTGATTGATTGACTGACGCATGTCAATATCAATACATGAACGGAAGAAAATTCTTTTTAAAAAATAACGCAACTTTACTAAACAAAAAAAAGATATCTAGATAATTAAACAGAATCCTGTCACTAATCAAAAATAGCTATCACCCAAGCCTCTAGACCCCAGCAACACAACTACAGAAAACAACAACACTGGACAACAACCAGGTAACAGTGGAACGACAACAGAAGAATAAACAAAAGTTAGACAAGAATTTACACAGAATAAATTTTGACGCGATATTTAGTCTATTACCAAGATACACAAATACAATCAACATCTTGAGCATAAACTACAAACTCACTTCCACGTGTATAAAATTCTAGCAATAGCCTCTCACCCGTTTTCCCACACGCTCAAGGTTTTGCCTCACACGTGAGAGATCGACTTCTGCCACAGCAGTTTAAAGGCAACAGGTTTTAACTGCGTATAGCGTTGTTTATAAGAAGATTGCAGTTAGTTCACATAAACCTGATCTCCCTCAAGTCTTGTGTTGGTTTTCATTACAAGCCAGTTTGTATACACCTATCACATACCTGGTGTATGTGTGTGTTTACAAGTGGATACATTAACTCGTCAATAATGTTATAATAATAATGAGATTGAAAATGTGCTCGAATTTTGGATTATAACTATACACAATTCAGAGATGTGATATGGAATATAACTATATACAATTCAGAGATGTAATATGGAATGTAACTATACACAATTCAGAGATGTGATATGGATCATAACTATACACAATTCAGAGATGTGATATGGAATGTAACTATATACAATTCAGAGATGTAATATGGATCATAACTATACACAATTCAGAGATGTAATATGGATTATAACTATATACAATTCAGAGATATAATATGGAATATAACTATATACAATTCAGAGATGTGATATGGATTAAAGAAAATAAAAGAATACGACGGAAGGTAATTAATGAATATTGTATGAAGTTTAGATTATCAATTTCCCCCGTGTGTTGCCGAGGCTCTCAAGGGGAGCAAAGAATAGTAATATTGCGATCTACAAGGTATGTCATAAGAGGAGATTAAGGTAGGAGCCTAGGGAAGCTGCTCTAGTAAATAAAAAGTATTGCAGAAATCGAAAGTACTGGCCTACTTGTAGGCGCATAACTGGCACAATGTGCGATCGCCCAAAAGCTCAGATCACATACAAATCACAAAGAGTGGTTTAACAAGGGGTCGATATAGAGCGTTTGAAGAAGAAGAAGATTATCAATGATTAATATCAGTTGGTTACGATTTACGTGCACACTTACTGTGGATATACTGTTCTGATCAGGGCCGTGCGGTATATTTTCTCAGCATGATGCAAGTTTTCAAAATGCCGCCCCTTAAATGTTTTTCCTTAAAATAACCTTCAATTGTAATTATGATTTTGCTGCTTATGCCGCCCCTCTTAAGGTACCGCCTGATGCGGCCGCCTCTCTGTATCATAGCATCTCACGGCCCTGGTTCTGATCATCTGTGAGGTAATGAAATCTTCGAAAGGAGTTCATTCTTATTGTTCATGTTTGTTGGCCTGTACGCTCTAATATAACCAAACCAAGAGTCGCTCTTAGGTTGAAAAGGCGTTACTCGGCTTGAAAAGGCTACATAACAAACAACAAAGCAAAAAATAGAAGGTTTAAAGGTTAAGTATTGACTTTATCCGAGCACCGGGTTTCCCCCATATGGTTCTGCCCATGACGGCAGAGATAGCATGCTATTTACCAAGTGCATTGCACAAAGCACGAACTCCGTAGCTCAGGCAAGAATCAAAGGGATCCCATGAACAAATTGCGCGTGTGTCTCAGTCCGGATTCGAACACTCAACCTACAGTACGACAGGCAAATAACTTAACCACTTCGCCATTGAGACTCAAACAAAACAAGAGGTAATATTTTAGAAATTATTATCTGACAAAAGTGGTATTGTGAAGTACGACTGACTGTTGAATGTATAGTGTTAAATGATGCTACTGACTTGATAACCAATACTGACATACGGATGTGAGTCATGGACAATAAACAAACAGATCGAAATCTCTGAGGGCCACAGAGATGGGGTTTTACAGAAGAATCTTCTTCTTCTTCGCGTTCGTTCTTTACGACCAATTTTAATAACTCTTTGTGATATGTTTGATCTTTGCCAAGAACGTGTATACGTTGCACATTGGTTTGTAGGCCCCTAAACGCATATTTCTACACGTTTAGGACATGTGCATCCGATTTCAGCCAAAGCTACAAAAGAATGATGAGAATCCCATGGGCTGCTAAAAGAACTAATGTTGAGGTGTTGAATGAGGTCAAGACACAGAGAAAGCTTATCAATATACGAAAGAGACAGTCATCATTTTTTGGACATGTGATGAGAAAGGGTGGTTTAGAACACATTGTAACAACCAGTAACATCGAGGAGAGACGAGACAGAGGAAGACAGAGAGAAGACTTTGGATAGCCTGACTTCATTACACGGAAGAACCTCAATATCTGAGATGAAAGCAATCACCAGAGACATAAATTTGTGGAGATCCATGATCGCCTACTCCAGCCGACACGACACCTGTTGATGATGACTGGCTTGATAAGTCAGTAATTTTGAAATAGTATATAACGGAAGTAAACCTGTGAGGACTAAGAAAAAGTGTGCTTGATCAGCAAGTAACAGGAACAATCAGCAAGCATTAGGTTGTCTATTTGCTAAAGAAAATTCATCAACAATGGATATAAAAGACATACTGCGTTCTCGGTTTTATCAAACAATCAGTGCCGGATTAGGTCAGCGCGGGGCCTGTAGCAAATTTTAGCGCGGGGCCCTAGGTTTTGTATGATAATAAGTAATAAAACACAACTTTTACAAACAAACTTGTTGCGATTTAAAGTGAGCAAATTTAGAGATAATACTAGACAAATCAATTTCTCTAAGTAAATTACATTCAATGTTCATTAAGGTGAGGTTATTTAGACGATCTTGTCCCATCATGTTCCTTAACTCACTTTTTATACGCTTTAATGTTGAAAAAAAACGTTCTCCGCTGCAGTTAGTAATCATTAAAGACAAGTAAATTCGTAAGACTATTTCTACATTTGAGAAACACGACTCTAATGAATTTTCCATTATAAGTTTATAAAATTGCACTTCAACGAACTGCACAAGTTCGTCGCCTAGGCTTTCTTCCAAATCTTCTTGATAAGTGCTGACAATATTTGGAGTTCATCTGCCTTCATCTACTAGACAGTGATATGTCACTTCTGTATTTTCTGCTTCATTTCTTTGGATTCAGCACCATCACACACGACACTAAAAAATTCAGACAGCTTGCGTGTTTTTGATATAGCATTGTGGTTATTTTTTTCCTTTTCATCTCTTTCACATAGGCGCGGGGCCCCAGAAGCGCGGGGCCCGTAGCATTTGCTACTTCTGCTACTAGGCTAATCCGGCGCTGCAAACAATAGACAATAACCGAAAAGTGTGATTGTTCAAGAAAGACCCTCACCCCTCTCAAAAATATTTTGAATTAATATATCGCTCAAATCAATTATCAATTATTGTGTGTATGATTTATTATTGATCAATGTTCTTACATGTGGTAATGTCAATGTGTAAACAAATAATTATTTGTTTCTTGTAACTTGTATTATTGAATGAACTCTCCCATAACTAGCTTGCCAGATTGTGTAAGAATAGACAACAGAATTAAAGTTATAATACAGCCGTAACTTATTGATAAGTCAGCATGCCCAGCGTGTTCATAGCGCGTTGGATGACGGGTGACAATCACCCTGTGAGTGCGGTTTAATTCCGCGGGCTGGCAGAAAAGCCCCAGGTTCTCCAGATTTACGGTGTTTATGGCACCGAACCGAAGGGTTACGATGTCTATGGTACCGAGCCGAATGCTGTAAAGCTCTAGTGCTTCTGAATCATAAAAACCCAAAAACTTATTTGCTAAATATATATTCCAGAAATATAATTACGCTAATAGATACGTTGTATATATAATTATACTTATTTTTCATAAGTTATATTTGTGATCAAGCAACTATTATTCTCTCTTCATGTAGTATCTTGTGGGCGTCTGTAACTTAAGGGGTAGCGAGGTCGGTCACAATCCAAGTGTACCTGGTTCGAACAACGCGGCGAGACATTTGGAATACAATTTGTCACTGTGGATTTTTACGAACGGTATAAAATAGGTCTCACTGCCGCCCGAGTGGTTACCGGGGCCCAAATTTGGGGTGTAAAGAATAGAACCACTGTTACCTGCCACGCATGTCGTAAGAGGCGACTAAGGAGGTTTGGCTGAAATCGGATGCACATGTCCTAAACGTATTGAAGTCTATGCATTTAGGGACCTACCAAACCAATGTGCAACGTATACATGTTCTTGGCAAAGATCAAACATATCACAAAGAGTGATTAAAATTGGTTGTAAAGAACGAACGCAAAGAAGAAGGTCTCACTGCTCATAAAACAACGGCAAACTATTGAACGTATAAGTGGTGCCTAGAAAATCGGAGACTGGTTTACTGTTGGTTAATGGCTACGTTCTGTAAATGATATGCCATGATTTTCAATTCCTTTATTCATGTAGCATACATATCCTTTGTAAAACATTACTCTCAACACAGTGCAGATTTAGAATCCCAATGTTTAGTTATTTCTCCACCTTCCTATATTATCGTATTCAATGTTTCCTTATTGTCCTGTTACTAACGTAGTCTTCTTCATTTCCGACCTAGTCTTCCAGGTACTATGTTTTCATTTATTGAAATATTTCTTTCTAAACCATTGTAAGGTTAAATGTCACCGAAGTATCAGCTTTTTTTCCTGATCCAGAAGCACTTAACTTTCAAGTCTTCGGCTCGGTGCCATGGACATCGTAGCCCTTCGGTTCGGTGCCACGAACACTGTAAATCTGGAGAACCTGTGGCTTTTCTGCTAGCCCGCGGAATTGAACCCGCACACCGCCCGTGTGGTGCCGGGCACGCAAGGGAAACAAAGAATAGTACCACTGCAACCTATAAATGCATGTCGTAAGAGGCGACTAATGTAGGCCCTAGGGGTGCTAAATAAAAAGCAGCGCAGAAATCGGATGTGCTGGCCTACTTGTAGACGCATGACTGGCACAACGTACACTCGCTCTTAGGCTCAGATCAAATACAAATCACACAGTGTGGTTAACAAGTGGTCGATATAGAGCGTTCGAAGAAGAAGAGCCCGCACAAACAGAGGGCTTATCACCCGTCGTACAACGCGCTACGAACACTCTGTGCAGACGGGCATATCATAGCTTATAAACACGCTAGTATTTGTGAACCAATAGTATAAATGAAAGACACGAAGGGTTAGAGAAGACCATTATTAAAGGAAGCAACCCGACAAGGAGGAGAAGAGGAAGACTGTGAAGAGGATGAATTCAGGATGTGACCGGTGATATAAGCCTGCCGACAGGAGCGGCTTTTGTGGTATATGAAAGAAAAAATATCTGCTCAGGACAAGCACGCTGATGACGGTTATTACCAGAACTACTATTTTGTAATATATATATATCTTCTTCTTCTTCTGCGTTCTCACGAGATTGGGATTTCGGATTCTCTAATAAAGGCAACTGTCTGCCTCAGATTATCAGCCACGCCACAGTTTGTCTTGGACGCTAGTGTAAGTGGGCCATCTCTTTCTTCTCAAGTCTGCACACTGAGGGCAGTTCTTTAGGATATAATTGCTATGATTTCTGCTTCCCCGTTTGTGCCGACCTCTTCCAGCAGGAAGTTTTGGCCACCCTCGTGATGGTAGGTCTGACATTCTTACTGCGTGGCTAAATCTCTGAGGCAGATTGGTGACCGTAGAATCCGTTATTCCATTCCTCATTGTGAGGGTCGTTGCACCATGTTATGCGCCTTACGGCCTGGTGCATCCGTTTTCTGCAAGCATTTGTTTTGGGTTAGCATTCCGTAGCGGATACATGTATCCGATTTCATCCAAACCTCCTTAGTCGCCTCTTACGACATGCGTGGCAGGTAACAGTGGTTCTATTCTTTACACCCCAAATTTGGGCCCCGGTAACCACTCGGGCGATATATATATGAGTCTTTTCGTCTTTACAGACGGTCAAATGGCAAGTGTTTTACTGGGACAACTTCTGACAACGCTTGTCTCTCGTCTTTCAGCTCAACTTCTTCTTCTTCTTCTTTGCGTTCGTTCTTCACGATCAATTTTAATCACTCTTTGTGATATGTTTGATCTTTGCCAAGAACGTGTTTACGTTGCACATTGGTTTGGTAGGCCCCTAAACGCATAGACTTCTACACGTTTAGGACATGTACATCTGATTTCAGCCAAACCTCCTTAGTCGCCTCTTACAACATGCGTGGCAGGTAACAGTGGTTCTATTCTTTACACCCCAAATTTGGGCCCCGGTAACAACTCGGGCGTTTCAGCTCATCCATAAGTCTCTTTTCAAAAGATGTTGAATAACTCAGTCATCAGAAAGTTGTTCCTATTGCCTGGTCTGGGTAGCTGATATGGGAAATGGGCCTTGCCCTTTTGCCCAAACCCTCGCCCTACCTTACTGTTTCATCCAAATGAAAAACAAAGTCCATACGTTTGGAATCAAGCAGGGGATGCCAGAAGATGGAATGGAATACACACATAACTATCAACTGCCTTAGGGGTCAAGGTTTACTTCTCTAGTCTTCTACATAAACATGCTGACCCACAATGCAGTGGGAATATTCTATCAAGGTATACTCCCCTAGTCTTTAGCTCTCCGAGACCCGATCCACAAGGCAGGGGGTTTAACAGTTTTAGATGGTATCATCTATTATTATACATAACATATAAAATATATTATGTGACTTTTATACATATATACAGCATGCAAGTTATTTACACTTCACGACATTTCATATTACATTGCGTAAATGACTACCCCTATCCTGCTTTCAGCTGATCACATTACCTTTGAGGTTATTTACTGCTCTGGAAAATCAATATCTACGGGAAGTCAAGTACAATATCAAATGACACAACAGTTGTGCTCTGTGTGTTATAGTAGCGCGTGTGTGAACAATAATTTTTTATTGTGTTTCTTTAAATTATTCAGTTCATTACACATATGATTCAATTCATTGTTTTTTGTGCATACTAAGTTTGCTTTGAGTTTGTTAAGAACTTAACTCAAGATACGCGGGCATCTTTAAGTGAATTAGATGCCCGCGTGCCCAGCGTGTTATTAGCGCGTTGGACTATGGGTGACAAGTCCTATGTATGTGCGTGTTCGTGTTCGTGGCACCGAACGGAAGGGTTACGATGTCCATGACACCGAGCCGAAGAGCTTTCAGCTCAAGTGCTTCTGGATCGAAAAAAGTTAATTAGATGATGAATTCATTTTCTTCTCCTTCTTTTTCCTAGTCCTGTTTTGCTTCACAGTGTCAGGATAAGAATATATTTCTAGAACGTGTATCTGTGTGCGCTTTATAAGTAATGTTTTTCGATATCTCTGAGGTTCACCTTCTGCGTGGACGGTCTTTTGCTTTGTATCCACTGTATGGGAGTAGCATTGTTCTTTGAGGCGCACTGTCTCTTGGTAATCTACTTATATGGCCGAACCATTTAATTTGGTGGGTTTTCTTTGGAAGAAGTTCAGTACTGAAGTTGTACCCAATTTTTTCTACATTTTGAAGAAGTTCAGTACTGAAGTTGTACCCAATTTTTTCTACATTTTGAAGAAGTTCAGTACTGAAGTTGTACCCAATTTTTGTCTACATTTTGAAGAAGTTCAGTACTGAAGTTACACCCAATTTTTCTAATTTTGAAGAAGTTCAGTACTGGTTACCCAATTTTTCTATATTTTGAAGAAGTTCAGTACTGAAGTTGTACCCAATTTTTTATACATTTTGAAGAAATTCAGTACTGAAGTTAACCTCAATTTTTGTCTACATTTATGCAATGAGTTCAGTACTGAAGTTACACAATTTTTCTATATTTGATCCAATGATTATTCAACTATGATGATTTTATTATTGTATATGTATACACTATAAGCGAGCTGCTCCAAAATTACAGAACACACAACACCCCATGTCTAACCTGATCACGTAGCACTACAGTGGTAGGAGATTGCGTTCGAGGATTGGACTCTACAGTCTCCTCCGCAAACACTAAGAAGTGCAGCACATAGCTGAGGTTATTATGATTCTTGAGATGACTACTATTATTATTATTATTACTATTATTATTATTATTATTATTATTATTATTATTATTATTATTATTATTATTACTATTATTATTATTACTATTATTATTATTATTATTATTATTATTACTATTATTATTATTACTATTATTATTATTATTATTATTATTATTACTATTATTATTACTATTATTATTATTATTACAATTATTATTATTATTATTATTATTATTATTATTATTATTATTATTATTATTATTATTACTATTATTATTATTATTATTACTATTATTATTATTACTATTATTATTATTATTATTATTATTATTACTATTATTATTATTATTATTATTATTATTATTATTAAACACTACAAAGAAACATGATCAGAAGAATACAAATTAGATAATCATTGTTCTTTGGAAACATAATGCGAAGAAAAGGTTTTAAACATTTGGTTGCAAGGAGTAAAATACATTGAAGGAGAGATAGTGGAAGGCAGACAGAGAAGATATTGGATTGTCTGACATCTGGGTTTGACCGACAAGAGTTCAGTGTCAGAACTGATAAACTGCACCAGGGAGAGAGAGGGGTTGGAGAGAAACAGGATTGTCTACGACGCCGGCAGGCATGGCACTTGATTGATTGATTGATGTGTATACTAGGAACTAGGGAAAGGGTCTCTGTGTCGCAGTAGTTAAGTAGGTTGTGTTCTGAAGGTCGCGGGTTCGAATCCGGATTTTATCGTTAGGTTCACGAGGGCATTGTTTTCCGAAAATTCCTAACGATTATTGCTGGAGCTACGGAGTTCGTACTTTGTGCAGTACTCTAATCAGGTGGCAGGCCATATGGGAAAATCCGAAGCAAGGAAGACCCCAATTTTAATAGATGCTATCTTACTTTGCTTTCTTTCAATGTTTACTCACTACTTACAACTTCTACTATATTTGACTTGCATGTACCTTATTAATTTTCTTTCTCTCTCTCTCTCTCTGATCTATCTTCCACTTTCTTTTATATTTCAATTAACACTCTCCTTCGGTCTTACACGCTCTAAATTTATCTAAGGTATTCTCATTATCTCTAAATTAACAACTCTCACTCTATCACTCTCTCTACCTCGCACACTCTACTTAAACTCGCCCTCACACACTCTTTACCAGCCCTCTTCCTATCTCGATAACAAGCTCACTCTTTCTCACTTTCATTCATACTCTCTCTAATACATTCTCTATTACATGTTAGCAACCTCTTTATAACTTTCTTGTTGTTTATATCTCATCTCTTCTCATTTCTCTTGTAGCATTGCGGTACGGAGGTAGAGTAAGCTGCGAAAGGGCCCTTTATGTGTTTCTTATAACAGTTGTCACTACATATATATGAAACACATAAAAGGGCCCTTTCCAGCCTATACCTACCTCCGTACCGCAATGCTACAAGAGGAATGAGAAGAGAAGATGGAGATTTGTTGGATACACTTTGAGGAGAAATGATCAACCAATATCAAAGCAGGTATTGAAGGGGATGCAAAGGGTTCAAGAAAGAGAGGACGACATAAGGAAACCCTGAAACTAACTTTGTTGAGAGAGGCATGAAATATCGGTATCAGTTTCATGGAGGAGATTGAGCGAGTTGCCCAGGATAGAGCGGTATGGAGAAATTGCTTGCAGGTCCTATGTAACGTATAACGTTACGAGAGAAATAATAATTATTATATATGTAGGCGTACGTCGACTCTGCTGATCCATTAGTCCTGTGCTTGCATGGCTGTCCTCTGACCTGTTCGGTTTACTCTGTGTATAATTATTTGACGTAGTTTCTAATTTGAAGGCAGTTGGGTTATATGACCAAACCATTAGACATGTCTTAGAATGAATTTTAATTGTCATGATTTCTACTGGATTAATGTTGATTTTTAAATTATGATTATTACATGCTAGTGTAATCTAGTTATGCGGCTTTGTAATTTTTCTTCTTTAATGTTATTCAGAACAATGGTGGGTTTTGCACCTGGCCACGCATTCAGCAGAGTTGGGGGTCTGCTAGTCTTTCCTAGAAGGGTTAAAAGTGAACACTAGTAGCCTTATGACGACCAGTATAACACACAAGCCAACCCCACTCCCTAGTGATATAGACCCGGAAATTTTGACAGCGAGATCAAAGTCTAACTCTGTTTGTCTTTCTCTTTTTATAAAGTTTTCCATTATTTTTATTGACAACTTGATTGCTGATACTACTCCGTTGTAGCCTTCTGCAACCATGACTGCAACCATGACTGCAACCATGACTGTGTATAGAATAAGATGCCGATGAAGAAATGATCAATTGCAAAAACGATTTGTGACAAGCAGTAAGGTAGTTCTTGCAATTTACAACATAATCTTGGACAGTTTATTTAGAAAATAGACTGTTATCAATGCACATGTTCATCCGCTATGTCTCACTAATATTTGTAACGAGACTGAAGTAGCTGATACATGTATTACTCACTGTTGCCTTCCGTGTTGGTTTGGTCAACAAAGTCGACCACGAAGTAACCTCTCCGTGACGCATGCCTGGGCGATTTTTATGGAGAAGCTGAGTTGCCCAAGCGTCAACTACCCCCTCGACCTCGCTGATAGAATCCAGAGGAGTGCAAGCACAACATCTGGTATCAGTTCGGTTGCAGGAGCTGCAGGTAGGACATCACTTGATGCCTGTCCGCCTTAGGGGCTCCGATCCGGATTTTCTGTTTGGGTTTACTCCCATAGCCTTTGCCTCTCCCGAGGCTCCCACAAGGCAGTGGGGTTATTTGCCCATAGCTGGGGTCTGGATCTTGGATATCAGGGTAAATCCACTGATATCACAAGTCTGGTGGGGCAGACCTCCACCGAGATTTTTGTCGGGTTAACTCACCAAGGAAAAAAAATCCTGACCTAGGGAGTCAATCTCCCTAGGCGAGCCATTGCCCGTTAGCCTTTGATTCGCCCCTCCTAAGAGAGACTAGCCGATCCCAACCCTGTCAGTGCAGGGCTAGGCTCAGAACACACCTTGATGTATTACTATCACCTCTATAACTGGGCGTATGTAAATTAACAAATATAACTTAATGATGTGTATCGTTGACATACCCACATACACACATATACACACCAACGCATTGGTACTTGCACATAAGTACACAATCACACACACACCACTCTCCCACTCCTGCAGCGCGCGCGAGCACACACACACACACACACACACACATATATATATGCAAGTCAGAAGAAGTGATGGAATAATGGAAATGTCTGGTCTTCTTCTTCTTCTTCTTCTTCTTCTTCGAGTGCTCCATATGGACCCCTTGTTAACCACTCTATGTGATTTGTAGTGATCTGAGCCTGAGAGCGATTGTACATTGCGCCACTTATGCGCCTACAAGTAGGCCAGCACATCCGATTTCTGTTATGTTTATTATTTATTAGGGTAGCTTCCCTAAGTCCTACACCAGTCGTCTCCTACGACATGCCTTGTAGGTCGCAGTGGTACTAGTCTTTTCTTCCCTTGCCGGCTCGGCAAAACAAGGACGAATGTCTGGTCAATGACCAGTAACAACTGTTATAAGAAAGAAAAGATGGTGATATGTTGGGAATGCTCTGAGAAGAAATGATGAAATAATAACCAAGCAGGCACTGAAGTGGCAGGTGCCCGTCTGCCCAGCGTGTTCGTATCGCGTTGGACTACGGGTGACTATCCCTCTGTGTGTGCGGGTTCAATTCCGCGGATGACAGAAAAAGCCACAGATTCCCCAGATTTACGGTGTTCGTGGCACCGAACCGAAGGGTTACGATGTCCATGGCACCGAGCCGAAGAGCTGAAAAGCTCAAGTGCTTCTGGATCGGAAAAAAAAGTGGCAGGCAAAGTTTTCAAGAAAAAAATGGACGCCATAAGGAAACCCTGAAACGAAACTTACTTAGAGGCGAGAAATATCAGATTCGATTCCATAGTACAGATTGAGATACTTACACTGGACCAAGCGCTATGTAGACATTACTGGCAGCTCATATGTACATATAACGGTCATCATCAGGTGCCGTTCCGGCAGGCGTAGGCGATCATGAATCTCCCAAATCTCAGATGTTGACTTATGACAGTGGAGAGGTATATATATATATATATATATATATATATATATATATATATATATATACATATATATATATATATATATATATATATATATATATATATATATATATATATATATATATATTATGTATATATGTTACGGCTCGTCCGTCGCGCATATTCTGAACCTGATTCATATTTGTTAAAATCCACTAAGAACATTTATTACCAGCATTAATATCAAAAGTCTGAAGAAATAGCTTCCAGAATTATTATAGAAGAATAAACTAAAATGTCAACGTCATTATTCACAACACTCTAATTGATTATGATAATCTTTGTCCGCTCTAGTATAAGTAAATTATAAACCACTTTCGGAGATGATTTTATGATTTCAACATTTTGAGATCGTAAGTACTTTCGTCATTTTTACAGAAAAACTGCAATTATCTACGTCATTGGGCTAGACAAATCTAAATCAAATTTGATCTCAATTTTCCTTCCTTCTTTCTTTCCTCTTTCTTTCTGTCGCTCTGTACCTCTCTTATCGCTTCCTCTGTATCTCACTGTATTTTCTTTTCTAAATGAAACTATATCAGCATTCTCGCTGTAAAACAAAACTGATGTATAAGACAAAAATCAAGAAATCTGATCTGATTCATAGCTTGTAAATCTAACACGTAGTCTGTAACTATATATGCAAAATTACGAACCTTCGCGGACAGATGTTGCCGCACTTGACATAATTGCAAATCCCCAGGCGTAAGAAGCAAAACAGATTTGTGGATGAGAATACAACAATCGAAGGGAGTCTCTGTGGCGTAGTGGTTATGTGCTCACCTCTCATGCCTCTCCCTCGTGGAGTCATCGAGATATTTTTCCAGAGATCCCTGAACTCAGTGTAGGTGAGATCTAGCTCCTAGTCCTATCAGAGACGGACTACAAAACGTTGATCCCTTGTTCAAGTTGAGCACGTGAAAGAACCATTGGAAGTTCAAAATCGAGAAGAGTAGGCTGGAAACCCGCTGTCCGGACAAAATGCATTAGAAAAATTAAAAAAATTAAATTTCTACAAAATATTTCTACCATATTCTAAATTACATCGGGATCCTCGCCGGTGCTACGGAGTTCGCGCACTTCCACGGAGATCTTCTTGTGTAAGAAAGAGATCGCGACACATATGGTAACTCACCAAAGTGCAATGATGATGGTCCTATCAATCAATCAATCAATCAATCAATCATTCAACCGCTTCTAAAGAAACTCAAAGAAACATTTCAATGAAAGTCAACGCCTAAAGTCTGTGGTTATCGATAAGACTGGAGGAAAATGGATTTTCTGGATAGCTGGATTATGTTAATACTCGTGTCTTAAGATGCCTGTCTGTGAATGCCTTCTGTCAATCATGCTGTCTTTCAATTGTTTTAGATGGTCACATGTTTAGTACGTTCTAAGGTCACAATCAAGCTTTGCTCTGATGTTGTGATCTCAGAATATATATATTTTCTTTGCTTATGTGTCAGTGTTACAGTACTTACTCTGTAACCCAGGCGAAAAGATCGAATTTTCTGAACATGTTTTATCTGTGTAGACTTGGGATGGAGTGACCAGAAATCAGATTGACCATTTTTGTATAACTAAAAAATTAAGGGCTGGAGAAGACCATCATGGAAGGAGGCATACCGGCATAGAGAAGAAGAGGAAGATCATGGAGAAGATGAATTCAGGATATAACTGATGGTTTGAACATGACGGCTGCGGAGGCAGAACATCTGGCCTATGAGAGAGATACATTCCGGAGGACTGTTGGGGTGGCAAACTTCTGCCCAGGACAAGCTGTTGGATGATGATGACACAATTATGAACATCGTTGCTGGATGTCCTTGCATACAGTGGGACAGATGTAGGAAGTGATCACAATTTATACATTTATAAGATTAAAAACTGAAAATTTTTCTGCCCGAAACATTCTCATCTACAACTTAATTTGTCTTGAATCTTGCATCTCAATATAGACTGTTTAGAATTAAAGAATTAGATCTTTAATCTGCGATCTCAAATATAAGACTGTTTAGTTGAATCTATCACTTAATCTTGCATCTCAATATAGACTGTTTAGTTGAATCTATCACTTAATCTTGCATCTCACTATCGACTGTTTAGTTGAATCTATCACTTAATCTTGCATCTCAAATCTATCATGACTAGAGTTAGTTGAATCAAAGTAAGATTTAAATCTCTTAACTTGCACCATGACATCTGTTTTAGATACATTTTCATCAAATTATAATTTTTATGATGTTGGAACATTCACCCACAAATCATTGACAAATAGTTTGTTTGATTCTTTAAATTGTGTTTATTTACTAACTGTACTATTATAAATGAAGTGGGTGTAGTAATTTCCTTACCCACTTCCCTTTTAAATATATATATATTGGAGATATTTTGGGCATACCTTGACCATGAGAAGAAATGATCAAAGAATATCAAAGCAGACATTGAAATTGGAAACAAAGGGTTAAGAAGAGAGGACCTCTGAGGGAAACTATGTATATATACTTCTCTCGTACCGTTCGTTATACGTTAGATAGGGTATGCAAGTAATTTCGCCATACCGCTCTGTCCTGTGCAACTGGCTCAATCTCTTCCATAGAATTGAGTCTGATATTTCTGGCCTCATTCAGCAAAGTTCGTTTTAGGGTTTCCATGGGTACCATCTCTTTTCTTCTTTAACCCTTTGCCACAGACTTTAGTGCAGAGTTTAGTATCCTTTAATCATTTGTTCTCAAGTTATGCCCAACATATCTTCTACTTCATATAACAGTTGTTACCAGTTGCTGACCAGACATTTATCTGATTTCATAACTTCTCCCCAATTTATGTTCATTATTTTTCGAGACATCTATTTTCAAATGCATTCAACTTGCTTTCTATATCTTTAAAACTTTTCCAGCTCTCGTTGGCATATGTTAGGATTGATACAACATTTGAATTGAAAAATTGTAATTTAGTTTTAAAACTATATAACTTGCAGTTCTATATTTTATTTTGACTTTTAAAAGCTGATTGTGTTTTGACAATTCGTAGCATAATTTCCTTTTTAACATTTCATATGCAATGCAAATTACTACCCTAATCTGTGAAATGCCATGTTTAAAAAGTTAATTGCATATCCTTTACAGGACTTTGCGAATCAAACCCCAACTTTGTGACACTGTTTCCGATTTTTCTAGGCATTTTACGTTGAGTAGTTTGCATTGCTTTCTGAATGTTGCTTTCATCATCCTTTGGTAAAAAAAATCCACGCGAAACAATTTGTAACCAAACTGTCCGCAGCGTGATTCGAACTCAAAACATCGGGGTTAATAGACCGAGTCACTATCCATTAAGCCACAGAAGCCACAAACTGCGCTGTTACCTAACTATATACATCTAATAAAATACATCACAAAATTAAATAGTGAAACACGTACAAACAAAGTACTATAGTTTTACAAAATACATAAACAGTGACGATAAACAGCGTTTCGACCAACAAGGCCTTTATCAAGCGTTGCTGTTTATCGTCACTGTTTATGTATTTTGTAAAACTATAGTACTTTGTTTGTACGTGTTTCACTATTTACCAAGTTTTACTGCAGTCTTCCCTATTTCGATTTTCACAAAATTAACACTTTGATATAAGATGCAATAATCTTGTCCTTAAGATAGTTCACAAATCGAATGGAAATTTCCATGACGTTACAATGTTCACGTGCAATTGAATGATGATTTGGATAGGTCCTTGACATATTACGTATTTACAATAGTTCGTTCCAAAATTCGTGATCATCGTTACCGACCCATATAAAATCATCCACTAGACATGAATTCTTGATTTTTTACATTTTTATATAGGTAACAGTGACGACCTTCCAAAAGTATTTTTGCCCACCCAAACCTTTAGTTTTGTATAATTTTTGTTATATGTTATTACTAAAATTGCAGATATGTTGATATGGTATACTTGTCGAAATTTTACAGGTACGATTGTCAAGTTTAAAGGGTTTTAAAACCGAAGGATTGACTTCATTGCACCGGGTTTTACCCCATATGACTCGGTCCTTCTCCGCAGAAATGGCACGCCACCTGCCGAGAGTATTACACAAAGCACGAACTCCGTAGCTCCGGCAACAATCCTAGGGTCTCTGGAAAAACTGCACTCGTGAACAGAAGGCCGCGATCCGGATTCGAACCCACGACCTTTGACTCACAAGGCAAGGGCTTAACCACTTAGCCACAGAGACCCCGAGATTGTCAATTTTGTCTATAACTAAGCATTTCCGTGTTCCAAATGCAATTCAGTGCAAGTCAAAATCGGGAATCTCGTGGAATTAATCAGTTCACATTGTATCCTACCGACTGTCATTGTATAGTCTGTCCATTAATTCGTGAGCACGTTTGAAATTGATTTTCTCGAAAACTACCTGTTGGATCTCAGTGATTTTTGCAAGCAGCCTTAGAATATTCATGACGCTAGAGAAATATTTTTTCCAAGAAAATTTGATGTAGTTTGAAATATTTCTTCTTCAGGTTATATTAAAATCAACCTCACCGGATTGCACACAATAGTAACAGATTTACGGTACACAGACGCGTTGTTCTAAAATACATTATGGTAACATAGAAATATCGTGAGTATACAACAATTTCACGAAATCCCGTGTACCGAACCCAGTCGACTTTGAAAGCGAAGCATATGACGTTATAATTGGGATAGAGTTGTATAGTTATAGGCGTATCTCGCTATTTGTATGAAGCTATTGTATCATATTTGTTGGCTTATCAAAACTGACATTGATATCACATTCATAATGAGTCTGACGTGCACATTTATAACAATGCAGAAGGTTACAGTTTTACTATACCAACACTTCCGTAGGGAATCTAAGAGAGGTCATCTATATTGCGATATTCATAACCCTGAGAAACGAACGCAACTGGCGCTTGGTCTGAATAGAGAATCCTTTTCCGATGGATTAAACAGGACACAAAGTGCATTAATGTCAAGCAAGGACGGAAAAGAACAATTGACGACTTTGACATAGATGTCATAAGACGGAGCTCTTGAAAATGTTTGCGACAAATCAACTTGTTACTCTCAGGAAACTGAAATTAAAACTGCAATCAGATTGCAGCATAGACATTTCTAAAAGTACTCTATGAAAATTGTAAGAGCCGGCTTCACCTTCAGAAAAACTATAGGCGGCAGGAATATTATTTGTGAAAAGCCACATTTAATTGCTGCCTGAAGTAAATACCTGAGGCAGATCCGTGAGCGGTGGAGGCAAGGCTATGATATTGTATATTTGGACGAATCCTGGGTCAATGCTCACCACACCAATGCTAAAGAATGGCAATCAATAGACGGTGAACAGAAAAGAAAAATACCAAGCAGCAAAGGCCAGCGTATTATACTAACACATGCAGGAAGCAGTGAAGAAGGTCTTGTCCATGACGCTGGACTTATTTTCCAATCAAAAAGTACCGACGGTAGGGACTACCACACATAAATGAATGGACATATTTTCAGGCACTGGATGGAGAAATATCTACTTCCAATTCTAAACAGACCATCATGCTTGGTAATGGATAATGCATCCTATCACAACGCAGTATCAGCGGAAGACAAAGTACCAACTGCATCAAATACAAAAGATCAAATTAGGACTTGGCTTGCTAAGGAAAATGTCAGCTTCGATGATACATATTTGAAACCCGAGTTGTTGCACCTGGTGAGGATGACAAATAAGACAAAGGTGTTTCATATTGACAAAATCATTGCGGAATACGGCCACACGTCTTTGCGACTACCTCCATATCATGCTCAATCCGATAGAGCTTGTCTGGGCTAAAGTAAAAGGGCAAGTTGCCGAACAGAACAGGACGTTTAAAATGTGTGATGTTGAAGTTCTGACACGTGAGTCCTTCTCAATGATAGACATGCAGTTCTGGAAGAAGTGTGTTGAAAATGTGCTCCGAGAGGAAGACGAGTACTGGCACCGAGATGGATTACAATTTGTCCAGCCAGTAACAATTATCAACCTCATGGAATCGTCAGATTCGGGATGATACAAATCATATTTTGATTACAGACTGAGAAATAGCAACGTATACATTTCCATATCCAAATGCGTCTACCATCATACAATTTTGGTGAAGTTAAGACACCCTGGGGTCTAATGGTGACCGAAGGAGAGGACTAACTGTTGCATATTGTATCCAAGTTCACGATTGCACATAAAAGGCAACACACTCAATTACTTGACCTATCAAGTTAATATGGAGATACACCTATGAATAGAATTGACATGGACAAATTCTAGGATTACTGTAAAATCTAAAATTTGAGCCCTGTATTTGCAATTGTCATAAAAGATCAAAGGAATTCGCCGATGTCAAAATCCGTAGCATCTATGGACTACTGGTTAGCTTTATTTTAGCGTCATGGATATTCTAAGGCTGCATGCAAAAATCACTGAGATCCAACAGGTAGTTTTCGAGAAAATCAATTTCAAACGTGCTGACGAATTAATGGACAGACTATAGTATGTACGCAACATTTACTTTCATTTATAGAAGTGGAAGGTATCATTTGTTCACTATGTGACCTTTCTTTTATAATAACGAATAGGATACGCCTTTGCAGTCATTCGCCACCATTTTGTGTATCACTGTAAATTCTAAACTTTGATGATCATTTTGTTGTGCTTATGCAAAATTATATAACAAAAACGTTTTTTGCATCAACTAAGATACCTACCAATTAGTTAAACATGAATTCGTAACGTCGTGAGATATATAAGACGGCATGCAAAAAATTACTTTTATCCATCAGGTAGATTTCGTACAAATTAAACTTTAGTGTGATCACGAATTTTGGAACGAACTATAATTGTACTATTATAAATGACGTGGTGTTGTCATTACTATTACTCTGTGATCTCGCCTACAATCTGGCAACTGTCCAACATTAGTAATGGAATGCTGCTCTCTGTTACACGTGACCTTTGACTCACTTACAATCACAATATATGTAGCAGATGATGTATGAGTTTAGTTCATTCTAGAAGAAATATATATCTAATATGTTTCAGTATAGTTGAGATTATGTTGTTTATGTTTCATTCATAATACGAGTCCATTGTAACCAATGTTCAATCATGCTGGGAAATGTGAAGAAAGGTCATGCTAGTGTAGTTAATGACCCTGATGTGTCGACCGAATAAATCGAAGACAGATCGAGGAACTCAGAGAAAGAACTAAGCAGATACCAGTGGAGAAAGAGCTAAGGAAGAGAAGCTGGTGATGGATAGAACACCCATTGAGAAAACCGATCGGAAGCATTGCGAGATAGGCACTGTTTTGGAACCTGCAAGGAAACAGGACAAAGGAAAGGCCTAGACAGACCTAGAGAAGATAACTGGAGGCTGATATTAAAAGGATAGGTAAAACATGGAAAGATTTGGAAGAGATGGCAGGAGAGAGGAAGAGCTGGAATAATTTTGTTGAAGACCTATGCTCCGTTGGGAGCTGAGTGGTGAAGAAGACGAAGATAAATAAAATGTCAACTGAATTCGATCTTGTGTCTTTACTATTACATCTGTATCTTCATGAGCAGTTTTTTCTTCCTCTATTTCTGTAGCTGTTTCCTTTTCTACAGCGTGTGTAGTCGCAGACCGACAATGAACCCTCCTAGTCCCTTTATACAACATGTGGTATCCACAACCTTTGGGATAATTTTTCAGGCCTGATCCAGTGCAGATGAGATCGAGTTCCTATCGGAGAAGGACGATAAAACGTAGGTCCCGTGTTCAAGTTGAGCACGTAAAAGAACCCTTGGCAGTTCAAAATCAGAAGAGCAGGATGGAAAGCTGCTGACATCTTCCTGTGTAAAAAAAAAGAGATCAGAGCACACATGATTATTCGCAGAAACGCAATGATGATAGTCCTATCAATCAATCAATCATCATATAAAATCTGGGAGAAGACAATAATTCTGTACTTCGTTACGCCGTAATCACACTGGGAAAATACCGCTTAGCGATTGCTAATTAACACAAGTAAGATGTAGATCCCTTTCTAGTAAACCAGTTATTGAACACCAAGAAGTAAAACCCCATCCTGATTATTGGCATCACACACCGAGTTCTACCCAATCATTTTCAAGTTCTAACTTTGCATTAAAAATAATCCTGTAAAAGATTTTCCTCCAGAGTTTTGGGCGGTCCTCTATGTGGAACCGCGTGCCGACAAGTACTATCATTATTAGATTGAATAAAGTGCGAAGAATTAGGTTGACGAATCCTAACTTCTAAGTTGGCTATCATGAAGTGTACAAATTGGGATGGAGAGATTGAGAACAAAACATGACGCAGGAATTGTTAATGAATAAAAAATATAAAACAAATGAAACCCTTTTAATAAATTTATGGAAATAGAATAATATTGTAAAATAAATTGTTATATTGTTCATTTGAGGATCATCTTCATCGCACATCGGACATGTCCATATAATTGCTCCGATCTCCTCCCAAGTATGTATCTCAGTGTGTTTAGACCATAGATTCCCAAACTTTTCGGCCACCGCCAACTTTGCACAATTTAAACTTTGTAACGCCCCCCTCCACATTATAACAGTTTGCCAACGCCTCCTCCACATTATAACAGTTTGTCAACGCCCCCTCCCACATATATACATGCTCTATTTTCTCTTGACCGAGAAAATTGATATATATTTCTGTAATAGATGGTCAATTTTCAAATGATTATATGCATGAAATAGAAAATTGATAACAAATGGATCGTGTAAGACGGGCATAAGATGAATTTAAATGCAGAATTAAAATTTTAAATGATTATTCAATCGCAAAATCACGAAAAAATTTATTTAAAAATATTTATTATTAATTTCTTCTTTAAGGAGCCACTGCCCCTAATCGCCTGAACATCTCCCAAATTCTTCTGAACATCTATCGCCCCCCTAGAACGCTTCAGCGCCCACTATGGGGCGGTACCGCCCACTTTGGGAAACGCTGGTTTAGATCAACAACTCCCGTTCTGTGTTGGTTGATATATCTACTTGAGTTGCTCTATTGGTTTTAACGTCTTGTCGCACCTATGCATAACTTACGCAACCGAGATTGTTTTTTTTCCCGATCCAGAAGCACTTGAGCTTTTCAGTTTTTCAGCTCTTCGTAACCCTTCGGTTCGGTGCCACGAACACCGTAAATCTGGGGAATCTGTGGCTTTTCTGCCATCCCGCGGAATTGAACCCGCATACAAGAAGGATACTCACACGTAGTCCAACGCGCTACGAACACGCTGGGCAGACGGGCTACGCAACCGAGATAGAGAATACCCTTCTATCTTATTCGTTGAAATCTTTAGAGAGTATGCTTTCTCTTAGTGTGTCGATGATGTAGCTTTTTTCTCTTATTGCTATATATATTACATAAATATCTATATATATATATATATATATATATATATATATATATATATATATATATATACTAGCAATTGTACCCATTCTTCGCACTGAATTTAGTTTAAATCTGTAATGTTCAACCATTTTAACACTTTGCTGACCAGCATTCTAGATCATATCTCCAATTTAAAAGGGTTTTGCAAACTTCTTTCAAAATATCTTAAAAAAAATTCAATTCAGACAATTTAAAAAACAACATACCATTTGGAAATTTTCTGAGCACCATTATGAACGGTATGAAAAATGTTTTGGTCACTAAGGCATAAACCGGAAATTCGACGAACATGAATTTGGTCAGCAAAGTGTTAAAGTTACATTTGTTATCCTTTCCCGATGGTCTTCCAAGTTTTTCTCTTTATATATTATTATTAACTGTATCATTGAAATTTCTGATGCTAATTCTACATGTATATATTTCTGTGTGATTACATAAAAGATAAGATTCTCGAAACAAAGGGAGACAGACCAATAACAACATCAGATTTATCTCCTTATCGAATATTTCATTCCGTCTCTCTGTGAAAGTAGTCAAGGCGTTTACAATGAGTTTGAAGATCGTAGGTTTGAATCCGGACACGCCGAGTGGTTACCGGGGCCCAATTTGGGGTGTTAGGGATAGAACCACTGTTACCTACCACGAATTTCGTAAGAGGCGACTAATGAGTTTGGGCGTGGGGCTAGAGGGCGTGGGGCTAGCTACTCTACACCGTAAAAACACTAGATGGCTACAGAACGGAGAGCGAACCGAGTAAACGCTGACTGAATCCGGAGACATCGCCGAAGGATAAGCACCAGAGCTCCAAATAGTGCTGAAGATGTGACGTAAAATACTCCAATGCTAAGACTGCATGAAACAGATTTCTACATGAATAGGATTTATGGGGAGATCTGGTACATCGGTCTGGACGATGATCGCACGCGAGATGAGATAGATAGATAGATAGATAGATAGATAGATAGATAGATAGATAGATAGATAGATAGATAGATAGATAGATAGATAGATAGATAGATAGATAGATAGATAGATAGATAGATAGATAGATAGAAGAAGAGAGAGAGAGAGAGAGAGAGAGAATCCGGACTGCGTTTTTCGGTTCATGAGTGAATTTTTGTTCTGGAGATCCTTAATATTGTCACTGGACTATGGAGTTGGTGCTTTATGCAATACTCTCGGCAGGTTGCGTGTCATTTCTGCGGTGAAGGAGCGACTCATATGGTGATACCTGGTACAATAAAGTTAATTCTTCATCTTTAAAACCTTCCAAACTTCATTGCATTTTCAATCATATCTTTCTACTAGATATTCTCGCCACGTGCCGCTGCACGATGATTGAAGAAGTATTAGATAGACTCATGACAATGTCTCACTGAGTTGTGTGTACAGTCATTGATTTTGGTGCCTTAGTGTTTCATGTATCATTTCCATTATAAAGATTTTTTAATGGAAATGTCGATTTAACTTGCGTTTTACTTTGCAGAATTTCCTCAGATTGCAGTTAGAAGTTCGTTTTGTTAGATTTCGCCGTTGTTACATTTACAAACTGGACCGCTATTTTATTGTCAATCTGACAAGTATTTCTAATAATACAACAAGATAAGCTGCAATGGCCGGGTTACTATTAATACTAGTTAGGAAGTTCAAGATTTTTGTGTACCTGGAAAGTTAGTTAGTTAGTTTGTTCCTTTCGTACCAAAGGCAGCACATAGGGCAGAGGTTTTAGATCTCCATGTGATGCGGTTCGTTACTAGCAGTTGGAGATCTTGTATAGTTTTACATCCCAATAGTTTACTTTCTTGTAGGATTGTTCTTCGAAGAGTGGTCTTAGGTCTTCCACGTTTTCTTTTCTCAACTGGTGACCACATAAGGACTTGTCGATTTAGTCTCTTTTCGTATGATCTAAGAACATGACCTAAATATTTCCACCTTCGTGTCTTTATAATATTTGTTACGGGTTGTTGCTACCTGGGAAATTAAGTACACTCAACTAATTCTGGGAAGTACAGAATCGTAAATTGGTGATTCGGAAAATAATATCTCTGTAAAAATTCAGAAAGCAAGTCACACCACAAAAAATTAATTCATTTGATGGAGCTGTAGAATATGCCCTTTTTACACTAAACTCTTGAAATGTTTATTTGAATTCTTCTATTTCCATAACACTCTCTCTATTCTTTTGTATATTCACAATCCTGAATGTCTGTCATTTATTAATTTTTTAGCACTTTTACATCAGATATGTACAAGAAAAGGACTCAATAAATAGATCTACAGTTGGGAAATGGGCAGGAGAAAAAGAACAAATGAATCTGCTAGACTGGTTTTATGGGTCAATTAATGTACATTCAGAATGAGTCCCTTGTTAGTCATCATCATCATCATCGTGTTGCTGGTGTAGGGAATCAAGGATCTTTAGAAACTTCTGCCCTGCGTACTGACTATTAGTTTTGATGTTGATAGTTTTCTTGCAATGAAAGTTAAGCCCTTACCTTGCGAGTTGAAGGTCGTGGGTGCGAATCCGGACCGCGCCGTTCTGTTCACGGGTGCATTTTTTCCAGTAACCCATAGAATTGTTGTTGGAGCTACGGAGTTTGTACTTTGTGCAATACACTTGACATGTGGTGTGCCCTTTTGCGGAGAGGGACCGAGCCATACGGGGTAAAACCCGGTGCAATGAAGTAACTTCGTCCTCAAACTCTTTAGACTTTATTTCAGTCGAAAAATCTCCTCCCCCCCTCCTCCAATCCTCGTCCCTTGCAATGAAAGGCAGTTGTCCAGAATATTTTTCTATATTATAGTTTTCTGTATCGTTCCCCAAAGATTAACAATATGTTTTAAAAGTTATTTTTAATTTTATGACTAACAAATTTGTATTTGTTTCTTTCTGATATCAGAGGGAAACTTACTTGTTCAGTGTATCAATAATAATATTTGTGGATGGAAAACGCGTATACCTATAGAACCTCAGGAACAATGCACAATCCGCATGCTTCAGTCTTCTGTAAGGGATTAAGCATTTTTAGATCTTTTCGAAATGTTGTAAAATCAGTTATTGCATTAACCTTAATTTGACTTCATTCAGAACGAAAGAAAAACTTAACATTATCCACGTAGAAACCCCAATACTTTAGTGGTGGTATTGCATTTGCAACAGTTATTGCATTGCAATTTTTTTCCCGATCCAGAAGCACTTGAGCTTTCAGCTCTTCGGCTCTGTGCCATGGACATCGTAACCCTTCGGTTCGGTGCCACGAACACCGTGAATCTGGGGAACTTGTGGCTTTTCTGCCAGCCCGCGAAATTGAACCCGCACTCACAGAGGGATTCTTAGCTGTCGTCCAACGCGCTACGAACACGCTGGGCAGGATCGAATTAAAGGATACAAATACTTAGCGCAATTTCGATATTGTTCTGCAAAAGTGAAGAAAGAAATAATGTTTTAAATTATAAATATAAACTACAGTTATGTCCAAAATACTTCAACTGTCTCAATTTGAATTTGTAGCATCAGCCAGTTTTCTTTGATTTTGAGTTATTTCTGGATATATCTATTTGTTCTCTTCTCTGTCCATGATATACGGTGGACATACGGTGTAACCCTCATATTCCAAAAAACAAAAACAACCCGCATATATACTTTTCCATTGTGTTGTTGATTGTCCATGTTTCATATCCATTTAATATTTACATGTATATCTTTATATGTCAGACAGTACTTGTGTTAGTTGTCCAGTACTTGTGTTAGTTGTCCAGTACTTGTGTTAGTTGTCCAGTACTTGTGTTAGTTGTCCAGTACTTGTGTTAGTTGTCCAGTACTTGTGTTAGTTGTCCAGTACTTGTGTTAGTTGTCCAGTACTTGTGTTAGTTGTCCAGTACTTGTGTTAGTTGTCCAGTACTTGTGTTAGTTGTCCAGTACTTGTGTTAGTTGTCCAGTACTTGTGTTAGTTGTCCAGTACTTGTGTTAGTTGTCCAGTACTTGTGTTAGTTGTCCAGTACTTGTGTTAGTTGTCCAGTACTTGTGTTAGTTGTCCAGTACTTGTGTTAGTTGTCCAGTACTTGTGTTAGTTGTCCAGTACTTGTGTTAGTTGTCCAGTACTTGTGTTAGTTGTCCAGTACTTGTGTTAGTTGTCCAGTACTTGTGTTAGTTGTCCAGTACTTGTGTTAGTTGTCCAGTACTTGTGTTAGTTGTCCAGTACTTGTGTTAGTTGTCCAGTACTTGTGTTAGTTGTCCAGTACTTGTGTTAGTTGTCCAGTACTTGTGTTAGTTGCCCAGTACTTGTGTTAGTTGTCCAGTACTTGTGTTAGTTGTCCAGTACTTGTGTTAGTTGTCCAGTACTTGTGTTAGTTGTCCAGTACTTGATTTGTCTTTGCCGTGGCCTGGCGCATAAGGCCGACTAGCTCAGACGGGAAAATAACAATTCCCTTTTAATGGGGGATGGTTTTTATAAGTGTTTGACGCCCACCTGCCCAGCGTGTTCGTAGCGCATTGGACTGCGGGTGACTCTGTGTGTGTGTGGGTTTAATTCCGCGGACTGGCAGAAAAGCCACAGGTTCCCAGATTCACAGTGTTCGTGGCACCGAATCGAAGGGTACGATGTCCATGGCACCGAACCGAAGAGCTGAAAGCTCAGGTGCTTCTGGATCGGAAAAAAAAATAAAAAAATTAGTGTTTGATAGAATACTGTACAGTTTTCAGCAATTTTACACAATTATTTGAGTCTATGGATACTTATTGATGAAAAATATGAATAATACTATTCCTTAGTATTAAACTTAATTTGTAACATAATATAACCTTGATTTAGCATGTTGTGTTGATTTTCAAATAAATTTGTCTTTATAATACAATACTGGAATGCAAGGCCACGCGACGATTAGGGTATCTTCTTCTTCAGCCATCTCTGGTCATGCGCTTAATTTACTGTGGACCACAAACTGGGCTGTCAACTTCAGGTCTGTCAGGTTTCCCCAAAGCTTAGTTTTCAGGTCGACTGGGTGTGGCCACATGTTGCTTCTCAGCTCACCCAGGAGAGGACAGTTTTGCAGGATATGCTTCAGTGTTTGTCCCGCTTGCTGACACTGGTAGAAAGCTGTTTGGTATGATTTCCGTTAATTTTTACCTAGCCCACCGGTCTTATGTTACCGGAGACCACTGTCTTTGCGTACTGTACATTGATTTCTCTATCCATTTTATCACCTGAAGTAAAAATTGTCTAAGGTATTAGAACTCACTTGTTTGTGTGATCTCTGTATTCTGTACTTTATTGACAATGTTTCTGCTTGCCTGTTTCGCCCTTATATCTTATCTTTTTACTACTCACTTACACATAATATCCTTCACCTTTGATATTAATTTGCATCAGATGTTTCTATAAGGATTCTTCATTTTCTGTTATCAATAATTGATCATCTGCAAATAAGTTATAATTTAATCAACTTCTCATATCTCCACAAATCAAGTATTCAGTTATTTTACTTCCCATAACTGGACAAAGTACTCCATTAATCAACTTCTCATATCTCCACAAATCAAGTACTCCATTAATCAACTTCTCATATCTCCACAAATTAAGTACTCCATTAATTAACTTCTCATATCTCAACAAATCAAATACTCCATTAATCAACTTCTCATATCTCCACAAATCAAGTATTCCATTAATCAACTTCTCATATCTCCACAAATCAAGTACTCCATTAATCAACTTCTCATATCTCCACAAATCAAGTACTCCATTAATCAACTTCTCATATCTCCACAAATCAAGTATTCCATTAATCAACTTCTCATATCTCTACAAATCAAGTACTCCATTATTTTACTTCCCATAATTCAACACAGTATTCTATTAATCAACTTCCCTACATATGGAATCGAGTCCGATATCTTTCGATTGATAAGCCCTGTAATAAATCAATTAACTACACAAGTGTTTCGTCACTTTCCCCCTGCTTCATTAGTTTACTACTTCAGTGATCAAATGATTAATAATAATACCTCTCGTACCGTTATACTTTACGTAGGGCCTGCAAGTAATTTCTCCATACCGCTCTATCCTGGGCAACTCGCTCAATCTCCTCCATGGAACTCAGACCGATATTTCCTGCCTCTCTCAGCAAAGTTCATTTCAGGGTCTCCTTAGGTCGTCCTCTCATTCTTGAACCCTCTGTATCCCACTTCAATGCCTGCTTTGATATTGGTTGATCATTTCTCCTCAAGGTGTGTCCAACATATCTCCATCTTCTCTTTCTTATAATAGTTGTCACTAGTGGTTGACCAGACATGTCTCTGATTTCATCACTTCTCCTGAATTCGTTCCATTTTATATTCGTTATTTTTCGCAGTCTATTTTCAAATGCATTCAACTTGCTTTCCATATCTTTAGTCATTTTCTAAATGATTGCTTATGTCTTATTTCTAAGGGTTAGGAACTTATTGTCTGACTCTATATGTACTGTGCCCTGTAAGAAGTGAATTTATTCATTTCTGTTGTATTCTTTGCTTGTTTTAAAGGATATGTTATCGAAACGTTGCAGTGTATTGTTATTGTTTTAACCTTCTCTTCCACCATTTACCTTTTATAGAAGTGTTGGGGTGAAACAGTGATCTTGTTGTGCTTGTTTTAAGACACTTTGTAAGTGATATTCATTTTCAGGAACTGTTCTTGATGATGTGCTCCATCTTTTGTGTTTCTCTGCACCGTTATACTTTCAGTGTGACTTCTTAAATATAACATCATAAACATTTAATGGTGTCACTCTGACATCCATTCCTGATTCATCAATATCTAACAGCAACTTCTAAAGCACATTGTCTTAGATTTGCTATTATGCTTTATTGTCACATGTACTCGTAATAATTAAATCTTGTGTTAGATTTTCGTAACGATGACAATTGTCAGTGATTTTCTTCTCCCCATTTACTTATGGTGTGGGGGTGATAGTGATCTGTGTCTTGTTTAAGGCACTTTGAGCGTTATTCGATTTTGATCGTCCCCATCTGGTGCTTCTTGCTTTACTGTATATTCTGTCGAGAGACGCATTCTTTCAGTGTCAAACATTTAATCTGTGTTTTGAATTGATGCTGGTTTCTTGTCTTTTCTGATTTCTCATTTCAATTTGTTATTGTCACACTCAGCTCTTCTAAAACCATCTGTGATTTTCCGCTCATTAGCTGCTGTTATTGCCATGTACTCGTAGATTGGTATTATAAAGTCGTGTTTTAGTTCAAAACATTTTATGAGTATCACGTCTGTACAATTGTTTGCATTATTAGATAATATTTACCAAGGTTAGCGGGGACTCAATTATGGCTAACAACCCAAATCTATAAAAATTACTTTTACACTCAATAGAAAAGAACAGGTGGTCATTTTTCGGCTAGGTATAGCGCATAATAGTCTGAGGTACCATCTGCGTAACAAATACAAGATAGGTCAAACTAACGGATACACATTCAGAACGGTGACAACAACATACGTCCTGCAAGAGTTTCCAACATACAATGAACAGAGGAAACACACATGGCTAACCCCCACGTCAGTCCAAGACAAACTATATGGAAATGTAGCTAGATGTGTCAAGGTATAAGAAGATTTAGCCAGACTCAAGTTGACCGCTAACTACGTTATAAGTTTACAAGTCGATATCTGAAACTCGTTGGAAGAAAAAGGCTGGTACTGAAACAGCAATTAACTACTAACAGTTCTCAAATCAGTGATGAAATCAGAGACATGTCTGGTCAACCCACTAGTGACAACTGTTATAAGAAAGAGAAGATGGAGATATGTTGGACACACCTTGAGGAGAAATGATCAACGAATATCAAATCAGGCATTGAAGTGGGATGCAAAGGATTCAAGAAAGAGAGGTCGACTTAAGGAGACCCTGAAACGAACTTCGCTGAGACAGGCAAGAAATATCGGTCTTAGTTCCATGGATGAGAATGAGCGAGTTGCCCAGGATAGAGCTGTATGGAGAAATTACTTGCAGGCCCTATGTAACGTATAACCGAACGAGAGGAATTATTATTATTACAGTTCTAAAACACAATGTCAACACTATTTTTCTTGTTCACTATTTAAGAACTATGAAACGAAGAAAAGAACAACTCATGTAAGTATTAATGATAGTTACCCCTCTTTGTTTTATTAGGAAATGAAACGGATAATATGGGCAAAGATATAAAATGGACGGAGACATAATTTCTATTATTCTATTACAATGTTCATATACGTATTGTGGACATTTGATTACGGGCAGCATCAATTTAGATTCGATTTCGCCCGTGTGTTGCCGGGGCCCGTAAGGGAAACTAAGAACAATAATACTGCGACCTACAAGGCATGTCGTAAGAGGCGATGAGGTAAAAGCCTAGAGAAGCTAACCTAGTAAATAAAAAGCGTCGTAGAAATCGAATGTGCTGGCCTACTTGTAGGCGCATAACTGACACAACGTACAGTCGCTCTTAAGCTCAGATCACATATAGATCACAAAGAGTGGTTTAACAAGTGGTCGATATGGAACGTTCGAAAATGAAGAAGAAGATTTTGTTTTCATGTTAGGCGTCAGTACTACTTCTTTCTAATTTTGAAATGAAAACATGTCACAATGAACACTAAAAGAGCAATGTACAACACAATCTTTTTCCAAATCAGTGCCAAACCTGGACTCTGACATCAAACGATAGAAGACAACTAGTCACGACAGAGATGTAGTGTCTATGCAGAATGCTGGGAGTATCAAGAAGAGACCGGTTTCGGTATGAAGACATCAGGAAAAAGTGGGTACAACATCACTACTGAACTTCATCACGAAACAATAAAATAAATCTTTCTGCCACATAAACAGATTACCAACAGACAGTGCGCCTCAAATAGCAATGTTGCTCCAATACAGTGGGTATAAAGCAAAAGTCCGTTCGCGCAAAAGGTGGACATCAGAAATAACAGAGGCGGTGAAAAACACTATTCATGAAGCGCACAAAAAACGCGCGTTCTTGAAAACTCTTCTTACCCTGATGCAGTGAGGCAAAACTCTTCTTACCCTGATGCAGTGAGGCAAAACTCTTCATACCCTGATGCAGTCAGGCAAAACTCTTCTTACCCTGATGCAGTCAGGCAAAACTCTTCTTACCCTGATGCAGTGAGGCAAAACTCTTCTTACCCTGATGCAGTGAGGCAAAACTCTTCTTACCCTGATGCAGTCAGGCAAAACTCTTCTTACCCTGATGCAGTGAGGCAAAACTCTTCTTACCCTGATGCAGTGAGGCAAAACTCTTCTTACCCTGATGCAGTGAGGCAAAACTCTTCTTACCCTGATGCAGTCAGGCAAAACTCTTCTTACCCTGATGCAGTCAGGCAAAACTCTTCTTACCCTGATGCAGTGATGCAAGACTCTTCTTACCCTGATGCGTGAGGCAAACTCTTCTTAACCTATGCAGTCAGACAAAACTCTTCTTACCCGTGCAGTGGGCCAAAACTCTTCATACCCTGATGCAGTGCAGCAAGATCTTCTTACCCTGATGCAGTGAGGCAAAACTCTTCTTACCCTGATGCAGTCAGGCAAAACTCTTCTTACCCCGATGCAGTGAGGCAAAACTCTTCTTACCCTGATGCAGTCAGGCAAAACTCTTCTTACCCTGATGCAGTGAGGCAAAACTCTTCTTACCCTGATGCAGTGAGGCAAAACTCTTCTTACCCCGATGCAGTGAGGCAAAACTCTTCTTACCCTGATGCAGTGAGGCAAAACTCTTCTTACCCTGATGCAGTCAGGCAAAACTCTTCTTACCCTGATGCAGTCAGGCAAAACTCTTCTTACCCTGATGCAGTCAGGCAAAACTCTTCTTACCCTGATGCAGTGAGGCAAAACTCTTCATACCCTGATGCAGTGAGGCAAAACAGGATTAGAGAAAAGGAAAAGAAACTGCTTCTCTTTTCCTGTCGTACTTATTGAAGACTTCTGCTACGTTATTCCGTATGTTTTGTGTCGCTATATCTTTTAGTTGGCTGATAAACAACATACTATACAGACAAATTACATACTTTGGTGACATCAAGCGTCACGATGGCCTGGAAAGAACAATACTAGAGGACAGGGTCCCAGGACGCAGAGGCAGACCAAGATGAAGATGGCTATAAGATATTAAAGAAAACATGAAAATGACCATCGACGAAGTGGGTGAACTGGCAAGAGACAGAGTGAATTTCAGATGTGATGCAAAGAGAGCAACGTTCTATAAAGGATACGCACCTTGATGATGATAATATCTTTTAGCTAATACTTTTTTTTTCAACTTTCAGTTTTTCATCGATTTATGACGTAAGCTTCTTACGTGGCAAGAAACAATTGAAGCTATTAAGTTGTTGTACACAAGACAGCCATATTTAAAGTAGATAATTTCTCCTTTCTCTTTCTGAATCTCTCTTTTTCCTGCTCCCTTTCCTATGCTAACTTTTACGATCTCTCTCTCTCTTTCACGTTCTTTCTCTGTCCCATATTTGTATATATATATCATCATCAAGTAGCTTGTTCCTTCCGGAACTTAGCTCCCATGACAGCAGTCCTGGAAAAACTCTCTGTTCTGTGCAAGTTGATCGGAGTCAGCAGCAGTCATTCTCATATCGTCAATGACATCTTGCACCTATCGTCTTCTAGGTCTTTCTCTCATTCTTCTTCCAGGCACCATTCACTTCAAAATTATCCTCTCTATGCACTCATGTCGTTTGATGTATCCGACATATTTAATTTTTTCTTGATTTTATGTTCTTTGTTAGCCAACTCTCTTTAATATCAAGCTGTTGGTTCTTTTCTCTGTTCATGATATTCTAAGTACTCGTCTGTAGCATTTGCATTCAAAGACATTATTGATCTTCTCCGCCGCTTTATCACAATATAATATATATATATACATTATCCAAAACGATAAACATAGACAAAACAGTCTAACATTTTGATTAGTATATTTTACAAATAACAAGGCAAGTAATTGAATGTTGATTACCGGTTTTGTAAGTAAAACGTAAGATGAAACATTTAGACCAGCGTTTCCCACAGTAGGCGGCATCACCCCCAGTGGGCGCTGAAACGTTATAGGAAGCGATAGTGGGTTCAGAAGAATTGGGAGGGGGAGAGGGTGGTGCGTTCAGGCGATTAGGGGTCGGTGGCTCCTTAAAGAGGAAATTAATTATAAATATTTTTTAATAAATTATCTTCGTGATTTTGCGATTGAATAATCATTTTAAATTTGAATTCTGCATTTTAATTCATCTTATGCCCGTCTTACATGATCCATTTTTTCATCAATTTTCTATTTCATGTATATAATCATTTGAAAATTGACTATTGTATTAGAGAAGTATATATCAATTTTCTATGTGAAAGAGAAAATAGAGTATGTATATATGGGAGGAGGGGGCGTTGGCAAACTGTTCTAGTGTGGAAGGGAGGGGGCGTTAGAAAGTTTATGTTGTGCAAAATGGGCCCTGGGACGAAAAAGTTTGGGAATCTATGATTGAGACCTTAATATCTTGTAAAAGAATTGTAAATTAGCATATGCTGTTGAATACTCATGAACATATTAATATCACACTTATAAAACTAAAATTGAACATAAACTCTATGTAACGCACGAGAAATCTACCCAGAAGGAACTCAAAATCAAAGAAACTGATGTCCAATGTAACAAATAAGAAAGAGGAAATTGAAGTAGTTTGTGCATATAAAGAGACACAAACTGCTTGAGAAGACCATCATGGAAGGAGGCATACCAGCAAAGGGGAGAAGAGAAAGACCACAGAGAAGATGTATTCAAGATGTAACTTATGGTTTGAACATGACGGCTGCAGAGGCGGAACATCTTGCCTATGACAGAGAGAGAGAGAGAAATTCCAAAAGACTGTTAAGATGGCAAAGTTCTGCTATGGACATGCTATTTAATGATGGTGAATACACGAGACACTCGTTTATAGACAAACGACTCACATTATCGTATCTGTGTTCCCTATATGGCCCAGTACATCTTCCTAGAAATGGCACGTCACCTACTTAGAGCATTGAAAAAAGCTCGAGCTCCGTTACTCCAATATTAACCATAAAATTCTCCGAAAAATACACATTAAAAATACCGTGGAAAACTTCCACACGTAAATCCCTTGCAAATCTGGATAACAAAACTAATTAGATACAAATTCATCAAGAGAGAAATGAATTCATCAAAAAATGAAAATTGGATTCATCAAGAGAAAAATATATTCATTAATCAAGTAATATATTCATCTAATAGTAACGGTATAAAACCAAAGGATTGACTTCTTTGCACCGGGTTTTACCCCATATTGCTCAGTCCCTCTCCGCAGAAATTATACTGCTAAGAGTATTGCGCAAAGCAGGAACTCCGTAGCTTCGGCAACCCCCCTAGGTGTCTCTTAAAAAGAGGAACTCTTGAACAAAACGGGGCGGTCCGGATTCGAACCAACCACCTTCAGAACGCAAGGCAAGGCTTACCCCTATTGCTACATAGACCCGCTATATCAGTTCTTAACAGTTATCAGGCCCGGCTGCCCAGTGTGTTCGTAACGCGTTGGACTGCGGGTGACTAGTCCTCTGTGTGTGGGTTCAATTCGAGGACTGGCAGAAAAGCCACAGGTTCCCAGATTCACGGTTCGTGGCATCGAACCGAAGGGAGTTACGATGTCCATGGCACCGAGCCGAAGAGCTGAAAGCTCAAGTGCTTCTGGATCGGAAAAAAAAAAACAAAAACAGTTATCAGAGGACTATCATCATAACACTCTGGACATGTCAATGGATGCTCCGATCTCCCGCTATATATTCATCATGAGAGTACATGAATGCAAGTTGAATGCATTTGAAAATAGATGTCTGCGAAAAATAATGCATATAAAATGGAACGAATTCAGAAGAAGTGATGAAATCAGAGACATGTCTGGTCAACCACTAGTGACAACTGTTATAAGAAAGAGAAGCTGGAGATATGTTGGGCACACCTTGAGGAGAAATGATTAACGAATATCAAATCAGGCATTGAAGTGCGATGCAAAGAGTTCCAGAAAGAGAGGTCGACCTAAAGAGACCCTGAAACGAACTTTGCTGAGAGAGGCAGGAAATATCGGTCTCAGTTCCATGGAGGAGATTGAACGAGTTGCCCAGGATAGAGCGGTATGGAGAAATTAATTGCAGGCCATATGTAACGTATAACGGTACGAGAGGAATTATTATTATTATCATCATAACACTCCGGACATGTCAATGGATGCTCCGATTTCCCGCTATATATTCATCATGGGAGTACAATCATATTCATCATGAGACATAACTCCGAACTTAAAACTCCACAGTATATAGAGTCTTCTACAATAGAACATCAGGAAAGAACTCGAGAGGAAGACCACGAAAAGGATGGTTAGATGGCATAGGAGAATCCTGTTAAAGAACAAAAATAACAGTCACCCTAGCCACCAGAACAGCGCAAGACAAAGACAGAAAACCACGACACTGGCCAACAACTCGGTAGAAGTGTGACGACAAAAGAAGAAGAAGAAGAAAACTGATACAGAAACGTATAGTTTTATTGGAAACATCTGGATTTACTTTTAGAGCAAATATATGTTCTATAAACCTATTTGCTTGTGTGCCTTTACAATTATAATTTTCCAATGTGTTTTTCGATTATAATTTTCGAATATGTTTTTCGGTTATAATTTTATATTGCGTTTTTCGACTTTAATTTTCGAACCTGTTTTTTCGATATAATTTTATAGTGTCTTTTTCGATAATAATTTTCAAGTGTGTTTTCCGATTATAATTTTATGCCGTTTCCGATTATAGTTTTTGAGTGTGTTTTTTCAATTATAATTTTCAAGTGTTTTCCGATTCTAATTTTATAGTGTCTTTTTCGATTAGAGTTTTGGAGTGTGTTTTTTTTAATTATAATTTTCGAGTCTATCTTTTAATTATAATTTTATAATGCGTTTTTCGATAGAAGTTTTCGAGTGTGCTTTTTTAATTATAATATCTACGTTATCTGACATTGGATTATAAATTTATTCTAACATTTTGATGCCACGTCTGACATTTCAGGATTAACAGAAACGTCCGCCATATACAACTGAAGGGCGGGACATTCAAACCCACTCCACTTGACGATATCAGTTACATGGCACGTGCAAACTCCTACAGATTGTTTTATTTCAGAAACATCACGCCACGGGGTCCAGGGTAGTCTCCCAAAGTGTGTTCAGCTGATGTGATGTGGGACGTAGAGGTTTCCATCAATAAACATCTCTAGTACTTCCCGTTCTTAACAAGAGCTGGGTTCGATTTTCCCTTGCGGTTCTTTGTTCTGCCTTCCATACGGCATTTTGGTGGTTGTTATTCATATTTTATTTAAATATCCCCAAGTGTACACATTAAACCAAGCGCGTGTGTATGCATTCACAGAAATACACACATACAACTACTAAAATACGCAAAGAAACACACGTGATAATTTTATTATTGTAAAAATCAACAATGCGTTGCCCATGTGACCCCAGGGCCCTCACATTGAGCAAAGAATAGTAACGCTGCGACCTACAAGGCATCTCGTAAGAGTCGACTACGGTAGGGGCCTAGGAAAGCTACCTTAATAAATAAAAAGCGTCGAAGAAATCGGATGTGTTGGCCTACTTGTAGGTGCATAACTGGCACAACGTAAAATCGCTCTTAGGCTCAGACCACATACAAATTACAAAGAGTGGTTTAATAAGTGGTCGTTATGGACCGTTCGAAGAACCAGAATCAGTGCGTACATGCATACCCACATTAAGATTTAGTGGGAAGCACAGATAGAACACGCGTGTTCACAATCACTTTCTATACAACACACTAAACCATATTAAAGAAAATAACACAAAAGTGTACCAGCAGTAGCCGTACTGAATACGTACAGGTACAATCACTTTTAGTCTACACAAAGACAGCACACACACACATACATACTCATACACACAGTTCTCATTCATCCCCCACATAACACCAAAATGATGCCGGATGTATCACATGGCACTAGTTACTTCTAAAACACTCTACCATCTGTTATATATAGAATACTATAGATTAGATTACATATGTGGTTTCATTGTCATATTCTATAGCAAGTTATTGTACCTTCACTACAACAAAATGTACTACAATCACACTGAATAAACAAATGATGACTAAAAACTTGAATACACACTATGCTAGTTTGAATAAACACCAAACTGGTAAAGTGACTAGAATAGAAACCTTTGAATAAACACAACAAGAGACTGAATGAACCTTTGAATAAACACAAACTGTTAGAGACTAGAATAGAAACCTTTGAATAAACACAAACTGGTAGAGACTAGAATAGAAACCTTGAATAACACCAAACTGGTAATATGTTCAATGACCTAATATAATGACTGGAGAATACGCCATGAAATGTATATCGTATTTAACCATCTTAATTAACACTCATAACTCAGTAACGAAAACACGTTAAAAGTAGAAAATGGTCGAGTTTGCCTACGCATTTCTGCAAAAATAAACTGTCGAAATTTTCACGATTTCAGGGCTTAGCGTTGTCAAGTTTTTCACGGGAAGCACGAACAATCAATCAGTTTTATAACTGAGATATAATTTTGTAAATCTCTTAGAAAAATGGAAAAGTCAGTCATGTGGGAAATAATTTGAACAAATAAATTCTGTTAACTGTATCATTGAATCAATCAAGATGAGCGTCTGGCAGAATGTATTAGAGTGCGTCTCTCATGCTCAATTGTTCAATTCCCGTGTTCAATTTACAGTAAGACCAAGAATTATTTTCTGTTGGTGGGAATAAATAAACAATCATGGACAGAAACATGGAGCACAACTAAAATAAAAACGCATAAATTGCAACCATAAACCATCTGGTGTCTGCGCGGAATAGAAGGACTGAGATGGTATGATACGGTCACATATGAAGAGTTTATGGAGAGAACAAGACATATACCAGTGAACCAAGAGGTGAAAAAAGACACTGGCGTTGGATAGGACACACCTTGAGAAAATCCGTAGTGAATACAACAAGAAGGGCCCTTTCCTGGAACCCACAGGGAAATCAAAAGAAAGGGGAGGCCTAGAAATACATAGAGACAGTGGCGGCTCGTCATTAGGGGCCAATGGGGCCGGGCCCCACCAAAAATAATGTGTAACTTGTATTTATTATTTTATAAATTGAAATATAACCTAACCCAAAACCATGATTTTCTGAACATTTTTGTCTGGCCCCACCAACAAAATTGAACACGAACCGCCACTGCATAGAGAAGAGATTTGAAGGCAGAGATTAACAATATACGGAAGAGTTCGAGAGAGCTGTAGGAAATGGTTAAAGAAAGGACGACATGGTATAAGTTGGTTGAGAGCCTATACCCTAATCTGACTAAAAAGGCATGAAAGGAGAGGAGGATAAGATAAGGGTGGGGAGAGAAGAGATGACAGCTGTAAGTAAAAAACAATAAAATCATAGTTTTGTCTGTGATTGGAAAACGTGCTCAACGGTATCGATCCGTTTAGACGACCCTCAAACTGAACAGAAGGAAAAGATCACATTTATTGACAAAACGTTACAATACGATCAAGAGATTTAAAAACACAAAAATAATGCAACGTCTCATTTCTCTCAACACAAGCTGTCCGATTAATGTCGTCTGAGGAAGGATAATAAAATGAAATACTTCACAACAAAACAGAACATTTTGGAAAGTATTTTTAGCATTGTTGTTGTTGTTGTTTTTGTTTGTTTTTGTTTCGCCTGCTTTGACTTAACGATATAGTGGAGGACTGCAGTAAAACTATGTAGCAATGACGAAACACGTAATAACTTCAAAAGTAGTCATAACGCCTAATATGGCCCTTCTGACTGCTTTTTCCGTGAAGGTTTCCTTTTATTATCCTCAGAGTTCCTCTAGATTCATGCGAACTTTTATCCATTTTCAGAAGTAGTGGTGATTTAGATCGCAAAGTTATACCCCATACCGTAAAAAACACTAGATGACTACAGAACGGAGAGCGAACCGAGTAATCGCTGACTGAAACCGGACACATCGCCGAAGTATAAGCAGCAGAGTTGTTCAAATGGTGCTGAAGATGTGACGAAAAACACACCAATTCTAAGGCTGCATGAATCAGATTTCCACATGAATAGAATTTATGGGAGATCTGGTACATCGGTCTGGGTGGTGATCACGAGAGAGAGAGAGAGAGAGAGAGAGATACAAAGAGAGAGAGAGAAAGAGAGAGATCGCAAAGATGGATGGATGTGTGTAGTTAAACCGTTTACCGACTGCAGGCAGAGAAAGTGTTTACCTAAGCTGAATCCCAGAATTTCTTCCATGGGACGTGGACACTAGAGCTGTATGTTAACAGCTTCTCTATCAGGTACCAATTGCTGATGTTGATATTATAAGTAGTGAAGAGTAAACTCTCCATCTTCGAAAGCTCCATATCGACCACTCTGTTAAGCACTCTGTGTGACTCGTATATGTGATCTGAACCTAAGAGTGATTGTACGTTGTGCTAGTTATTCGCCTACAAGTAGGCCAGCACATTCGATTTCTGCGACCTTTTTTATTTACTAAGGTAGCTTCCCTAGGCCCTACCTCAGTCCCTCTTGACATGCCTTGTAGGTCGCAGTGTTACTATTCTTTGCTCCCTTGTAAGCCCCGACAACATACGGGCGGATTGTTGTCTAAGAGGGAGGTTATTTCTCTCCGCAGAGAGGGATCACCAGAGGTTGAGAGTATTGCACAAAGCACGATCTCAGTAGATCAGGCAACAATTCTAGTGATCTGCTGATAAAGACAAACGTGAGTTGGAATCGAAAGCACAATCTTTGAAACGCAAGACAAGCGACTTGATCACTTCACTACAGGGACAACATCGCCTCTCCCCAACCACCCAACCGTGTAGTTATATATCCAATAGTTATCAGTAGAGGATAGACTTTCTAACATTTCTATACATTTTGTGAACTAGTATAGTAACACGCATAACATACTTTCCGACAGCTATGTTATTGCATATGTTGTCAACATTATCCATTTGTAACACGCCTACAAGTCTTAGGGTCTCTGTGGCTGAGTGGTTACGCCCTTTGCCTTGCGAGTCGAAGGTCGTGGGTTCGAATCCGGACCGCGGCCTTCTGTTCATGAGTGCAGTTTTTTCCAGAGACCCTAGAATTGTTGCCGGAAGCTACGGAGTTCGTGCTTTGTGCAATACTCTCGGCAGGTGGTGTGCCATTTCTATAGAGAAGGACCACGCCATATGGGGTAAAAACCGGTGGAATTAAGTCAATCCTTCGGCTTTAAAACCCTTTTTAAACACGCCAAACATACTTTCCAACAGCTATGTCATTGTGTGTTGTCAACACTACACACTTGTAACACGTCTAACATACTTTCCAACAGCTATGTCATTGCCTACGTTGTCAACACTACACACTTGTAACACGTCTAACATACTTTCCAGCAGCTATGTCATTGTGTGTTGTCAACACTACACACTTGTTACACGTCTAACATACTTTCCAGCAGCTATGTCATTGTGTGTTGTCAACACTACACACTTGTAACACGTCTAACATACTTTCCAACAGCTATGTCATTGCCTACGTTGTCAACACTACACACTTGTAACACGTCTAACATACTTTAGAACAGCTATGTCAATGCCTATGTTGTCAACACTACACACTTGTAACACGTCTAACATACTTTAGAACAGCTATGTCATTGCCTACGTTGTCAACACTACACACTTGTAACACGTCTAACATACTTTAGAACAGCTATGTCATTGCCTACGTTGTCAACATTACCCACGTGTCCACACAAACGATTTGCTGCTGTTAAATATTTAAAAAGAAATCAGTTTAAATGCTTTTTGCACGAACAGGTTACTGAGCGGTTAAAAAAAGAAATATATCTGAATTTGAAAGATTTGAGTTCAAGACCACGTAAAGCTTTTATGTTTTAGTGTATTGCAAAAGCACGTACTCCGCAGCTCCGACAAAATCCTAGAAGTCTCTAGAAAAATGCCGTCGTGAACAGAGCGTTACGGTCCGGATTCTTCTTCTTCTTCAAACGTTCCATATCGACCACTTGTTAACTACTCTTTGTTATTTCTATGTGATCTGAGCCTAATAGCGATTGTACGTTGTGCCAGTTATGCGCCTACAAGTAGACCAGGACATCATTTTTTGATGATTTTTATTTACTAGCGTAGTTTTCCTAGTCCCAGCTTAGACGCCTCTTACGACATGCGTTGTAGGTCACAGTTTTACTATTCTTTGCTCCCCTTGTGAGCCCTGGCAACACATGGGCTGGTCCGTGTTCGACAAATAATCAATATAAACAAAAGCTTCTTCGATATTTATTCTTTTATCGATAAATACATACATATTTATAGATATATTAATCCATTAATCCCTTCCTGAGACTTTTCAATATTTATCTGTAAAATTATATTTTTACTGGATTTTTAGTAATCTTATTATTTGTTGGTTCCCTTATTATGATTCGTTGTTATATTTGTTATATTTGTTATATTTTGTTATATTTGTTATATTTGGTTATATTTGGTTAATCGGATTTATACAAAATGAGAAAATTATCTTACTTTTACTGATAAAAAATTTAAACTATTAGTAATGTAGTTTTATAAAGCATAACAACAGACTAGGTCAACGTTTTAACCACAAAGCCTTTATCAAGCAAATTATAGAAATATGTTTGTTTTTTTAAAAAGTATTGTATGATAAGTAAAACGGCGTATAGAAAAGTATTGACTGATAGAATGATTGATAGCAGCATCATCATTGCACTTCGGTGAGTAACAATGTGGGTTTCGATCTCTTTCTTACACAGCACAATCTCATCTGCAGTGCACGAACTCCGTAGCACCGGCGAGCGTCCACAGAAATGCACATATATTCACAGAAATGCACACATTTATATTGTGAAACAGACTAACACATACACACATGATCGCATTTACAGAGATTTACTAATATTTGTGCATGGATGTGCAAGGAAGGTTAGCTGCCCAGTTGATACCAGATCTCGCTCGAGTGTCAATGTTCTCATATTACAGTGTTAGGCTTTAGTACACGAAAGCTCTCTGCTGTATCAATACGTTGATAATAATCGATATTCAAGTTGTATTAGTTGTTATCTGCTGAAACATAATGAGAACGAAAGAGTGAAAGTGATATTGACTTGGGAAATACGATGCAGGGAGATAGCGACATATTGGTGAGAGTGAAGAGAGATTGTGAGGGAGTGTGTGAGAGGGTGGAAGAGTGAGAGAGAAAGAGAGGATGTGTGTGTGTGTATGAAAGAGAGTGAGATAACGTTGGGTTATTGAGAGAGTTAGAGATAGTTGGTCTGACGCCCCAGTGGTTACCGGGGCCCAAATTAGGGGGGGGAGAATAGAACCACTGTTACCTGCCACGCATGTCGTTAGAGGGGACTAAGGAGGTTTAGATGAAATCGGATGCACATGTCTTAAACGTGTAGAAATCTATGCGTTTAGGGGCCTACCAAAACAATGTGCAACGTATACACGTTCTTGACAAAGATCAAACGTATAACACAAAGAGTGATTAAAATTGGTCGTAAAGAACGAACGCAAAGAAAAGAAGTTTGTGTGAGAGAATTGGAGGATGAGAAAGAGAGAGAGAGAGAGAGAGTGGGACAGTGATATGCTACTGAGAAAGGAGAGAGTGAGAGTGAGTTGGTGTGAGGGAATGGGAGACAGAGAGAGAGAGTGAGTGGGGTAGTGGTATGCTACTGTTGAAAGAGAGAATGAGTTGGTAGGAGAGAGAATGAAATAGTAAGAAAGGATATTTGTGTCAGAGTGGGAGAGAGATAATGGCACAGGAGAAGATGATGGCACAGGGAGAGAGATAATGGCACAGGGAGAGAGATGATGGCACAGGGAGAGAGATGATGGCACAGGAGAGAGATGATGGCACAGGAGAGAGATGTGGCACAGGAGAGAGATGATGGCACAGGGAGAGAGATGATGGCACAGGGAGAGATGATGGCACAGGGAGAGAGATGATGGCACAGGGAGAGAGATGATGGCACAGGGAGAGAGATGATGGCACAGGGAAAGAGATGATGGCACAGGGAGAGAGGGGAGAGAGATGATGACACAGGAAGAGATGATGCACAGGAGAGAGATGATGGCACAGGGAGAGATGATGGCACAGGGAGAGAGAGGATGGCACAGGAGAGAGATGATGGCACAGGAGAGAGATGATGGCACAGGGAGAGAGATGATGACACAGGAGAGAGATGATGGCACAGGGAAGAGATGATGACACAGGGAGAGAGATGATGACACAGGGAGAGAGATGATGGCACAGGGAGAGAGATGATGACACAGGGAGAGATGATGACACAGGGAGAGAGATGATGGCACAGGGAGAGAGATGATGACACAGGAGAGAGATGATGACAGGGAAGAGATGATGGCACAGGGAAGAGAGATGGCACAGGGAGAGATGATGGCACAGGGAGAGAGATGATGACACAGGGATATGCTACTGAGGAAGGAGAGTATGTGTTATATATAGGGAGCTTGTATTAGGGAGAGTGGCAGAGTGAGAGAGATGGTGTGGGTGTGAGAGAAAGTGAGACGGTGATATGTTACTAAGTAAATGAGAGAAGTGAAGTGTTAGTGAGTGAGTGAGTGAGTGAGGGAGGGAGGGAATGAATGAATGAGTGAGACATAGTTATGTTACTAAGACAGCAAAAGGAAATGTGAAAGTGAGAGAGTAAGAGATAGATAGAAAGAGAGGGGAAGAGAGAGAGTTGGAAAAAGTGTAATATTGAAATACTACTAGAAAGGATTGGGAGATGGAAAAGAATGAAAATACAAACAATGGAGAGAGTAAGAGATAGATAGATAGAGAGTTGGAAAAAGTGTAATATTGAAATACTACTAGAAAGGAGTAGGAGATGAAGAAAAGAAAGTAAGAGCGGAAGAAATGTATGAAGATGAGAATATGCAAAACATATAAAAATGACAAACAATGAGAGAGAGAAGAGTGAAAGAAATGAAGATGAGAATATGCAAAACATAGGTAATAACAGATTGTGCAGTATGTCTCATGTGAAAGAAGAGAGAAGAAGTGATAGATATCATCAAATAGCTTTTCCCGGCAGAACTTTGTCACCTAACAGTTCATTGGCATCACATGCCAGATGTAACACCTTCACAGCTTTCATGCTCAAATAATCGGTCGTATCCTGATTCCATCTTCTATGTGGTCTTCATCTTCTCCTCTTTGCCGAGATGCCTCTTTTCATAACCGTCTTTCCAACCCTTCGTGTCTTTTTATATGTTTAAAATACCTCATATGTGATAAGGTATACGATAGTAAAAAAAGATTAATAAAATTCAAGCTATTGCTAAAATATTGTTTGCTCAACCACTAGTAACAACTGTTATAAGAAAGAGAAGATGGAGATATGTTGGACACACCTTGAGAAGAAATGATCAACGAATATCAAAGCAGGCATTGAAGTGGGATGCAAAGGGTTCAAGAAAGAAAGGACGACCTAAAGAGACCCTGAAACGAACTTTGCTTAGAGAGGCAAGAAATATCGGTCTCAGTTCCATGGAGGAGATTGAGCGAGTTGCTCAGGATAGAGCGGTATGGATAAATTACTTGCAAGCCCTATGTAACGTATAACGACACGATATGAATTATTATTATTGCTAAAATAGTTTTTTGTTGTTTTAAGATGAATACACGTGACAGGAGTGAATGAATAAAATAAAAATACTGTTTGTGAAAACTGATTAAAAATTAGCCAGGCGTGATGAAAATATGTGATCATTATGAAAATGTTAATAAATGTGGATATTTGGGTGGAATGTTATATATTGTAAGGTTAGTAGACATGACCTTTGCTGGAACCCACAGGGAAATACAAGAGAAGTGAGACTAATGAATACATGAAGATGAACAGTTGTAGGAGTCAAAGAGGTTGAAGTCTTTTTAGTAGAGCTGATGAAGATAGTGTAGACAAAATTTGGTAAGAGAGACAGTTGTAGACCTGGGCTGGAAACAAGACGATTTATAATTGTTATTAGAAGTAGCAGTTGTAGTAATAGTAGTAATAGTAGTAATAGTACTAGTTGTAATAGTAGAAGTGATGGTAGTTGCGATTGTATTGGTGCTGTTAGTAGTAGCAGTATTAGAAGTGGTGATAGTGACGATAGTGGTGGTAGTAACAGTAAAAGTAGTGATGGAGGTAGTGGCGATAGTGGTGGTGGTGGTAGCAGTAGTAATGGTAGTATACGTCACAATTGTCTTCGTTTTCTTTTTTCTTTTCATTCCCAACAGAGCATAGAAGTACAACTTATCACTAACATTTATATTTGTTTCTCAATGCCGTGTTCCTAATGGAATATATTTCTTAAACCATTCTTACAAATACGTTATTAATTCCTTGCAATTTCTGTAACGAAATCATTTTAAAATATCTTCATTTGCTATCGCATTTGGGCAGAACATTTTTGGGATTCTTTTTGAATTTTAATGTTGGAATGTCGACAACGTGTGTATGATGTTGCGGGCATTTTCAGCACTCACTTCTGTGCAATTCCGCTCCTAGGAAACTAATTCTATATATTTTAAGTTTTGTTTTAAGTTTTAATTATTTTGCTTACCAGATTTTGTTGATCATGAAGTTTGATCTGCTTTCTTGTTTATTCTAATGGTGTCTTTTCCCAACTCTCCCGATATTGTACTTGCCAAGTATACAGAACCCTGATATTCTTCTATAGATTACTTACACGTTGAATAGTTCTTTTCATTTCCTTATATTCTTCTTCTTGTTTTGTCGTCACACTGCTACCGGGTTGTTTCCCAGTGTCGTTACACTGCTACCGTGTTGTTGCCCAGTGTCGTCACACTGCTACCGTGTTGTTGCCCAGTGTCGTGGTTTTCTGTTTGTCTTGCGCTGTTCTGGTGGCTTGTGTGATTGTTATTTTGCCTTCAGATTCTGCTAGCCATCTAACCATCTTTTTAGTGGTCTTTCTCCTGCCTTCTTCTCCGTGTTCTGTTGCAGAGACTGTATACTTCTATGGAGTTTGGATGCATTCTTATTAAGTGGACAAACCACTTCATTCTTTGTTTCTCAATGTAATTCAAGCAAGTTCTGTGCCAACTTTCTTTCTTATGCTGATGTTGGTGACTGTCTTTTCTAGTGTTGTTGGTAATTGTTCGCAGGCAACGTATTTCACATTTAGTTATTTTTTGTGACTGCGCTTTGCTCATTGTCCATGTTTGGCTCTGGTAACACAAAGTAGGTATAAAAATGCTGTTGATTCCCTTATATTCAGTTATATTACAGAACGTGACATATTCAATTTCATAAGAATGGAACAAAATAATGTAAGGATCGTCTATTATTAACCCGTCATTTTCTGTCTCTACCTTGGAAAAATAAACATGAACCTTACTAGTGTAACATAAACTGGTCTCTGTAAAAAAGTACCAAGTGTATCATCAGTGTCCGTTTATCCTTGATAAAATATATAATTTCCGAGGACCATTGTGGCTAAGTGTTTATTCCTTAGCCTTGTGTTCCGAAGACCGTGCCGTTCTATTCCCGAGTGTTTTTTTCCCAGAGACACTATGATTTTTCTGGAGCTACGGAGTTCGTGCTTGTGCAATATTTTCGACAGGTTTGTGCCATTTTTGCAGAGAATGAACGATCCATATGTGGTAATAACCTGTGCAATTAAGTCAATCCTTTGGCTTTAGAACCTTTTTGTTTTAGATAAAATAGCTGAACATTTACCTTAATGAATGCTGATCGCAACATTCTTAATTTATCCCTTCGCATTCTGTTAGTTGCGATAAAAGAACATTAATATTTATGCAGAATTACATGTCATAACGAAAACAAAAATTATTTTAGAAAACAAAATAAAACAACAATTTAATTTATATACACACGCATATGCAGGGTAAATAAAAAGTAAGAACAATTAATTCGATCACAGCGAGAGTTTTCGAATGCAGGATGAAATGGGTTAACTAATTCCACGTGACTGGCACTAGCATGCCCTTGTAACTAACATCTACCATGTCACTGAAACGCTACTTGAAGACCACATTAAACGTTCAATTGTGATATCCTGTGTGGGGAGAATAATCTAGAATGGAAAGTTATTCCTTGCATCTACAACAATCCACAACATGTGTCCAATATATTCATACTGCTCGCCCGAGTGGTTACCGGTGCCCAAATTTGGGGTGTAAAGAATAGAACCACTGTTACCTGCCACACATATCGTAAGAGACGACTAAGGAGGTTTGGATGAAATCGGATACATGTGTCCTAAACGTGTAGAAGTCTATGCGTTTAAAGGCCTACCAAACCAATGTGCAAGGTATACACGTTATTGCCAAAGATCAAACGTATCACAAAGATTGATTAAAATTGGTCGTAAAGAACGAACGCAAGAAGAAGAAGATTTATACTGCTTACACTGAATTACAGAATCATGAGACCGTATCGCCAGACGTAATATGTTATTTATAAATTAGTAACATATGACCGCTCCGCACACTCTGATATATATTCATAGAATATTAACATATAACTTCACCACTCACTCTTATAGTTATTCGTGAAAACATAATACATGTTTGCTCCAGTGAGGCCCAGTCATTAATCCACATCATTATCATCAGGTGCCGTGTCGGCTGGCGTAGGCGATCATGGATCTCTACAAATCTCTATCTTTGGTGTTTGCTTTCTTCTCAGATGTTGACGCTCTACCGTGCCATGAAATCAGGTCATCCACAATTTTCTCTCTCTGTCTTCCTCTGTCTCGTCTACCCTCGATTTTACCGGTTTTTCCCAATGTGTTCTAAACCTCCCTCCTCATCACATGCCCGAAAAATGATGACTGCCTCTTTCTTATATTGATGAGAAACTTTCTCTGTGTCTTGATCTCATTCAACACCTCAACGTTAGTCATTTTAGCAGTCCATGGGATTCTCATCATTCTTCTGTAAAACCACATCTATGTGGCCTCCATACATTTTTCTATCTGTTTATTTATTGTATATGACTCGCATCCGTATGTCAGTATTAATCCACATAATGATAGATATCCACTCTACACTCACATACAAATATTGAATTATACATACAAATAGATAGCACAAATAGATAGCACAAATAGAAATAGAAAGGTGGTCTCTATGGCTAAGTGGTTACACAAATAGAAATAGAAAGGTGGTCTCTATGGCTAAGTGGTTACCCTCATTGCCTTGTGAGTTGAAGGTCGTGGGTTCCAATCTGGACCGCACCGTTCTGTTCATGAGTGCAATTTTTCCAGAGATTCCTAGGATTGTTGCTGGAGCTAAAGAGTTCGTGCTTTGTGCAATACCCTCGGCAGGTGGCTTGCCATTTCTGCGGAGAGGGACCGAGCCATATGGAGTAAAACCCGGTGTAATGAAGTCAATCCTTCGGCTTTAAAACCCTTTATATCGATAGCACATAGCAATCTGGTATTCATAGAATGTAACAATACAACACTTAACAATTCATAGAAAGATAGAAATCAACAGTCAGCAATTCTTAGAGAGATAGAAATCAACACTCAGCAATTCTTAGAGAGATAGAACTCAACAGTCAGCAATTCTTAGAGAGATAGAACTCAACACTCAGCAATTCTTAGAGAGATAGAACTCAACACTCAGCAATTCTTAGAGAGATAGGACTCAACACTCAGCAATTCTTAGAGAGATAGAACTCAACAGTCAGCAATTCTTAGAAAATAGGACTCAACAGTCAGCAATTCTTAAAAGATAGAACTCAACACTCAGCAATTCTTGAGAGATAGAACTCAACACTCAGCAATTCTTGAGAGATAGAACTCAACACTCAGCAATTCTTAGAGAATAGAACTCAACACTCAGCAATTCTTAGAGAGATAGAACTCAACACTCAGCAATTCTTAGAGAGATAGAACTCAACAGTCAGCAATTCTTAGAGAGATAGAACTCAACAGTCAGCAATTCTTAGAGAGATAGAACTCAACAGTCAGCAATTCTTAGAGAGATAGAACTCAACAGTCAGCAATTCCTAGAGAGATAGAACTCAACACTCAGCAATTCTTAGAGAGATAGAACTCAACACTCAGCAATTCTTAGAGAGATAGAACTCAACAGTCAGCAATTCTTAGAGAGATAGAACTCAACACTCAGCAATTCTTAGAGAGATAGAACTCAACAGTCAGCAATTCTTAGAGAGATAGAACTCAACACTCAGCAATTCTTAGAGAGATAGAACTCAACAGTCAGCAATTCTTAGAGAGATAGAACTCAACAGTCAGCAATTCTTAGAGAGATAGGACTCAACAGTCAGCAATTCTTAGAGAGATAGAACTCAACACTCAGCAATTCTTAGAGAGATAGAACTCAACAGTCAGCAATTCCTAGAGAGATAGAACTCAACACTCAGCAATTCTTAGAGAGATAGAACTCAACAGTCAGCAATTCTTAGAGAGATAGGACTCAACAGTCAGCAATTCTTAGAGAGATAGGACTCAACAGTCAGCAATTCTTAGAGAGATAGGACTCAACACTCAGCAATTCTTAGAGAGATAGAACTCAACAGTCAGCAATTCTTAGAGAGATAGGACTCAACACTCAGCAATTCTTAGAGAGATAGAACTCAACAGTCAGCAATTCTTAGAGAGATAGAACTCAACACTCAGCAATTCTTAGAGAGATAGAACTCAACACTCGGCAATTCTTAGAGAGATAGGACTCAACAGTCAGCAATTCTTAGAGAGATAGAACTCAACAGTCAGCAATTCTTAGAGAGATAGAACTCAACAGTCAGCAATTCTAGAGATGGACTCAACACTCAGCAATTCTTAGAGAATAGAACTCAACAGTCAGCAATTCTTAGAAGATAGAACTCAACACTCAGCAATTCTTGAGAGATAGAACTCAACACTCAGCAATTCCTAGAGATAGAACTCAACAGTCAGCAATTCTTAGAGAGATAGAACACAACACTCAGCAATTCTTAGAGAGATAGAACTCAACACTCAGCAATTCTTAGAGAGATAGAACTCAACACTCAGCAATTCTTAGAGAGATAGAACTCAACACTCAGCAATTCTTAGAGAGATAGAACTCAACAGTCAGCAATTCTTAGAGAGATAGAACTCAACACTCAGCAATTCTTAGAGAGATAGAACACAACAGTCAGCAATTCTTAGAGAGATAGAACTCAACAGTCAGCAATTCTTAGAGAGATATAATTCAACACTCAGCAATTCTTAGAGAGATAGGACTCAACAGTCAGCAATTCTTAGAGAGATAGTACTCAACAGTCAGCAATTCTTAGAGAGATAGAACTCAACAGTCAGCAATTCTTAGAGAGATAGTACTCAACAGTCAGCAATTCTTAGAGAGATAGAACTCAACACTCAGCAATTCTTAGAGAGATAGAACATCATTATCATCATTGGCCTCTTTGTCTCAGGAGACAATACGTTTTGTGTCACGTAGTTTGGTCTGTGATGAATCACATCGCTTACTGTCGCTGTAATGGCCTATTCTGGAGTGACAATCTTTGCCACAGTTGCTGAAGGTGAAACTAGAGACTGAAGCTGATACATAGAATAATTTCTCTGCGTTCTCTTTTATCCCATATGACGATCTGTTTTTGAGCCAACATAGAAATGAAAACACAAATGAAAATGAACACAAATAGAATGAATCAATAATGAACACAACATAGAAATGAAAAATTCAATATAACACAAATAATGAAAAAAAATGTATAAAAACAATGAAAGAACCAACATAGAAAATGAAAACACAACATAAAAATGAAAACACAACATAGAAGATGAACAACACAACATAGAAAATGAAAACACAACATAGAAAATACGTAAGAAAGATATTCCAGAATGTAAAACATTATCATTCATCACCAGTGGCGTCGTCATTAGGGGCCAGTGGGCAGGCCCACCCAAAAAAGGGTAACGTGTATTTATTATTTTTACATTAAAATATAACCTAACCAAACCATGATATTTCCAAAATTTCTGAAAAAGCACCCAAAAAAATGATCACGAGCCGCCACTGCCACCCACACCCTGCATTGGTATTCTTTTTCTGTTCCATGGGCTCTTGTAACATCTGGTAGTTAAGTGTCTTGAAACGATAGTAACAGACAATGATTGTTGTGAAAAACAAGTAAAACACAATTGATTAAATACGAAGTCATCAACATCAGTACCAGCGATTCACTTAATCTTTTTTGCGATAAGCGAGAGGAGACAATGGTTCTATTCTTCGCTGCCCATGAAACCACACATAAGGGGGATCGAACTACCAAATATGTAATCACCAAAGCTAAATTACTTTATCATCAAAACAGGGATAAATATTCAACAATAGCAAATTGTGAACACAATTTGCATCATTGCACGAATAGTCTCCTCCGGAGTACAGCAATAACAACAATATTGATTTGAGTTGTATTAGGATTTCAAAGAAAAACCTGAAAATCAACGCCGTCAGCGGCTGTTGATTAAGAAAAAACTACAATGAACTGAGAGTACAGTGTCCAATGTCTGGTACAGCAAAGAGAATGTACATTTATACTGCATCGTGGGGTAGTAGAAACAAATCCGAGCATGGCTCCAAATATAAACAATGAACAATCATACAGAAAAAACTATCAATGACTGAGAACTTACGAATCTATACATGAAATCAATAACACGAAGAAGAATATTAAGGATGATTTAAAAAATAGGAAGATAATAAATCAGAAGGTGGAAACTAAGATAAATAAATGAATAATCAACTGTGTGTTGCCAGTACTAGCAAGGGGAGCAAGAAATAGTAATACACCGACCTACAAAACATATCATTAGAGGCGACTGAGGTAGGGACCTAGGAAACTCCCCTAGTAAATAAAAAGCGTCGCAGAAATCGGATGTGCAGGCCTCTTTGTAGGTGCATAACTGACACAACGTACAATCGCTCTTAGACTCAAATCACGTAAAAATCACAGAGTGATTAACAAGTGATCGATATGGAGCGTTCGAAGAATGAAAAATAAAGAAAGGAACAAAACAATTTGTTAAACATCAGCTCTAATCAGACAACAAACTAATTTCCTTAAATCCCCAAATGCAAAGACTCGATATATCACGATCCGTGATTGTTCTCCAAAGCGCTGTTGCAGCATCACTTAAATATTTTTGCCGAAACGTCTGTTTGTCTATGTCAACATTTCTCTAAAGACACTGTAGTATCTAATTTCACTGCATCTTCTTCATATTGTCTTACTGAAGAGACAGACATCAGGCATTTAGTTTAAAAGAAACAATATATTCAATTGTTGCAGGATTTTTAAAAGCAAAAATAATTCAATCGGATAGATTTTCCTTCTTGTCCCGTTTTTTTCTTTCTGTTTATTCAAAGAACGCATTACCTCCAGCATTCTGTAACAATAGTTTGTTCTTATTTGCGAATTCTTCTCAAATTCCAAATTGGATCTGGCTAACATGCCGTTGTGTGATTTGGAAATATCGTCGGTATTAGGAAACATAAACTACAATTTGGAGTATTTTGTTGAATTCTTTCTTTGTTTTTTTTTCTACTTTGTGAAATAGAAACAAAGCTAGTATTTCGTTGAATTCTTTCTTTGTTTTTTTCCACTTTGTGAAATAAAAACAAAGCTAGTATTTTTCCCTAAAGTTTACGTTCTTGTTATAGTTCGTTCCAAAATTCGTGATCACACTAAGGTTTAATTTGTACGAAATCTACCGGATAGATAACAGTTATGTTTTGCAAGTAGTCTTATATACCTCATGACCTTACGAATTCAGGTTTAACTAATTGGTAGATAGCTTAGTTGATGCAAAAAACGATTTTTGTTATATAAATTTGCATACACACAACAAAATGATAACCAAAGTTTAGAATTTAAATTAATTAACTGTTGATGTGCAATACTCTCGGCAGGTGGTGCACTATTTCAACAAAAAAGGAAAAAAACCGTATGGATAAAAACACGTTACAATGTGATCAACCTTTCATCTGTTGTTGTTGTTTGCGTTCGTTCTTCTCAACCAGGTTAACCACTCTTTGTAATATGTGTGGTGTGCGTCGAGAACGTGGGTACATTGCACAATGTTAGGCCGTTACGGCATGTAGAACATGCATATCCGAAGTTCGGTCAAAGCGTAGGCATATTATCTAAAACAGGACACAGATTTGTACACCGCATCTGGAGTTACACCGTGTCATGGTGTCAATTTTTATTGGTCACAAGTACGCTGACATATACGAGAATCTGTCTTATTTTGACACTTTAGACTCGTGATCACACAATATCACAACCCAAGCGCACTTGGTTCAAACACCGTGAAAGGCAGTTTGGAAGAAAATTCGTGTGAATGGATTTTTACGAACGGTAAAAATAGACCCCATGGTTCAGAAAACAATGGCAAACTACTGAACGTATAAGTGATGCCTAGAAAATCGACGACTCGTTTATTGTGGTTGATGACTAAGTCCAGTAAAGGATATGCCTCGATTTTCATTTTTCAGACTCACAAATTAACGGCTAAAAAAAAAAAATATTAATATAATCTTCTTCTTCTTTAGCGATCTCTGGTACTGTGGACCACAAACTGGGCAGTCAGCTTCAGGTCTGTCAGGTTTCCCCAAAGCTTAGTTTTCAGGTCGACTGGGTGTGGCCACATGTTACTTCTCAGCTCACCCAGGACAGGACAGTCTTGCAGGATATGCTCCTGTGTCTGTTCCTTTTCTGAAAGCTGAGAAAGTTTTCTGTTTAGGTTTTGTACTGTGCTGTCAGCGGATTTATGCTGCCAGGGCTTGTATAGCTGACAGTGAGTCTGTAAGAAATACCATCTTGCCTGCAGGTGCTTGCAGCTTATTCATGTGATGTGCTGTCATCAGAAGGGCTAAAAGTTCTGCTTTGTAGTTGGAACATATTCTTCCAGTAGGGGCCGCTAGAGACACAGTAGTAGCATCTGGGTGCCTAATGTATACTCCTGCTCCACCATTCAAGGATGCCTCCATTGCCGATCCATCTGTGTAAATTCTTGTCCAGCTATCTTCTGGAAACATGTAATGGAGATGTTCCATTGTAGTTGCTTTCTTCACTAGATTAGGCTCGGCATCTTTGTTTAATAATTTAGGAATGGAGGTTGAGAAGTTTAGTGCCACTGAGTCTGGTTCCCAGTGATCAAAAAGTAATTCTTCAGGTATGGAATTATGATTTAGTAGTTCCAAGTATGACTTTCCTATTTCTTTTGCTTTGTGGTTTAGACTTGTGCGCTTTAGTCTGTTTTAATATATTCAGAATTATAATACTTTGTGATTTTCAAACTGTGCCAGATTTCAATCTGAAGATTTTCAATATTTTTATATTTGCAAATTTTTGTTTTTCTATTTTTCAGTTCTAATGATGTCCTGAGACAACCTAACTAACACAGTGAAACAGTACTTGATATACAACTACAGAATACAATGAGGTGTATTCAAGAAAAATCATTGCAGATATAGAAAATATTTCAAGAGAACAAAATAAAATAAATACATTTTAATGATAGGGAAAGTTGTGATATTTTTTGTGTTTTAGAGTTACCTCAAAATTGATTTCCTGTTTTTATCATCAAAAGTGACCGAAATGTACTCGGTATCCAACAAGCACTTTTTATTATTTAAATTTCTCGTATCTGATTCAACATATTTTACAATGAACAGCTGTTTCAAATATTTCCATTCTTTAAATTTCAGAAGTAATTTATTTCTAAAGGATTGAAGACACCAAATTATTCTGAATAATTGTTTATTTGTTTCGCTAATATCTACAGTTGATGTTACTGAATTTTTGTTAATCAAATTAACTCTTAGTGTACCAGGGCAAAAGCCATGTTTTTACAAGCCATTTGTTTTTAGAATAATAAACGTCATTTAGATTGGCTCCTGTTAAAAAAGTGTCCAACTCAAAGCCACATAGTGTTGTATTTGGTCCACAAGTAGTTGATAGAATATAAAAAAGACAAATTGAAAAAGGATTTAAACAGTCTGATGAAATTTTGGAAACGTTTGCAAAATTTTAACATTTATGGTAAAGCGTTCACAGTTGGATGTCTTGTTCCCGGATGATGTGTATTTATTATAATAAATGACGTCAAGTACTACGTCATACAAACAATAAACAATTTGGTCTTTCATCTGAACCTACTGTTGTGTGAAATTTTTCCTGGAATTGAGTATTGAATAAATTCTAGTTTTAGAATAACAAAACAATATTTACACATTATTAGAAATGTGAAGTCAAGATAAGTTTGTTATCACCGATACTCTACAACGTTCTGAGACAATGTTGGGATACAGAACACGTTTCTTGGATTACTCTCACTTTACTTATGAGCTTACCTGAGCTTACCTGAGTTCAGTTGAATGACAGAAGGGTAAGGTTAACCCTGATCTTCCACTAACAAGTTGGCTGTGGTCAAGAAGCAGTATGATCAGACATCCTGACAAAGCACACGCCATGCTCGTGGAAAACCTACGGGTGATTTCCGAGTACAGGCGAAGATCTATTGCAGAAAACTACAGGTAAGTCATCATCAAATAGCTTGTCCTGAGCAGAACTTTTCCATCCCAATAGTCCTACGGAATTTTCTCTCTATAGGTCAGATGTCCTGCTTCTGCATCAGTAATTTTCAAACCATCAGTTACATCCTGAATCCATCTTCTCCATGGTCTTTCTCTTCTTGTCTTTGCCGGTATGCCTCCTTCCACGATGTTCTCCTCGAGCCCTTCATGTCTTTTTATATGTCCAAAATATCTCAAATTTCTCTTTCTTATTTGTAGCATCAGATAGTTATCTTTGATTTTGAGTTCTTTCTGGATAGATCTATATGTTCTATTCTCTGTCCAAAAAATACGAATGACTCTTCTGTAACACTTATATTCAAAAGCGCATATGTTTTCCCACTACTTTATTAAATGTGCATACTTCGCACCAATACGTTGCCACTGGGAATATGCATGCTCTTAGTATTCTGATCTTTGTTTTCTTATCAGTTCCGTTCCATACTGTTTTTAGTTGTTTAATTTTTTGTAAAGCCATGTTTATTCTTCTTTAAACAGGTAAGTGCTTATCTTATAGTGTCGATTACAGAGCCGATAGCGAAATCGATAACACGCCTCGCTAGTAACCACCTGCCGTGCTAATTTCCTGGGGTTCGTGGCCAACTTGTGCCACAAATATTTTGCACAATATACGCGGCGGTTGGACTACAGGTTTCCTGATCCTTTACTTGGTGAATCTAAATTACAAGTACCTCAGAAGTCGGAGTAAGGCTCGCCTGGATGGTGTGGGATACTGAAAAGGAAAGCAATCCTTCCTAAAAATCAGTCAGATGTACCAGTGAAGACGCCCTGACTATGTCTTAATTTATAGCGGGTATAGAAAAAAAACTACAAATATTATCCACTGCTAAAACGTAATGTCAACTTCTAGTGTATTAAATTAACGAATATATATGTCTGAACAAGCGAAATTATTTGTATATAAATAAGTGTGTATGTATTAACGAATATGTGCGTAAATTAAATATTGTATGTGTGTATAAACTAGTGTGTATGTATTAATGTATCAGTGCGCGTATCAACACATAGGCTACTTCATTGAAAAACACGTTTTGGCCTAATTAATTGCTTACCATTTCTTCACTCTACATGTGTACATACAAATTAAGTTATAGTTAAATTACTTTTGTAACAAGTTTTGATAAATGACATGCTATTTATATATTGTACATTTATCCCTTGGTACCCCGATGTGAAAATATTAATTTCAACCCGATAACAATCAGGATGCGTTTAGGTATATTTTGAGCTAATTTGACAAGGAAACAAATCTTGACGCAATCTGCAACACCTGGCTATATGGGATCGATAAACCGGTACTGTCTGCGGCACGTGGTAGTTAATGTATTAAAATGTATGTACGTTAACGAAATTATGTTTGTATTACTGAATATGTATGTGTATTAACCAATTTGTGCGTATTAACCGTTATGTAAGGGAATTATCGACGTCAATCGTCACAACTCAGTGGTTCCATTTGTTCAACAAGCTGAAGGTAGCAACGCCTGATCAGTGTGATACTACCACAGTCAAAGCAACTGCAGAAAACGTGTAGAAAAATGTTCCCTAATCAGTAATTGATGTTTAGTAATCAATAACCAATAGCGATATCTATCAATTCTGATGATGCGAGTCATTGACAATTATTTTTTTAAATCGAAAATCTCTGAGGACCACAGAAATGTGGTTTTACAGAAGAATAATGAGAATCCCATGTACTGCTAAAATGAGTAATGTGGAGATGTTGAATGAGGTTAAGACACAGAGAAAGCTTGTCATCAATATCAGAAAGAGGTAGTTGTAATTTTTCGATCTCGTTCTTCTTCTTCAAACGCTCCATATCGATCTCTTGTTAACCACTCTGTGTGATTTATTTATAATCTGAGCCTAAGACCGATTGTACGTTGTGTCAGTTAGGCACCTACAAGTAGGCCAGCATATCCTATTTCTGCGATGCTTTTTATTTACTAGGGTAGCTGCCCTAAGTCCTACATCAGATGTCTCTTACGATATGCCTAGTAGGTCGCAACGGTACTATTATTTGCTTCCTTTCGGGCCCCTGCACCACACGGGCGTTTCGGACATGTGATGAGAAAGGGAGGTTTAGAGCACATTGTAACAATCGGTAAAATTGAGGGTAGACAAGACAGAGGAAGACAGTGAGCGAAAATGTTCGATAGCCTGACTTCAGGACACGGAAGAGCGTCAAGATCTGAGAGGATAGCAAACACAAGAGACATAGATTTGTGGAGATCCATGATCGCTTACGTCTGCCGGCACGACGCGTGATGATGATGGTCGATTACGATACTATAACTTGTCCATGCCAGAAAGTCAAACTATTTAGTATATTCTCTGTCTTCCACTGTATCTTCGTTCATTAACAATGTTCTCAAATTTTTCTCGCGTTAAGCCAGACAAATTCTGTTTTTATTTCCCTGATATAATTCAGATGCTTCCATTTTACACTGACCTCTCTCTCTCATCACATCAATATTTGCATCCTATCAGCAATTTGCATTCTTAATTATTCTTCAGAAAATAAAACCACATTCCTTATGCATTCAGTGATCTTTGTATTTGCTTAATTATTGTCCATGACTCGTATCCATATATCGAGACTGGTGTTATTTAAGAAGTTCTCTCATTCTAATTTCCATACTCAACGACTTGTTGCATGCAGGATCTTTTATGTTTTGGAATGTCTTTGATTCCTCTGATATTTTCTTGTATTTCTAAGCTACATTGACATCATATGTTTTCGTATTGAACACATGCATATCAAAGAACAAGAATACAAAGAAGTTGGTTTTCTGTGTCAAATATATTTGTTTCGTTTACAGTGTTGATCGATCGGGCTGTTTTTCTTTTTTAGTGGTCCATAATATCAATGTGTTAAATAGATGTCTGCGAAAAATAATGAAAATAAAATGGAACGAATTCATGAGAAGTGATGAAATCAGACACATGTCTGGTCAACCACTAGTGACAACTATTATAAGAAGAGAAGATGGAGATATGTTGGGCACACCTTGAGGAGAAAAATATCAAATAGTATCTGGAAAGATGGTTTGCTGCGCAAGCTCTTACGCAATGGAATACGGGGCAAAATGTGCTATTGGATAAAAGTGAAACACGTACAAACAAAGTACTATAGTTTTACAAAAACAGAAACAGTGACGATAAACAGCAACGTTTCGACCAACAAGGCCTTTATCAGGCAAACGAACAAACAGGAGTGACAAATTAAAATGAAACACAAATGGACGACCAAATACAAACGTATCTAAGTAGAAGCTGGAATAAAAACGAATAACGAAATAAATGTAACACAAAAACACACATAAAAACTAGAAATAGAACGGAAAAGAAACAATGAAACATCTAGTAAATATATAACTTGAATACATGCAACATATACCCATATAGAGTACAAAGCATAGGAAGAGAAAGTACTAAGAAGCATAAGAATGAAATACGTTGAGCCCGCGTGGTCGCAAGGTACCAAGTTTTACTGCAGTCTTCCCCCTATTTCGATATTGGATAAAAGACTTTCTTACAAGCATCTGTAAAATTAGATGGAGTGCACAGTCCCAGATTCATATTAAAAGCAGGAGTCCCACAGGGCAGCGTACTGTCCCCATTACTTTTCCTGGTATATATTAATGATCTGCCACAAACTCTGCCCAGACATGTATCACATTCTCTCCATGCTGATGATCTAGCTGTATGGTACCCATCCGAGTTGTTCCTGGCTCCTGCCATTTATAAACTCAAGGAAAGCCTGAACAGCGTCATAATGTGGGCAAGTAAATGCAGTCTCAAAATAAACCGGAACAAAACTGTAGCAACGCTTTTCTCATTGTCAACAAAGGACGAACACTTCAGACTGAAAGTTAAATATGATATTGTTATCCGTTCCCATACTCTAACCTTTTTTAGAGAGTTAAACTTGACAGTCGTCTGACATGGAAACACCACATAACGGAAATCAACAGAAAGACTATGAGGAAACAAAGCATGATGCGGAAGCTGCCTGGAACTACCTGGGGAGCTGATATTCGAATCCTGAGCCAGGTATATACTGGCGCAGTTAGACTGACCCTGGAATATGCATCATCGTCATGGATATCAGCAGCCCATTCAAACAAATCGATACTGGAAAAATCACAAAACAGGTGTCTGCGTACTATTTTGGGAGCCATGAAATCTACACCAATTGCAAAAATGGAAAAGGCAACTAACATCCAGCCCTTGGAAGACAGAAGAAGGAGAAAAGTGATTCTACAGACTGAAAGGATTAAAAGGATGCCTCACCATCCACTACATGAAAAATGGCAGCTAGAACAAAGAACAGACTAAAGCGTACAAGTCTAAACTACAAAACAAAAGAAATAGGAAAGTCATACTTGGAACTACTAAATCATAATTCCATAACTGAAGAATTACTTTTTGATCACTGGGAACAAGACTCAGTAGCACTAAACTTCTCAACCTCCATTCCTAAATTATTAAACAAAGATGCCGAGCCTAATCTAGTGAAGAAAGCAACTACAATGAAACATCTCCATTACATGTTTCCAGAAGACAGCTGGATAAGAATTTACACAGATAAATCGGCAATGGAGGCAACCATGAGTGGTGGGGCAGGAGTATACATTAGACACCTAGATGCTACTACTGTGTCTCTAGCGACCCCTACTTAAATAATATGTTCCAATTACAAAGCAGAACTCTTAGCCCTTCTGATGGCAGTACAGCACATGAATAAGCTGCAAGCACCTGCAGGCAAGATGGTATTTCTTACAGACTCACTGTCAGCTATACAAGCCCTGGAGGCATAAATCCGCTGACAGCACAGTACAAAACCTAAAATGAAAACTTGTTCAGCTTTCAGGAAAGGCAGACATTCACTTGCAGAGGATTCCATCTCACTTTAGCATTGCAGGCAATGAGAGTGCCGATGTCTTAGCTAATGAGGGCAGTGCCAAAGAGCAAAGTTACCAGCCCCTGTCTTTTCAAAAGGTCACAACCCTCACACAGAGAAAATCTGCAGTAGACAGAAAGACAAACACTGGATATGATTATGGAAATGACTCCTTCAAAGACCTAAGCAGAACAGACCAGGCCATTATATTTAGACTACGTACCGGACTCTGCAGACTCAATAAACACATTACTTACTTACTTAATCCCGTCATGCCTAGTGACACATGGGGCTTCAGAAAGGACTTTCCATGCTCTCCTGTCCCGTGCAACCTTCAGCGCAGAGCCCCACGTCAGAGATGCGGTGTCCAGTTCCTCTTCCATCATGCGCCTCCATGTTGTCCGTGGTCTGCCTTTCTTTCTCTTCCTTCTGGTGTCCAAGTGAGGGCTATCCTTGCAGGCATTTCTTGTCTCATTCTCATAACATGTCCGAACCATTTCCATCTTCTCTTTTTGAGTATGTCATTCATTGCCTCTTGTCTTGTGTCTTGGAGTAGTTGGTTATTGGATATTTTTACTGGCCAAAAGATTTCCAAGATTCTGCGAAGACAAGAGTGGTGGAAAACTGACAGCCTGCTAGTATCTCCTTTGGTCATCCTCCAACACTCCGATCCTTAGAGCAAAACTGGCAAAACAATGCTTTTATAGAGTTTAAGCTTTGTGGTCCTATTGTAGATTTTGGACTTCCATACTGGTTTCATTCTGGCAAAAGCGGTTCTGGCCTTACTTAGACGTGATTTTATATCTTCCTCTGTGCCACCATTTAGTGTCAATACGCTACCAAGATATGTAAACTGCTCAACCCTTTCCAGTGTTTCATTTTCTAACATTACTGGTTGTTGGATTTCACTGTTTGTCATAATTTTTGTTTTTCCTGTGTTTGTTTTGAGGCCTACTGTCTTTGCCGTGCTGTGAAGTATTGTACTTTTCTCTTGTATATGTTCATATTTGTGTGACACCAGGGCTATATCGTCTGCAAAGTCCAGGTCCTCAAGCATCTCGAAAGGGGTCCATCTTATTCCTCTTGGTGCTTGTTGTTTTATGGCATTTTTAGCACCCAGTCAATTGTAATACTAAACAAAGAGAGGACATTACGCATCCCTGTCTTACACCAGATTTTACTGGGAATGTTTTGTTGGAATTCTTTAGGTTGCAGGAGAAATCTTTATAGAAGAGGGCTATGATGTTGACAAGCTTCTGCGGTACGCCGTATTGTCTCAGTATCTTCCATAGGCTGTCTCTGTGGACGCTGTCGAATGCCTTTTCAAAATCTATGAAGTTGATATATATAGTCCTTTGCCACTCGCTACATTGTTCTAAAATGTTACGCAGGGTAAATATATGTTCATTTGTTCCTCTTCCTTTCCTAAATCCTGCTTGCTCCATTCGTAGACACTTGTCTACTGCTTCTTGTATTCGCATTATGACAATTTTGCAGAATATCTTACTTGGGATTGAAAGCAACGTGATTCCTCTCCAGTTATTGCAATCTGTTAGGTCTCCTTTCTTGGGGATTTTCACCACAGTACCCTAGTCCAATCCTTAGGCAATTCTTCTTTCTCCCAGATATCTGCAAACAATGGCTCTAATATGTTTGCAGCTAAGATGGGATCGATCTTGAAAAGCTCTGCTGTCATTTCATCATTTCCCGGTGCTTTGTTGTTTCTCAGGGATCCAATAGCTTTTACTATTTCTTGCTTTTCTGGTAATTTGAGGTTGATATCAATATCCTGTGCGGCCGGTGGGATATCCGGTGGATGTTCAGGATCAGGTCTGTTTAGCACATCTTCAAAGTGGGATGTCCATCTCATATCCTGCTCCTGCTCTGTTGTCAACAGTTGTCCTAGACTGTTTCTGACTGGCATGTTATGGTTGTGTCTTTTACCTCCGCATAATTGTTTGGTAATCTTGTACAGTGTGTGCAGATCATGTACTTTAGCAGCCTTTTCTGCTATTTCTGCTGTCTTTTCCATAAATTTTCTCTTGTCTGTTCTAGCACTTCTTTTTACCATTTTGTTTAGTTCTGTATATTCTTTTCTTGCCTTATCTTTTTGACGTTCTGATCTAATGCTATTGATGAGATTTTTTTCTCCTTTCGCTTTGGATGTATTCTAAGGTCTGGCCACTTATCCACTCTTTATGTTGTCCTTTACTGGTTCCCAGTACCCTACTGCTAACTATTTTATATGTGCCTTTGATCGCATTCCATTTTTCAATAAACACATAGACTAGGAATAAGTCAAACAGCTCTCTGCGGCGGAACAGACACCCGAGCATATCCTGCAAAACTGTCCTCTCCTGGGTGAGTTGATAAGCAACATGTAGTCGCACCCAGTCGACCTGAAAACTAAGCTTTGGGGAAACCTGACAGACCTGAAGCTGACTGCCCAGTTTGTGGTCCACAGTAAATTAAGCGCATGACCAGAGATCGCTGAAGAAGAAGAAGAAGAAATAATATTAACCCAGGCATTGAAGTGGGATACAAAGGGTTCAAGAAAGAAAGGATCACCTACAAAAACCCTGAAATGAACTTTGATGAAAGAGGCAAGAAATATTGATCTCGGTTACATAGAGGAGGTTGAGCGAGGTGCCCAGGATAGAGCGGTATGGAGTAATTTATTGCAGGTCATATGTAACGTATAACGGTACGAGAATTATTATTATTACTATTATTGTAGGTGAGCTCGAGTTTTTAGTTTATCGGAGACGGACGATAAAATATAGGTTGCTGGTTCACCCTTAGAGCACAAAGTAGACATTGACAGTGTAAAACCCATAAGAATAGCATGGAAAGCAGCTGTACAGACAAAATCGTTAATAACAATTAAAGGTAACATTGCCACTATCGAACAACTGAAATCGGGGGAGCATCACATAGTTCGTGACATACAGTTCCTGTCTATGAAAGATTTAAATGTTACAGAAAAGTCCTTCGTATATCAAGAGCAGAGAAGAGAACAAATAGATCTATCCAGAAATAACTTAAAATCAAAGAAAACTGGCTGATGCTACAAATAAGAGAGAGAAACTTGAGGTATTTTAGACATATAAAAAGACACGAAGGGCTGAAGAAGACCATTATGACATACCGACAAAGAGAAGAAGAGGAAGACCACGGAGAAGATGGATTCAGGATGTAACTAATGGTTTAAATATAACGGCTGCAGAGGCGGGTCATCTTGCCCATGACAGAGAGAGAGAAATTCCGGAGGACTGTTGGAGTGGTAAAATTCTGCCCAGGACAAGCTATTTGATGATGTTGATGAAAGAACTCGAGCGCACATGTTTGTTCTTTGAAGTGCATTAATCATGATCATATCAATCAATCAATCAATCAATCAATCAATATAAAAGACCGTTATTTTCTTACGTTATTTATCTCAAACGATGAGCGTCTGACCGAATTGATTAGATCTCGGCTCGCATGCTGGAGACTCGTATTCAATCTACAGTAATACCAAAGATTTTTATATGTTGTTGGCATAAATACAAAAATCCTAACTGTAATAGCTTCGCTGAGACTGCACTAGCCATGCAATTCCTCAGGCTCACGTTCTACCTGTCCTACACTGTCTTAAAAAGCGGTATTACAGGTATTAACGACAGTTTAAAACAAAATATTTATCTCATTATTTGATCTTGTACTCTTTCTTACTTTCCTAACCTTGTCTAACTCTTCCATTCTGTCTCTTCAACATTATCTGAAGTATTTCCTAAAGCAAAAGGGACAGCATTGTATCGAGTTCGCCTTACGTCTGCTAAAATTTACTATTTCTGTCAATCTTATTAGCCAGTCTCATTTGTTCTTGCTTCCAGATTTAGCAATCTGATCGTAAGATAGGTTCGAAAGTGGGTGACAAAAATAATGTCTATTTTTTATCTTAAGACTAGCCAAAAGCTATATTGATGTTTCTAAGTTATGTATTTATTTGGTTTCCAAATTTAGGTAGTGTCTTCGCAAAACCTGTTGTTAGTTGAAATCGTATGTCGGTTATTGGTTATTGGTTATTAGTTACTAAACGTCGCCTGTGTGATGCCTGGTCCGCAAGGGAAGCAAAGAATAGTACCACTGTGACCTACAAGCCATGTTGTATGAGGCGACTGATGTAGGCCCTAATGAAGCTACCCTAGTAAATAACAAGCAATGCAGAGATCGGATGTGCTGGCCTACTTGTAGGCGCATAACTGGCACAACGTACAATCGCTCTTAGACTCAGATCATATACAAATCACACAGAGTGTTTAACAAGTGGTCGATATGAAGCGTTCTAAGAAGAAGAAGTTACTCAACCGATGTCATATCACTTCGGGCAGACCCATTTGTGATCAGTCTCCACAAATAGATGTCAAAGGGTATGTATACTGATAGTTCGTGTGGCTCGTTTGTTAAACAATAGCCAACTTTAGATAACTAGATAACAGACAACTGGCCAGGGATTCCCTGACATAGATTAAAAAAAAGGTGGGCTAGAAATTACAGATGTTTAATAGAAGACTGAACGCATTTTTGCAATTTTACTCAATTCTGTGAGTCTATGGATATTTATTGGCGAAGAATATTCATAATATTGATATTGTTAAACTTAACTTGTTGCATAATATAACTTCGATTAAGCATTTTGTGTTGAATAAAAAATGAATTCGTCTATATACACCAATACTGGAATGCTAGGTCACGTGGTGTAGTTGTGGTCTGATTTCGCATAATTCTTACCTGAGTCCGAAGGCCCATAAGTTTATAGTTGGCTCTGGTTAAACACATTCCTCTCTATTTCTCAAGCATCCAATTTTACTTGTACGTCGTGTAATTACAAACTACTTGAATCGCTTGACAGATTCAACATCAATTTTAGTATTCTCATCCAACAGGCATCACCCAGTGACCGAGGAAACTCCCCGTATTTATCCAAATTCCCTGACAGTCAATGCTGAGGATGCAAGCCTGTTCACTTTCTCATTTCCGCGAGCACTCACTCACTCACATGGTCTGGACAGTAGATCTACGTGACCTACTGGAAGTTGAAAAGTTATATCGACGACAAACACTCATACCTGCCATTCTGGATCTTCCGAAACCTTCATTTACTCAGGGTCCCATTGTAATTGTGAAGATAGTGCAAATTTTGTAGAAATTTGATTTCATAAGTTTTTTTATGAGCTATGTCCGGGCAGTGGCTTTGCAGTCTACTCTTATTATCAATTTTCACCTGCTAAGGATTTTTACTTGCTCAACGGTTGCTTGTGTTTAAATTGAGCACTAAAAGAAGCATTTCAAAAGTGATATGAGTATAGACTGCCAGCACGGGGGAAAATGTCAGTAACATATTAAAATAGAATTCTTACAACAAATGTTCACCAATATTCAAAGTTACATCCGCGATAGTTGCCTGTGCTACGGAGCTCGTGTACTACCGCTGAGATATTCATATGGAATGAAGAGTTCGGAACACACATGGTTATTCACCCGAAATACAATGATGGTCATATCAATCATCAATCAATCAATCAATCAATATTGGTCAGTAATAGTTAGACAACAAACAATCATTCATTCTTGAGAAATAACAGCAACGACGCTATTATAAATACCTCTCTCTTTCTCTCTCCCTCTCTCTCACACACACACGCGCGCGTGCGCGCACACACACACATACCAAGCACTTGAAAAAAAAGAAGTGCTTTCATGTCTTAGATTTTGACATGTAAACTACCTGTAAACACTCGCCGTGAATGATAATTCCCCTCCTCCCTCATTCCTATGTAACAACTATACTGTTTGTCATTCCTATTTCTATACCACTCTCTGTAACTATATTACATACATTCTATTTCTTCTGTCGTTCCATCTACTCATTCCTTTGTTTATGGAGTAGAATTACTCTCTCTCTCTCCTCGCACGCGGTTCATTCCTTTCTTTCACCCATTTCATTTTCTTTCCATCTCATTTACTTCATTCATTTACATAATTGTACTTTCTGCTTCCCTTTCCTATTTCCTAATCTCTATTTTTTCTTCTCTTGCATCACAAATAGCTTCTGTATTGTACTCTAGCTACAGCAAGTTGTATTGTTCTGATTAAGGCGCCATATTATGATTGCAAGAACATGGAAATGGGCTTAATGTGAGTTTTCTAATGTCTGGCATGTCGTTCTCTCCTTCCTTCCCCATTAAAAACAGGCAGTTTATTTTTTTCTTCTCATTTTCTTACTTTTTCCTTTACACAATGAAAGATTTAAGCGTCCTGTCCGCCATTGATCGACCAGGTTTTCTTTTATAAACCGGCCGTCACCTTGGTAACGCGTTATCATGTTCTTTCTATTTTGGTTTCCAACATCAGCGCCAAGAATTTATCTCACTGCCACCAATTATCCCTAGTCTTAAGAGAGCTAACACACGGTTAAACGATGTGCCTTTAAAACGTCTTGTTGTCACTGTCTTTTATCTTGAAATAAAATGGAGTCAATGTGGAGTTAAGCGCAAGCTGTTTACCTACTATCTTCTTTCTTGTGACTTTTAAACGTCGATTAGGGAGGGCGTAGACTCTCAACCATACCATACTCAGCCTTCCGATGTTCCGATGTTTTGATTTTTCTTTCAGCTTCTTCCAGCTCTTTCGTATATCTGCCTTCAAACCTCTTCATTGATTGAATGAATAATAATGTGTGCTTTGATATATTTCTTACACAGGAAGATCTCATCGGCAGTGCACGAACTCCGTAGCACCGGCGAGGGTACCAATCCTCTTCCCGTTATAATTTTAGGTTTTCCTCTTTCGCTTCTCATGCAGGTTTCAGGAAAGGCTCCTCTTGTTATATTCCCCTACGGTTTTTCTCAAGCTTTGCACTATCTAGCACCATAACTTTTTCTTGTCCTCGATTCACTAGGGTCTGCCTCTTTCTCTCCATAAGCTCCTCCTCATGTGTGACCCTAGCAGACCACCTATCTACCTACAGTTTACTCATATTTCTACAATAGTTTTTTTATTGTTACAGTCTCCATCTGGGGTGTAGGAGAAAAACTATTGATCTGTATTTAAAATATAATACTTTAATATGAAAAACTGCACTAGATGAGCACTAAATGGTGAACGAAAATGTGGAAGACTCAAAGACGACCTGGAGGAGAACTGTAGAACAAGAACAAAAACCTGGAGGAGAACAGTAGAACAAAAACCTGGAGGAGAACAGTAGAACAAAAACAAACTGGAGGAGAACTGTAGAACAAAAACTGAAAGAAGTTAATCATAGTTAGAATACACTACAGAGGACGGTGAAGAATAGAGAAGCGTAGAGTGCAGTTGCTGCTGACCTACGAGACAGGGGCGTCACAGTCTAGAGAAAGAAATAGAGAGAGATATTGCTTCAGTGTTTAAGTTATTGGATTTTTGACTTCTGCTTATTCCTCTTTGGTTTCTTTAGTCTTAACTGTTGAGATGTTTATGATAGTCGTTCTATCTATTTCTTCTAATCAAAGTAACGGCTTGTTTAAAGATTGATATCATCTGCATAATTCAGATTCATCAAGATAAATGTGTAGTAGGAGATTCCTGTGGTATGGGTAGTTGTTACTCTTTACAGCATGACGGATGATGGAACAACCTTAGAGTATGATGTTAATGACACAAACTCTGTTATCTTAGATTTGATTCACGTTTATTGATGTTAATCTGGTGGTGTTTACAAAACACGTAATCACAAAGTACTGTAGTTTTACAAATTACAAAAACAATGATAAAATACAGCAACGTTTCGACCAACAAGGCCTTTATCAAGCAAACGAACAACAGGAGTGACGAATTTTAAATAAACATATGGACGACTACATACAAACGTTTCTAATGAAAATTTTTCATTTGTATGTAGTCGTCCATATGTTGCCTTGTGAGTCGAAGGTCGTGGGTTCGAGTCCGGACCACGCCATTCTGTTCACAAGTGCAGTTTTTTCCAGAGACCCTAGGATTGTTGTTGGAGCTACGGAGTTCGTACTTTGTGCAATACTCTCGGCAGGTGGCGTGCCATTTCTGCGGAGAGGACCGAGCCGTATGGGGTAAAACCCGGTGCAATAATGTCAATCGTTCGGCTTTTAAACCCTTTTAAACACTATTTCGTCGCTAAGCAGTCCTAACTAATCTACGTCAAAGTCTTGTTCTAGTGTTACTATTCTCATCATAGTGTGCAGCTTTGACGTGCAACTCCTACGGTGTTTCCTTATATTATCTAGATCGTTTCTACTATCATATCTACTTGTCTTAGTATGAGGCACTCTCTGCCCTGGGTGTAATGGCTATACGCCCCAGGCATAGCCATTCCCTCCAACAAATGTCAGTGTCTATGTAGACAACAATATTTAGCCTATTTTATCATCATCCAACATCATCTTCTGTGCAGAACTTCGCCAAAATAACCGTCCTTCAGAATGTCTCTATACCATAGACCAGATGTCATGCATCTATTTTTATCACGTTCAAGTCTTTCATCATATTCTGTAAACATCATGGCATATTCTGTCAAGAACTTTGCCACAATAACACAGTCCTTTAGAATGTCTCGATCCTCAGATCATATGTCCTGCCTCTATTGTTGTTATGTCCAAGTCTTACGTCATATCCTGTATATATCATCGCTTTGAACTTTCTCTTCTTGTATTTCCCAGAATACGTCCCTACATAAATAGCTTTTTCCAAACCGTCATGTCTGGTTATGTTTTTAAAATACTTCACATTTCTTCAATTTATCCTTCTCATTAATCTATTTTCTTCAATTCTCAATTCTTGTAAGGTATATCTTTATATTTTTATTTCTCTGTCTGTGACGTTTTCATAACTATTTTATAACACTTATTTTTGAAATTACATATTTATGTTTATATCTGATTTTCGAAATGTCTAAACTCCTCAACCATATGTTACCACTGGGAATATTCATGTTCTTTAGTACTCTGATATTTGTTTCCTTATTTGTTCCACTTCATCAAGATTTAAATTGATTCCAATTTTGTAATAGGTTGTGTTTGATCTTCTTTAACGTCGAAGAGAACTAATGTTCTTCGTCTTCAGTTGAGAAGTTCTTCTTCATCTTCTTCTTTTTCTTCATCTTCTTCATCTTCTTCTTCATATTCTTCTTCTTCTTCATCTTCATCATTTCTTCTTCTCTTCATCTTCATCTTCTTCTTCTTCGTCTTCTTCTTCTTCTTCTTCTTCTCTTCTTCTTCTTCTCTTCTTCTTCTTCTTCTTCTTCTTCTTCTTCATCTTCTTCATCTTCATCTTCTTCTTCTTCGTCTTCTTCTTCTTCATCTTCTTCTTCTTCATCTTCTTCTTCATCTTCTTCTTCATCTTTTTCATCTCTTCTCATCTCTTCTATCTTCATCTTCTTCTTCTTCGTCTTCTTCTTCATCTTTCTTATCTTCTTCTTCATCTTTTTTTCATCTTTCTTCTCTTCATCTTTTTCTTTCTTCATCATCTTCATCTTTATCTTCTTCTTCTATCATTTCTTCTTCTTCATCTTCTTCTCATCTCCTTCTTCTTCTTCATCATTCTTCTTCTTCATTTCTTCTTCTTCATCTTCTTCTTCTTTCTTCATCTTCTTCTCTTCTTCATCTTCTTCTTCTTTTTTCTTCTTCCTGTTCTTCATCTTTTCTTCATCTACTTCTTCTTCTGCGTTCGCCGGCTATGCGTTCAGACGTAGTCAGGGCACCAGGTATGTCGCTTCTGACTGAAAAAGAAGAAGTTTATTAGTAATGTTAGATCATCAATCTAATCTGCTGCCTTGCAGGTTGATTGGGGACAGCCAAAGCCTGACGGAGAGCGAACCCAGTAAACTCTGGTTGAAACCGGACACGTCACCGAAGGATAACCACCAGAGCTCCAAATGGTACTGAAGATGTGACGTAAAAAACGTTCTTGGCAAAGGCTGTTTATATATCACAATGTGAATGATCAAAATGGTCAAAAGAAAAATCGAGAGAGAGAGAGAGAGAGAGAGAGAGAGAGAGAGAGAGAGAGAGAGAGATCATCAATCTTGTAACCAGAACTCCAGTCTACTGTCGTATACAGGTATTATATATTAGAAGTCTCTGTGGTGTAGAAGTTAGGTGCTCGCTTCTCGTTGCAAGGTTACTCGGTTCGCTCCTTCGTGGAACAATCGAAATATTTTTCCAGATTGCCCTGATCTCATTGTACGTGAGATCGAGATCCTAGTCCTACTGGAGACGGACGATAAAACGTAGGTCCAGTGTTTCAATTGAGTAAGTAAAAGAACCCTTGGCAATTCAAAATCGAGAAGAACAGGCTGGAAAGTCGCTTGCTAGGCAAAATTCATTAGAAAAGATTAAAAATAATAAAATAAAAAATACCTACAAAAATATCTTCACTATTTTCTATATTACGTCGGAGACACTCGCTGGTGCTACGGATGTCGTCCATTGCCGCTGAGATCTTCCTGTATAAGAAAGAGATCGGAGCACACATGGTTACTCACCGAAGTGCAATGATGTTGGTCCTATGAATCAATCAATTAATACAGGTATAAATGGCTTCTTAATAAAAGTGAAGTTTCTTTCCCATATGGTTGTAGTTCATATTAGAAGCATTCTGATTATATATCTGGCTATCATCGTCTTCAAACAGCTTGTCCTTAGCATAACTATGCCACAATAACAGACCTTCAAAATGTCTCTCTCTCATAGCTCAGATGTCCTGCATCTGCAGTAGTCATGCTTAAACCATCAGTTGCATCCTGAATCCATATTCTTCATGGTCTTCTGTTTCTCCTCTTTGCCAGGATGCTTCCTTCCATAACGCTCTTCTTCAACCCTTCGTGTCTCTTTACATGTCCAAAAATACTTTTCTCATTCTTAGTTGCAGCATCAGCGTTTTCGTTGATTTTGAGTTCTTTCTGGATAGATCTATTTTGTTTCTCTTCTCTATCTGGCTATCACATGTTCATATTCCTGTAGTTTCCTGTGTCCTGTTTTGTTCTGCTTTTTGCACTGTGTGTGGCATATTCCGCCTTCAACAATTCACATTAGAATATTTATATAATAATATCGATACGTATCTAGTGCAACTCCAGAATAGGCCATTACAGTCACAAGAAACGTTGTGATTCAGCTCAGAACATACTACGTGATGCAAGACCTATTGTCTCCTGAGACAAAGAGGCCAATGATGATGAATATCGATAGAAAGAAGCAAGAAATATCGGATTCAATTCCACGGAAGAGATTGAACGAGTTTCTCAGGACAGAGCGGTATGGAAAAATTACTTGCAAGCCATATGTAACGTATAACGGCACGAGAGGAATATTTATATAAATATATATATAATATGGATACAGACTTTCGTGTTGTTTTCTGGGTAACCAAGAGTATAATCCATGCCTTCTCTCAACGCTTGTCGTAAAAGTATCTTCTTCTTCGATCGGTATTTTCGGCCATTTTGATCATTCTTGTTGTGATATATGAACAGTCTTTGCCAAGAACGGTTTTTACGTCACATCATTCAGCGCTATTTGGAGCTCTGGTGCTTATCCTTCGGCGAAGTGTCCGGTTTCAGCCAGCGTTTACTGGATTCGCTCTCCGTCAGCCTTTGGCTGTCCCCAGCCCTAAAGGTATTTAAGAGGGGTCAGGGTTGCGACTGCCACACAATACTACACAAAAATGAATACATCTATTGAAACAAATACGGTAAAAACCAAAACGCTTACGAAATAGTTATGGAAACCATAGCGGTAGGTAAAGGAACAACTGTGAATGGTAAAGAACAGAGTGAGAAAAGGAAGGCGGATAAAACAAGCAAACTTTTGAAGCAGTGTGCAAACATACACAGTGCTATATTTGAGGTCAAAAGAAAGGAACAAAATCGAATTGAGTTGAAAATATTTGTTTCTGCCAAATGTGTGTTTGGGCATCAAGAAGACAAATCTATGAAACTGGTTTCTTTTATAGAAACTAAAAAAAACCACTGATCTAGTATTGTGTTGGAGAGAATTCTATTAGATTCTATTCATTTAGAAACACTGAATTAATCAACAAAAACTGATGTGAATGTTAATTAGTTTCCGTCCTATGTTTCGTTGGCAAAAATGAATGAGAGAGAGAGACAGAGGGAGAGAGAGATAGTGAGAGAGAAAGAGAGATATGTATGAAGGAAATAATAAAATCTCGACTTAACTGAGGGCTCTGATTGAATCTAGCGCACTTTCAGATTTTTAAGATAACTGCTTTAGTTAATTTAGATAGAATTAACCTCAGTACACTTAAGTCTCTCTAAAAGCTCGTACTAAAACACTTCAATAATAGGATTTTGGATGACGATTTCACAAAAATTAACTATTGCGAGATTTGAATCTCATTTAAGAAGTTCGCATATCCATCTCATAGCAACTTAGTGACTACGATTTCCCCCAATCCCCACCCACCTCGCCAACATCATTCCCCTCGGTGCTCTCTGTGCGTTGAGGTTATGTGCTTGTCTCTAGGGGCCAAAGGTAACAGGTTCGCTCCCTCGTGGAGACGTCTGGATATTTTTCCAGAGATCCCTGTTCTCGGTGTAGGTGAGATCGAGTTCCTAGTCCTATCGGAGACGAACTGATAAAACGTAGGCCTTGTGTTAAATTTGAGCCCGTAAAAGAACACTTGGCAATTCAAAATCGAAAAGAACAGGCTGGAAAGATGCTGCCCGGGCAAAAACCATTAGATAAGATTAAAAATAAAATTCCTGTAAAAATATCTTTACCATCTTCAAAATTACCTTCGGCGACGGAGTTCGTGCACTGCAACTGAGATCTTCATGTTTAAGAAAGAGATCGGAGCACACATGGTTACTCACCGAAGTGCAATGATGATGGTCTATCAATCAATCAATCAATCAAACCCTTTCCCTGCCTACGCTGCTCCCCTAATTCATAGTCAGTAACCGTCCTGAAAACTTTCCACCTAAAAATTGTTTGCTTTGTTTTAATAACACATTATTGTTATAAGGGAAGACTGCAGTAAAACTATGTAGCAGTGGTGAAACATATGTAGTACACATAATGCTATAGAAACTATAGCTTTGTAAAGGCAATAATTAATGCGTGACAATTCTATGTAACATAGAAACAGCACATAGAAAGCAACAACACAAGATTAACATCACACTTTTGTTATTAAAAACACTCAGTGTGTTGTTGTGTGTTGTTATTGTTTATTGTGTATATTGTAAAACTACAGTACTTTTGTGTGTGTGTGTGTGTGTTTCGCCATTGCTACATAGTTTTACTGCAGTCTTCCCTTTATCGATAATGTGTTATTTTAAAAAGTAAAAATTTAATTAAATGCAGAATATTGAAAAGACTGGTGATGGCTCTCTCTCTCTCTCTCTCTCTCACACATACTCACCCTATAATGGTGCGCCTAGTGCTTAGGGCAGCAACAAATAGACACCATTCTTCTCTATACCAGTACTTCCTCTGTACTGTGTTCCCGCTGTGATTCATTTCTTACATTTCTTGTACTACTGTTCTCCTCTAGGTGTTTTATTGTCTTCCGCGTTTTAGTTTATCCTCAGGTGTCCATCTCAGTGCAGTTTTGTGACAAGATATAGTCTCCTCGCATATCACAGGTGAGGTTGTACCAAGAATAAGAAACGGCAAGTGATGGTGGTACCAATTTAATTAAAAGTTGGCTGGTGAGATTTGTCCTAGAATTACAAGACCACTGATAAGAGTTGTACCCAGAATTATAAGACGAATGTGAGAGTTGTATCCAGAAATATAAGACGAATGTGAAAATTGTACCCAGAAATAAAAGGCGACTGGTGATGGTTGTACCTAGAAATATAACATATGAGTGGTAAAGGTTGCATCTTCCAAAACGTATTACAAATTGAACGGCAGTAAAGATAAGAAGCTGATTTTTTTAAAAATCTCCAGGTTTCGAAATGAAAGAAGAAAGATTAGACAAGAATAAACCACCAAGACAAAGGCCACTGGACGCTAGTTACTGATATGAAATCTTCCGAATAAATCAGATTTTTACAGCCGATAACGCTGAGTAGTCAAACGATAATGATGCCTTTAAGAAATGGAACGGAAACATCAACAAGGTTATTGATCAGAAACATGAGTGGTTAGTGCATAACAACATGCGAAGGAGAGAGAGATAGAGAGAGATGCCAATTTAGAAAGTGAGAGAGAGAGAGAGAGAGAGCATGCAGTGAAAGGCTAGGGAGAATATGAACAGGTAGACATAGTGAGTGCATCGTTCTTTTTATTTGACTACCGCTATGTTAGTTAGTTTGTTTGTTATGTAGTGGATTAAGCCTATGTGTCGCTGAGGAACGCTCATTTAACCTACGTCTGTGTGTTGTCTAAGCTCACAGAGGGAGCACAGAATAGTAACACTGAGATCTACAATGTATATCGTAAGAGGTGACTGAGGTAGGAGCCTAGAAGAGGTAGGAGCCTAGGGAATCTACCCTGGTAAATAAAAAGCGTCGCAGAAATCGAATGTGCTAACCTACTGGTAGGCGCATAACTGGTTCAACGACCAATCGCTCTTAGGCTCATATCACAAACAAATCACAAAAGCTGTACCTTTCGCTGCTACATACTTTCTGAAGGCTGAGCTAAAAATAGCTACTCTTTGTTTCTAGGTCACAAACGTGAATGTACGCCTATAGCAGTGACAGTAGAAATGTATAACGTGTTAACACGTCTTTAGCCCCAGAGGAGAGATAATAACAGACGTGTTAATGCGTCTTTAAAAGTGAATGGAAAAAAACGTATATATACGTCCTTAGCAGCTAAAGGGTTAACAAAGTGCTTGATATAGAGCGTTTGAATAAGAAGACGATTCCACCTAAAACAAATATCTTCTTACAATTATATCACAGCGTACTGAGCCTTTTTTACAATTATATCACAGCGTACTGAGCCTTTTTTACAATTATATCACAGCGTAATGAGCCTTTTTACAATTATATCGCAGCGTAATGAGCCTTTTTCTTGGTGTGGCCCTGTGGCCTGGAGCTGAGTCCTTAACCAAATGTCTTCTTACAATTATATCACAGCGTACTGAGCCTTTTTTACAATTATATCACAACGTACTGAGCCTTTTTTACAATTATATCACAACGTACTGAGTCTTTTTTACAATTATATCACAACGTACTGAGCCTTTTTTACAATTATATCACAGCGTACTGAGTCTTTTTTACAATTATATCACAGCGTACTGAGCCTTTTTTACAATTATATCGCAGCGTAATGAGCCTTTTTTACAATTATATCACAGCGTACTGAGCCTTTTTTCTTGATGTGGCCCTGTGGCCTGGAGCTAGTCATAAACAAAGATGGTTTGCTAAGTGAATATTGTGTTCTGGTATGTGTATGTATATCCCTGAGAAGGACTTTTGTACTGATACCGCTTTAAGTTGTAATTTTTCTTGTATACTTTGTAGCTGTCATATTCTTTCTTAAATTAGATTGTCTGTTCCGATGCATGCTAATAAGGACCTATTTGTTGATAAGTTGCTTTTGTTGATTTTTTCGTTCATCGTTAATTTGGTAAAACTATCATTATCTCTATTTGCGTTTTTATCTTATATTTTTAGCTCCCTTTTTATCACATCCTATCAGGTTTTTACAAATCAGATTATCAGTCGCCGGAGGCAGAGAAGACGAGAGTTTATGATAGTAGTTGAAGAGTTAGAGAAAGTTAGAGAAAAGGAATAATATTTGAGAATCTGTTGGTTACAGGGAGAAGGAGAAGAAAAACGATAAAGTGGATGTACAACGTAAGAGAAGGAGAGAAACGAAGAATAAGTGATCAGTGAAGAAATGAGAAGGAGAGATTAGAAGATAAGACATAGTGAGAAGAAGTCAGACATGCAGGGTAGGAGGAGAGGTAGAAGAGAAGGACATAGTGAGAAGAAGATACAGACATGCAGGGTAGGAGTGAGAGGTAGAAAGGAAGAGGACATAGTGAGAAGAAGATACAGACATGCAGGGTAGGAGTGAGAGGTAGAAAGGAAGAGGACATAGTGAGAAGAAGATACAGACATGCAGGGTAGGAGTGAGAGGTAGAAAGGAAGAGGACATAGTGAGAAGAAGATACAGACATGCAGGGTAGGAGTGAGAGGTAGAAAGGAAGAGGACATAGTGAGAAGAAGATACAGACATGCAGGGTAGGAGTGAGAGGTAGAAAGGAAGAGGACATAGTGAGAAGAAGATACAGACATGCAGGGTAGGAGTGAGAGGTAGAAAGGAAGAGGACATAGTGAGAAGAAGATACAGACATGCAGGGTAGGAGTGAGAGGTAGAAAGGAAGAGGACATAGTGAGAAGAAGATACAGACATGCAGGGTAGGAGTGAGAGGTAGAAAGGAAGAGGACATAGTGAGAAGAAGATACAGACATGCAGGGTAGGAGTGAGAGGTAGAAAGGAAGAGGACATAGTGAGAAGAAGATACAGACATGCAGGGTAGGAGTGAGAGGTAGAAAGGAAGAGGACATAGAAAGGGAAAAGGTAGAGAACAAGAGAGCGAAAGAAAAAAAAAGAGCGATATAAAGACAGAAAGAGAAAGAAAAAAACTAAAATCGAAATAAAAAGAGATCAAGAAAGCGAGAGAGAGAGAGAGAGAGAGAGAGAGAGAGAAAACAACGAAGGAAAAAGAAGACAAATAAAAGGTAAAGACAGAGGGGTAGAAGAGTAATTGAAAGAAGAAGAGATGGATATACCAAGAGAAGAGAATATAAAATTATTGTAGCCTGCTAACAAAGTGATGGACAGATGACAGATCGTCTGTGGCCTAGGGGTTAGTGACTCTGTCTATTAACCCCGACGTTCTGAGTTCGAATCACGCTGCGGACAGTTTGCTTGCAAATTGTTTCCGTTGATTTTAACAAAGGACGATGGCGCCACCCGTTCAGAAAGCAATGGCAAACTACTGAACGTATAAGTGGTGCCTAGAAAATCAACGACTTGTTTACTGTGGTTGATGGCTACGTCCTTTGGGATATGCCACGATTTTCATTTCATTTTGTCTTTACTTTAGCTTCCAATTCCTGATGTTTAATGACAACAGAAGATAAAAAAGGAAATCGTCGAATCAATGTTGCAACCTTCTTGTTAGGAAGTGGCGTACCACAATGGAGGTGCAGTGGATTATATCACTAAATTATTTGTACCTTCATCTTCTTCTTCGAACGCTCCATATCGACCCCTTGTTAACCACTCTGTGTGATTTGTATTGTTGTTCTGAGCATAAGAGCGATTGTACGTTGTGCCAGTTATGCGCATACAAGTAGATCAGCACATCCGATTTCTGCGATGCTTTTTATTTACTAGGTAGCTTTCCTATGACCTACATCAGTCGCCTCTACGACATGCCTTGTAGATCGCCGTGGTACTATTCTTTGCTTCCCTTGTGGGCCCCGGCACCACACAGGAGATATTTCTACCAAATGTAATATTAACGGCCTTCTTATAACAAATCAGATTTGATACCAGGCTACAGTTGCTACTGTCTGACTGTGGAATATCAAGGATTCAATCATCAGACAGGCTAGTAAAGAAATGTGCAGCAGAAGAGCGTATGGATGTAGTAGTTACATATCATCAAAATAAAAGGATGATTAAATCAATGAAAAAGTCATCAGTACTAACACAAGACGACTACCAAAATAGATTGGAATAAGTTGTCATTCTGTGACTCAGATCATGATACTCTATCTCTTGCGATCACCGCCCAGACCGATGTACCAGACCTTCCCATAAATTCTATTCATGTGGAAATCTGATTCATGCAGCCTTAGCATTGATGTGTTTTACGTCACATCTTCAGCACCATTTGGAGCTCTGGTGCTTATCCTTCGGCAATGTGTCCGGTTTCAGCCAGCGTTTACTCGGTTCACTCTCCGTTCTGTAGTCATCTGGTGTTTTTTACGGTGTGGGTTAGCTAGCCCCACATCTAACCTACTTAGTCGATTCTTACGACATGCGTGGCAGGTAACAGTGGTTCTATTCTTTACACCCCAATTTTGGCCCCGGTAACCACTCGGGCGAGATCATGATACAATATACTCCGCAGTCACATGTATACAAAATTCAAGATCGTTAATTTAGTCAGTTTAGATTTAGGCAGTTACGGCAGCCTGCACAACACATACTTCAAGATTGTTATGAATATGATATACTGAGGCAAACTCACTGGCCTAATGAAACAATACTCGACAGAAAACTACACGGACCTCTGTATGAGCTACACAATATAATGACATTTATACAAAGACAAAATTGAATATATAGGCAATATTTCAAGCGAACGAAAAAAAATGAATAACTGAACACTTTTATACATTCCGTTTATCTAACTATGTAAACATACGCTTACAAAACTGTATCACTATTTTGTATCCATCTACTAATAGAAATATTGTAAATGATGCGGGCAGTTAAACATCTTTTTTTTAAAAACCGAATAGAATACATTGACAAACATTAAACTTATTCATCATCATGAGCATCAAGTAGCTTGTCCCTTCCGTAATCTATCTCCTAGGACAGCAGTCCTGAAAAACTGTTCTGTGCAGGTTGACTAGCGTCAGCAGCAGTCATTCTCATATCGTCAATGATATCTTGCACACATCGTCTTCTAGGTCTTCCTCTCATTCTTCTCCCAGGCACCATTCTCTCCAAAATTACCTTTTCTATGCACCCATGTTGTTTGATGTGTCCGAAATATTTAATTGTCCTTGATGTTATGTTCTTTAATAGTCAACTCTCTCTAATATCAAGCTGTTGCAAAATAGAAGCATTTGTTCTGTTCTCTGTCCATGATATTCTAAGTACTCTTCTGTAGCATTTGTTCTGTTCTCTGTCCATGATATTCTAAGTACTCTTCTGTAACTTTTGTTCTGTTCTCTGTTCATGATATTCTAAGTACTCTTCTGTAACTTTTGTTCTGTTCTCTGTTCATGATATTCTAAGTACTCTTCTGTAACTTTTGTTCTGTTCTCTGTTCATGATATTCTAAGTACTCTTTGTAACATATGTTCTGTTCTCTGTCCGTGATATTCTAAGTGCTCTTCTGTAGCATTTGCATTCAAATGTATTAAAGATCTTCTCCGCCACAAATTACACTTACGCTTAAAACTTATCACATTCACATAAATGATATTTCATTCTAAAGGGTTTTAAAGCTGAAGGATTGACTTCATTACACCGGGTTTTACCCCATATGGCTCGGTCCCTCCCTGCAGACATGGCACACCACCTGCCGAGAGTATTGAACAAAGAACAAACTCCGTAGCTCCAGCAATAATCCTTGGGATCTCTGGGGAAAAAAACTGCAGTTATATTTAATTTACTTTTGGATACCTCTCGTTAACTGCTAGAACTAGTCAACACACTAAATATACTGAACACATACAGTACACACTAGACAAGGCTGTAAGTGATATCTTAGTGCAATTACTTGAAGTGAGTACACAATAGTAAATGGATTAGTACGCTAGCTTCATCAATTCGTAATCTAGGTTCGAAATCAACTCTTAGACAACAATGGCTCTCAACTCGAACCAGCATCAATTGGATTCCAGGGAAAACAAATCAAAGCAAAGTTGACCAGGGCGATGTTGATCACATCACAAATCATGTGTAACATTGTTCAAAGAAAAGTAATGACATAACACATTTTTTTTTCCCAACACACCACTCACTAGATGCGTAAACATGGTGTGAAAACATGGCGTGGAAACATGGTGTGAAAATATGGTGTGGAACCGAGTTATTTACTTTATTTCTTGCACAGTTTCCTCAAACAACATGTAAAGGCGTTAACCAATCTTGTCAGTATATTTGACTTAATAAAGGGAACGGTTGGTTATTAAAATATATTTACCTACCGCTGATTATGTCAGCATTGTGATAACGTCTATTTAGTGAGAGTAGTATTTTGTATCACCTATAGCTTTATCATCGACAAGGTTTCATTCAAATCATCTACCACCCAATATATATGTCTTCATCATCAAGGTGCGTTTCCTTTATAGGATGTTGCTCTCTTTCCAGCACATCTGAAATTTACTCTGTCTCTTGCCAGTTCACCCACTTCGTCCATGGTCATGTTCATGGTTTCTTTAATATCTTGTAGCCATCTTCTTCTTGGTCTACCTCTGCGTCCTGGGACCCTGCCCTCTAGTATTGTTCTTTCCAGGTCATCGTGACGCTTGATGTGATCAAAGTATGTAATTTTTCTGTATAATATGTTGTTTATCAGCCAATTCTCTTTAACATTTAGTTCTTTCAGGACATCAGTGTTCTTTCATTTTTCTGTCCATGGTATTCGTAGGATCTTTCTGTAGCATTTAGTTTCGAAGGACTGGATTTTCGTTCTTGTTTTTGTGTAATAGTCCATGATTCACAACCATAAGTAGCCACTGGGAAAATGCATGCTCTCAATATTTTTAATTTTAGTATTTTGCTGGTGCTTTGCCACATGTTTTCATTGTGTTTAACTTCTTGATTGATATTGCCAATCTTCTTGAGATCTCTTTGGAGCAGTCACCATTATTGTTAACTATTGAGCCCAGGAATTCGTAGCTCTCTACACATTGGAGTTCTTCATTGTTTACTTGGATGTTAGGTGAGCCTTTTGCTTTGTCAGTTGACATGATTTTTTTTTTGTGTATTCAAATATAGATGTTGGTCTTCACTATGTTTCTTGGTCGTCATGATTAGGTTTCCAAACCCTCTTTGCTGGTAGATAATAATACTCTATCGTCCGCGTATCTAAGCTCTGGTATGAATTTGCCGCCTATAGTGAGAGGGTCGTAATTTACATAGTTGGCATCGTCTTTACATTCCTCATATATGGCTTAGTCATCGTTAAAGTGTTATGGTTATACAGGGTTCAAGATAAAGCATCCCAATTACAAATCAAAAGTTGCCAGGTACGCATTGTGTTTTGTCTATTTACTATTTAAACTTGTTTTGACTAGCTCGTCCTACGTCACATTCGTTCAAGGCCCTTTCCCGCACCATAATTACACATCATCACAAAAAGACACGCTCACTACGTCATAATTGAAAATTTCATTTTTCATATGCCAGATTTGTTCACTTGACCGGGCTATTCAGTACCTGAAATTCAGTACTAAGCACCGAGTATTGTAAAGATGTATGATCTAACAAGACGGCATGGCACTTGATTATATGTTCGTTCTATAACCTTGAGAAGAAATTATACATGAAATTATTCAAGAGTAGCAATCGGTCAGCATAATAAACACTTGATACAATTATGCTTACAATGAAAGAGTGATGAACGTTTAAACAATACATACCTTCATAAATAGATGTTTCCATAGAATAGAGGGACTGAGATGGTATGATAAGATTACAAACGAGGAACTCAGAGAAAGAACTAAACAGATACCAGTGGAGAAAGAGCTAAGGAAGAGACGCTGGCGATGGATAGGACATACGTTGAGAATACCGACCGGAAGCATTGCAAGCTAGGCACTGTTTTGGAACCCACACGGAATAGAAGTAGGGAAAGACCTAGACAGACCAGGAGAAGAGAGCTGGAAACAGATATTAAAAGGATAAGTAAAACGTGGAAAGAATTTGACGGGATGGCAGGAGAGAGGAAGAGCTGAAAGAAGTTTGTTGAAGACCTGTGCTCCGTTGGGAGTTGAAAGCTGAAGAAGAAATCGCTGATGACATTAAGTGATTATTCCATTAAAAAATTATTTGACGAAATTGACCAAATATATAAGAAGTGTGTATGCATACAAGACACAATATTGCACACACTTGTGTTGCCAAAATAATTCCAATGGGAACATTCAATTAGAGCAGTTGCTCGTCTCATCAAGATGCCCTGGTGAGTTTTATGATCGGCTAGCTGAACCTAACTGTCTGCATATAAAACTTGTTTGTCTGCATGTCGCTTAATATATGACGATCGCTGCGTTCTGTCATGGCTGAGTAGTGATATTAATTCATTCGAAATATGGAATATTAATTTTAGGAGAAGCTCACATCTAATATCTATCTATATCATCTTCTTGTCTCGTTTGACATATAATGCTTTCACAAAAGATTTCCGTTGTTGTCGCTCTGTCGCTTTCCTACGATAATTTGTTTCTATGATCGTGTCCCATAATCTTTCAACTTTTCCCCCACCGTTCTTCTATTATCTATATAAGGAAATGGCTATGATCGTAGGGTTGTTAGGAGTTTATTGTCTGCTTCGATATGTAGTGTGACGCATAAGAAGTGAATTTGTTCACTTCTTTTGTATCCTTTGCTTGATAAAGGCTTCTTGGTCGAAACGTTGATGTGTATTGTTATTGTTTGGCTGAAATCGGATGCCTGTGTCCTAAGCGTGTAGACGTCTATGCGTTTAGGGGCCTACCAAACCAATGTGCAACGTATACACGTTCTTGGCAAAGATCAAACATATCACACAGAGTGATTAAAATTTGTCACAAAGAACGAACGCAAAGAAGAAGGAGAGGATTGTTATTGTTTTTGTATTTTGTAAAGTTACAGTTGTTTGTTTTTACGTGTTTCACCGTTCTTCTCCATGTTTCATTTGTACATCCATGCATTCTTTTTCCATTCCCTGTTCATCACACCACACTGTTTCCATATATTTTAAGTTTTGTTTGAAAATTTAATTTGTTGATATTGTGATAAAAAGTAATATAAAATAGATGAGACTGCAGTAAAACTATTTGATTGGCAAAACACGTAATCACAACGTACTGTAGTTTTACAAATTACAAATACAATGACAAAATACAGCAACGTTTCGATCAACAAGGCCTTTATCAAAGCCTTTACATTTATTTCGTTATTCGTTTTTATTCCCAGATTTTCATTAGAAACGTTTGTTTTTGGTCGTCCATATAAAAAAATAAATTTGTCACTCCTGTTGTTCGTTTGCTTGATAAAGGCCCTATTGGTCGACACGTTGCTGTATTTTGTCATTGTTTTTGTAATTTGTAACACTACAGTACTTTGTGATTACGTGTTTTAAAAAAAAAAGTAATATAGCAGTTATTATTGTTTTTGATATTACATGGGTAGTGTTATTGATGTGTTATGTTGCTGGTGTGTAGTGGTATCACTGGTGTGTAGAAGTGTCAATGGTGTGTAGTGGTATTACTATTATGTCTGGTATCCTCGCATGTGTATGTGATTCTGTTACCGTTGTATGCGAGTCTCAGTCTTCTGTGATTGTTCTGCTGTTATATGGTAGTCTCATTGTTGTGTCTGATAGTGCTACTTGTGTGTGTGTGCGTGCGCGTGCGTGTGTGTATGTTACAGTGATGCTGTTGTGCACGACAGTGGTACTGTTGAGCACAAGCTATATAATCTTAAGGATATACGTAAAAATGCAAATATGAACTGAACAACGCGATCCGGATTCGAATCCACGACCTACATAACGCAAGACAAACATATTAACCACTTCGCCACATCCCCCCTCCCCCTTTCCACTTGCAATGGTTTTAACATAACTGTTGAACATCAGTTATCAGTTTATGAGGACTATCATCATAGCACTCCGGACATGTTCATATGTGCTCCGATCTCCGCCTCAACATATCCAGCAGTTTCCAGCGGTCTGTTAACATCAGTTATTAGTTATATGAGAACTATCATCATAGCACTCCGGACATGTTCATATGTGCTCCGATCTCCGCCTCAACATATCAGCAGGTTTCCTGACAGCCTTTTAAACATCTATGAATATATGGTAATAGTTATAGAAGCATGTTTAAATAAAACAGATATGATGTGTTTAACTACAAATAATAACATTGTATTCGCTACATTATTCCACTAAATTGATATTATTACTTGCGCTGAACGGTTTATTGTTCAGTTATTGATACAGTAACTTCCCTGTAGACTACTGATTCTAGTTATAACTTTTGATCAATTTCTTACACTACTGTCATCACTGGGTGTCTTTATCTTGTCTTGACTCGACAAATTGAGTACTCAAACCATTCCCAGAGCTATGCCGGCGAGGATTTAATATGTATTTAGTTCTACCAAGTTGGACAGGTCTGGGCGTGTATGTCACACTAAAGCAAGCTCCCTTGTTTTCCACACATGTTATGTTAGTATTGGTCTAACACCAAAAGTTTTCGTAAATAATTATACTTTCATTGAAACAAGAAAACAAGTAAATTTTGCTGCTGCAAAAACGCCTGTTTGTTACCAGGTCTCGTAAAGGGAGCAAAGAATAGTAACACTGCGACCTACAAGGCATATCGTAAGAGGCCGCTGAGGTAGGGACCTAAAGAAGCTACACTAGTAAATAAAAAGTGTCGCAGAAATTGGATATGCTGGCCTACTTGTAGGCGCATAATTGGCCCAGAGTACAATCGCTCTTAGGATTGCATCACATACAAATCACAAAGAGTGGTTAACAAGTGGTCGATATGGAGCGTTTGAAGAAGAAGAAGAAACTACTGCAAAACAAGACCTCATCAAACGAGATGACCATTAATTACTTTTGTTGTCTCTGGGTAAAGGTCTTAGACTTTCTACATGACGTCATCTAGCATGATGACTATTAATTGTTTGGTTTGTTTCAAGGCTTGCCCAACATAACATCATGCAGCTTGGTGACCATTTATTGTTGAGTTTGTTTGAAGGTATGCCCAACATACCTTCAAACAAACGTTATCTTGTCGTACCACCTGATTTTAACAGACCGCTGGGGAGCAGGAACTTTCCGAAGCAATCAACAAACTTTCAAATGGCAAGGCATCAGGACTAGACAACATTCCTGCAGAAGTCCTCAAATACAATAGGGATGTCCTGCTGCCCCACCTCTACAATCTCCTTATTCAGTGCTGAGAGAGGGAACACTTCCTCAGGACATGAGAGATGCAAAGATAGTGACACTCTATAAAAACAAAGGGGATAAGGGGATTGTAACAACTACAGAGGCATCTCCCTTCTAAGCGTAACAGGCAAAGCTTTTGCACTAGTCCTTTCAAAACGACTACAGAAACTGGCGGAGCGTGTTCTTCCAGAGTCACAATGTGGATTCAGAGCTAGACGGTCAACAACTGACATGATATTTACCCTTCGACAGCTACAAGAGAAGTGCAGAGAGCAGAGCAAGCCTCTATGTATTGCTTTCGTGGATCTGACTAAGGCATTTGACACAGTCAGCAGGCCAAGTCCTTATAAAATATTGAAGTATATTGGTTGTCCCACAAAGTTGCTCCAATTGATTGTTTCCTTCCATGAGGGCATGAAAGCCAGCATACAGTTCGATGGCAGCACATCTGATAGTTTTGAGGTTAAGAGTGGAGTCAAGCAGGGCTGTGTCCTTGCCCCCACTCTCTTTGGTATCTTCTTCGCAGTCCTTTTGAACCACGCCTTAGGGACGCTGATGGTGATGTTTTCATCCGCACTAGATCTGATGGTTCACTGTTTAACTTGACTCGCTTAAGAGCCAAGACAAAAACGACGGAAATACTTCTCAATGACCTCCTTTTCGCTGACGATGCTACCTTAGTCGCCCACAGTGAGACTACACTGCAATGTCTAATTAATAATTTGTCAAAGGCATGCGACCTCTTTTCTCTGACAATAAGTGTCTCCAAAACAGTTGTATTATGTCAGGAGGTAAGACATCAAATATCACTTTAAATGGTAACCATCTAACACCAGTGCAAAAATTCTGCTATCTTGGGTCACGGTCACTGCCAGCCTTTCTCTTGATGAAGAAATCAACGCTCGTATAGGGAGTGCGGCTACTACATTCGGCATACTATCAAAGCGAGCGTGGGACAACAAAAAATTGACATTGCAGACGAAAACTCAAATATATCGAGCCTGTGTAATTAGTTCTTTACTATATGGCTCAGAAACATGGACAGCCTACTCAAGACACGAGAGGAGACTTAACATCTTTCACCTTCGATGTCTCCGCAAGATTATGAACATCAGGTGGTACGACAAGATAACCAACTCTGAAGTACTACAACTTGCAAATCTGCCTTCCATCATGGGCATGCTCAGCAGTAGACGACTAAGATGGTTGGGACATGTGAGAAGAATGGAAACTTATCGCATACCAAAACAAATGTTGTTCTGTGAACTTTCGGAGGAAGAGGCACCAGGGCAGACCACTGCTCAGATATAAAGATGTCTGCAAAACCTCAATGAAAACTTTTCTATAGATCCCAGCACATGGGAGGGACTAGCTGATGACAGAGTTGTGTGGAAAGCCAAATTACGGAAGGGCGCAGAGTCTTTGAGAAGAGACTTATGTACGAACTGAACGACAAGAGAGAAAAGCGAAAACTAAGAAGTTGTCACAGTAAAACACTTGCCTACTGACCGTCTGTAAAGATGAAAAGGGTCATATATATGTCCAACATAACATCATGCAGCTTGATGTCCATTTATTGTTGAGTATGTTTGAAGGTATGTCCAACATAACATCATGCAGCTTGATGATCATTTATTGTTGAGTTTGTTTGAGTATGCCAACATAACATCGTAAAGCGTGATGATCATTTATTGTTGAGTTTGTTTCAAGGTATGTCCAACATAACATCATGCAGCTTGATGTCCATTTATTGTTGAGTTTGTTTGAAGGTATGTCCAACATAACATCATGCAGCTTGATGTCCATTTATTGTTGGGTTTGTTTGAAGGTATGTCCAACATAACATCGTAAAGCGTGATGACCATTTATTGTTGAGTTTGTTTCAAGGCTTGCCCAACATAAATTAATGAAGCTTGATAACCCTTTATTAGCTTTTCCTCTCTTGGCAAGGTATGGACTAGATACCAATTAACGATAAATGGTCATTGATTACTTAGTCCATCGCTGGTCAAGGTATACACTACATGACATCAACAAACGTGATGACCATTGATTACTTGGTCTGTCTCTGGTCAAGTCTTGTTTTAACTGACATCATGTAGCGTGATAACCATTGAATACTTTATATGTCTCTGGTCAAGGCTTGCCCTATATGACGTAATCAAGCTGGATGACCATCTATTGCTTGAAATGTCCCTGACCAAAGATTGAAGAATAAATCTCGTCCTTAATATCGATGATTCTGTTTCTCTGCTATTTATTCCTGGTGTTATTCTTGTTTTGCTGTTAACTTTATTACATTTCTTTCGTTTTCTTTCCTCCTGTTTCTTTCCTCCTCCACCTGTTGTTCGTTCCCGATATGCGAAGAGTTCTGGTAATTTTTCTCGAGAGTGCCTCGCATATGCGTTTTTGTGTTTTTTATCCGATCCAGAAGCACTTGAGCTTTTCAGCTCTTCGGCTCGGTGCCATGGACATCGTAACCCTTCTGTTCGGTGCCACGAACACCGTAAATCTGGGGAATTTGTGGCTTTTTCTGCCATCCCGCGGAATTGAACCCGCACACACAGAGGGATAGTCACCCGTAGTCCAACGCGCTACGAACACGCTGGGCAGACGGGCTGCATATTGCGTTTACTACCACCTCTGATATTTCTGTAATCGATCGTTTATGTGGACAACCTTTGGCCTTGAAATCATTGCATCTGAATAGCAGCACTTATTTTGATATACTTTTGGACGGCAATCGTGTTACATTGACTGAACAATTTGGTTTGTTGTTCTTTAATATGTTTTATCACTTGTGTTGTTCCTACTAAGTTTCTAATAGTCTCATTTTTTATCTTATTTCTACATGTTACTTTCAACTTTGTTGAAAAATTATCAAATTAACAACATCAATCGATGTTGAATCGATCAAGCGATTTAGACAGTTTGGAGTTACCCGTTGTGCAGGTCGAACTGGATGCCTGAAAGGCAGAGTGAGAGTTGTGTGTAATCAGCGAGCTACGGGAACCAGCAGTATGCATACTCTTCGATATCTGTTGGGGAGACTGAGTACCTATGGGTCAGCCCGAGTGCAATGACGTCAATTTAGTAACCAATAACCAATAACTTTCATCTTTTTCCTCAGGCATTACATTTCTGTTGTTGTTATTCTCATGTTATCATTTGCTATAAGTGTCCACTCCAACGTGCCGTTCCATCTTGACCGGGTTTATAATATCTTCTTTTTCTTCTTTCAACGCTCCATATCGACCACTTGTTAACCACTCTGTGTTTTTTATATGTGATCTGAGCCTAAGAACGATTGTACAATGTGCTAGTTATGCGCCTACAAGTAGATCAGCACATCCGATTTCTGCGATGCTTTTTATTGGCTAGGTAGCTTCCCTAGGTCCTGCATTAGTCACCTCTTACGACATGCCTTGTAGGTCACAGTGTTACTATACTGTGCTCCCCTGTGAGCTCGGCAACAAAACTGGCGTAGGTTGAATGAGCGTGCCTCAGCCACACATAGACTTAATCCACCACCTAACAGACTAACAAACTTACAAAAACATACAAACAAACACACTAACAAACAAACACACTAACAAACAAAGCGGTAGTCAAATAAAAAGAACGTTTATAATATTACTTATCGTTATTCCAATCATCTGTGTTTTTGTTGATATTTTATTTGTATTTATTTTTTTCTTGCGCTCCTCCGCTATGAATTCAGGCGTAGTCATAGCGCCTGGTATAACATTTATTTTTGCTTGAAGTCCTACTTTCCTTATTATCAGTGTCTCCTGCATGCTCCAACTTCAGATATCATCTTTATTTCTGATATGTATCTTTGTATTTTGCTTGAACACCTTCGATATCTGCCTTCTCCTACCAGCTATCTGACATTGATACTGGATTCATATGTTACGAATGAAACAATATTACCTTGCTGCACCTGCCCACACCTGTCAACGCTAAACCTGCACGGCGTGTTATCGCTAGTTTTTTGGTGCTAAATTTATGTGTTGTTTACTTAATTGCATTTGTTATTGTTCATTAATTTTATAAACGTTAGTTTAATCCTGGCTACTGGTAACAGATAGCAACACGGGATTTTGGTTTAAATCAGACAGATGCCACTAGCGATATGGGTTTTTTTTAACAGTGATTTAATAGTTACATGATGTAGTGAATCTATGAAGAACATTTATATATTATGTTGTTACTTCTGTCTCTCTATAACTTTCTCTTTATTTCTCTATAAAGCACACTCACTCTCTATTTATTTATTTCTTAGTCACACTCACTCTCTATTTATTTATTTCTTAGTCACACTCACTCTCTATTTATTTATTTCTTAGTCACACTCACTCTCTATTTATTTATTTCTTAGTCCCACTCACTCTCTATTTATTTATTTCTTAGTCACACTCACTCTCTATTTATTTATTTCTTAGTCACACTCACTCTCTATTTATTTATTTCTTAGTCACACTCACTCTCTATTTATTTATTTCTTAGTCACACTCACTCTCTATTTATTTATTTCTTAGTCACACTCACTCTCTATTTATTTATTTCTTAGTCACACTCACTCTCTATTTATTTATTTCTTAGTCACACTCACTCTCTATTTATTTATTTCTTAGTCACACTCACTCTCTATTTATTTATTTCTTAGTCACACTCACTCTCTATTTATTTATTTCTTAGTTACACTCACTCTCTATTTATTTATTTATTAGTCACACTCACTCTCTATTTATTTCTCTCTCTCTCTCTCTAACGCATACAACACTTTCTTTTTATCTCTCTCTTTCTCTCTCTCTATCCTTAAGTCACATTTTGTTCTAATCTACTAGATGCCACTAGCACTTTATTTTTAATGTGTTTAATAGTTACTATGATGTAGTATTCTATGAACAACATTTTTTTATTCTTCTTCTGTCTCTCTACTAAACATTCCTTTATTTCTCTATAAAATTACACTACTCTAATTTTTTTTCTACATCACTCTACTCTCTAGTTTATTTCTTCTCTCTCTCTCTAACGCATACAACACTTTCTTTTATCTCTCTTTCTCTCTCTCTCTTCTTTTTATCCTTAAGTCACCCCTTCACTTTATATTTCTCGTCTCTACGTTCTCACTCACTCTCTCTTTTTCTCTCCCCAAGTCATTCACTCTATTTCTCTCTCTACGTTACACTCACTCTCTATTTCTCTCTCCCTAAGTCAAACTCACTCTCTATGCATCTCCCTACCCCTCTTCAAACTCCTATTTTTCTACATTCTGGTTGTCTCTTCTCTGCCTACTCTCTCTCTCCTTCATAATGCTCTCTGTACACATCACTCTTACCTTTCTTTTTCACCTACCCTCCCTCCCCATGCATCTCCACTTTCCTTTTCTCTTTAACCACCTCCTTTCTCTCTATCCTATGTACAACGCCTGCTCTGTTGCATGGCCATTTTAAATCTTCCTTATTTATTAATTTCTATCAATGCTAACAAGCTATGTTGTTAACTTACTTCTTTGCTAACAAAGCCACTGTTTTTTGTCCACCTTTGGGTGTTTACATACCACTTATATTAATGTCTTCCTATTGCCCGCTTGTCATCAATCGTATGTACATATTTTATACCTCTTTTATCCAGAAAGTTCAAAGAATTATTTGTTTAAAAACTATTGTAAAAAATATGGCTTCTGTTGTTAATGTTTGTGTAATTGTCTATAATTCGCTTTCCTTTGAGTCATTAATATTTTCTGGTGTACATATTTCTGTATTTATTGCAATTATTACATACAAAATACATGTCAACACTCAACGAACATACCATGGAGATATTACTCAACGAACATACCATGGAGATATTACTCAACGGATATACCATGAAGATATTACTCAACGGACATACCATGAAGATATTACTCAACGGACATACCATGGAGATATTACTCAACGAACATACCATGGAGATATTACTCAACGGACATACCATGGAGATATTACTCAACGAACATACCATGGAGATATTACTCAACGAACATACCATGGAGATATTACTCAACGAACATACCATGGAGATATTACTCAACGGACATACCATGGAGATATTACTCAACGGATATACCATGGAGATATTACTCAACGAACATACCATGGAGATATTACTCAACGGATATACCATGGAGATATTACTCAACGGACATACCATGCAGATATTACTCAACGAACATACCATGAAGATATTACTCAACGAACATACCATGGAGATATTACTCAACGGACATACCATGGAGATATTACTCAACGGATATACCATGGAGATATTACTCAACGAACATACCATGAAGATATTACTCAACGAACATACCATGGAGATATTACTCAACGAACATACCATGAAGATATTACTCAACGAACATACCATGAAGATATTACTCAACGGACATACCATGGAGATATTACTCAACGGACATACCATGAAGATATTACTCAACGAACATACCATGTAGATATTACTCAACGAACAGACCATGGAGATATTACTCAACGGACATACCATGGAGATATTACTCAACGAACATACCATGGAGATATTACTCAACGGACATACCATGAAGATATTACTCAACGAACATACCATGTAGATATTACTCAACGAACATACCATGAAGATATTACTCAACGAACAGACCATGGAGATATTACTCAACGAACATACCATGGAGATATTACTCAACGAACATACCATGGAGATATTACTCAACGAACATACCATGAAGATATTACTCAACGAACATACCATGGAGATATTACTCAACGGACATACCATGAAGATATTACTCAACGGACATACCATGGAGATATTACTCAACGAACATACCATGGAGATATTACTCAACGAACAGACCATGGAGATATTACTCAACGAACAGACCATGGAGATATTACTCAACGAACATACTCATGGAGATTTACTCATCCAACATACCATGAGATATTACTCTAAGACATCCTAATTTACTTCAAGAACATACCTATTATTCTCTACGAACACTCACTTCATGAAGATATTCTTCTCAACGAACAACCATGATATTACTCATCACATCTCTTATTCTCATCGACATCCATAAGTCACATTCAACGGTTCTATAATTTCTCTCAAGTACACTACTCTGAATTTACTCAAGGACATCACCATATTTCTCAAGAACAGACCATGGAGTACTACTCACAACTACCTAAGATTTCTCACTCTCCTAAATATTCTCACCTAAGTATTCACCTCCTAGTTTCTCACTCTCTGAGATCATTCAACTACTGTATTTACTCCCTACCATGAAATTCAAACTCCATGTTATGCATCTCCTAACATCTTCAAACTCCATGATATTTTCGACATTCATGGATTTACTCAACGACATCTGCTTACTCACACTCCATGGAATATTATCCCTCTGAATATTACTTCACGACTACCTTTTCTCACCTCCCTTTTCTCCACTCCATGAATACTCCACCTTTCCTTTCTGTTTACTCAACCTCCTATTTCTCACTATCACCATAGATATACCAACGCCTGCTCATGAAGATGATATTTAAAATCTTCCATTATTTATTAACTCTATAAATATAACAAAGCTATGATTTTAACACTACCTAATTTCTCAACAAACCATGGTTGTCCAAACCTTGGTGTTTACATACCATGATATTAATGACATCCATAGATTCTTCATCAATCTATGAATATTTAACGACTACTTTTACTCCAGGGAAATTCAAAGAATTATTCTGTTTACAAAACTACTGAAGATATTACTAACGACATAATGAAGTATTATAATGAATCTATAATTCGACTTCCTTGAGTATATTAACAATATTTTCTCAGGTACATAATATTTCCTGATATCATGAGAATTATTAACGATACAAAATTACTCATCAACATACTGAGATTTACAACCATACCATGGAGATATTACTCAATGGACATACCATGAAGATATTACTCAACGAACAGACCATGGAGATATTACTCAACGGACATACCATGGAGATATTACTCAACGGACATACCATGAAGATATTACTCAACGGACATACCATGAAGATATTACTCAACGAACATACCATGAAGATATTACTCAACGAACATACCATGGAGATATTACTCAACGAACAGACCATGAAGATATTACTCAACGAACAGACAATACATACAATACTCAACAGACAGACAATACAAAGATTACTTAACGGACAGATCGCCCGCCTGCCCAGCGTGTTCGTAGCGCGTTGAACTGCGGGTGACAAGCCCTCTGTGAGTACGGTTCAATTCCGTGGGCTGGCAGAAAAAGCCACAGATTCTCCAGATTTACGGTGTTCGTGGCACTGAACCGAAGGTTTACGATGTCCATGGCACCGAGCCGAAGAGCTGAAAAAGCTCAAGTGCTCTGGATCGGGAAAAAAACCCCAAAAAACCAAAACGGACAGATCATGAATACACCACTCAACAAACAGACCACACAGAGATTATTCAACGAACAGACCATGTAGACACTACTCTACAGTCAGACCATGCATCTAAACGGACAGACCATGCCGACATTACTCAACTGACAGATCATACAGAGACTACTCAATGGACAGATCGTGCCGACATTACTCAACGTATTTATTTATTTTTTCCGATCCAGAAGCACGAGCTTAAAGCTCTTCGGCTCGGTGTCATGGACATCGTAACCTTCGGTTCGGTGCCACGAACACCGTGAATCTGGGGAACCTGTAGCTATTCTGCCAGTCCGCGGAGTTGAACCCGCACTTACAGAGGACTAGTCATCCGTAGTCCAACGCGCTACGAACACGCTGGTCACGCGGGCTTACTCAACGTATAAACTATACACTCTGCGTTTATATTCAATTACCCAGTACATCTATACTGTTATATACAGGGTGTTCAAGATAATTGCAACCCGTGAATGGAGCAAATCTGGCATATATGTATGAAAATGGTAAGGTTCAGTTATGACGTATATAGGTTGTGTGAAGGTGTGTAATTGTAGTGCGGGAAGGGGTGATGGACAAATGTGTCGTAGAACGAGCTAGTCAGAACCGGTTTAAATAGTAAATAAACAAAACTCAATTTGTACCTGGAAACTTTCGAATTGTCAATGGGGCTGCAATTATCTTGAACACTCTGTATAATGACGTCATAGAGATGAATCCACTTGCTGTTTGAGATATGTACGTTTCTGTCAGAATAAAACATTCAAGCTTTGTGTGTTATACAGCACTTCTATTGAAAAGTGCACTTGTCCCTAACCTTTCAACATGTCAACTGCTTCTAATTAACCTTTCATTAGAGATTTTATTAAAAGTGCAGAAAGTTCACTAAGTATAATGTCATAGAACATTCAATCTGACACGGTACTACAGAATCAGGCTTATATTAGTGATAACATAAATTGTAATATATATCTCCAAGAAATGTTAATCAACCTTTGAATTTTGAAGTTTTAGATATTATAACTCCAGTTGCAGTCCGATGAATTTTCCCATCATCAGATGGTGTTCAGTTCCCCGTATAGTTGATTCTTTATTCATCCTCATCTGATGATTGGTACCCGCAAGGTCTATAGCATAGGTTCCCAACGGGGCGGTACGCCCACCGGGGAACGCTGAGAAGTTGGAAGGGGCGCTGGGTTGAAAAGTACATTTTGGGGGCGTTCAGGACCATCCGCCGCCACCCTAAGCTGAAAATTCAAAGTCACGCGTGTCTTGCCCCAACGCAAGGATTAATAGTGCAATAGATAAAATCTTTGTATTTTGTACCAGGTTATGTTGGAATCAAAGAAGAAATCCAGACACTATGATGTCGAGTATTTGAAATAGGTTTTATTCAATCATCCAAAAACAAGACATTACCAATGTGTCTGAATTTTCCACAAGATGTTTTCAAATAAAGCTATGAAACCATTGCGATTAGAAGAACATATGACATATGCAAAATCACGAAAATAATTTATTTTAAAATTGTTAATATTAATTTCTTCTTTAATGAGCCACCGACCCCTAATCGCCTGAACACCCTCTAAATTCTTCTGAACCCACTATCGCCCTCCTAGAACGTTTCAGCAACCACAGCGGGGGCGGTGCCGCCCACTTTGGAAAACGCTGGTCTATAGTATAACTGAGAATCGTTATCGAAACGACTGGCACCTTTAGCTAGTTCGCAGGATAGCGAGTATATGTAAGGACGCCCAAAATGAGGACACATCTAATCCATTAATTTACCCAAGGTAATATTACCAACAAATATAATGTATCATTTATCAAAATATGTTGATATGTCAGCCCTGATTCGTGCTTCCAAAATTGATTTGATGTCAAGTTTCTAGAGTCTATACTTGACAAGACAATGTCTCATACGTAAAGTTTCTAAAAATCTATAGTTGATGAGAAAATATATGTTTATTCAAGTTTCTCAAATCTACACTTAACGATAAATTGCATGTTTAGTCAAGTTTCTCAAATCTCATACTTGAATCGAGAAAATTGCATGTTTAATCAAGTTTCTCAAATGACGAGAAACTTGACGAGAAATTGCATGTCTAGTCAAGTTTTTCATTTCTATACTTAACGAGAAATTGCATGTTGTCAAGTTTCTCAAATCTATACTTAACGAGAAATTGCATGTTTAGTCAAGTTTCTCAAATCTATACTTAGCGAGAAATTGCATGTTTAATCAAGTTTCTCAAATGACGAGAAACTTGACGAGAAAGTGCATGTTTAGTCAAGTTTTTCATTTCTATACTTAATGAGAAATTGCATGTTGTCAAGTTTCTCAAATCTATACTTAACGAGAAATTGCATGTTTAGTCAAGTTTCTCAAATCTATACGTTGCGTTAGTCGTAGAAATTGCATGTTTAGTCAAGTTTCTCAAATCTATACTTAACGAGAAATTGCATGTTTAATCAAGCTTCTCAAATCTATACTTGACGAGAAATTGCATGTTTAGTCAAGTTTTTCATTTCTATACTTTACGAGAAATTGCATGTTGTCAAGTTTCTCAAATCTATACTTGACGAGAGAATGTCCCTCTGTCTGAATATACATAATTATTTTTACAAGAGAGGATTAAGTTCTATCAATTTAATGGCACAGATACACGTATATATACATACACACATACATGATTACATAATTACATACTCACATAAAAGCATGTAAGCACGTGTGCACGCTCACACACATATATACATACACACATATCAGGCGGGCACACCATGCAGACACAGCATGCTTTCACAGTACAATACATGCAATGCATGCATATATACATAGATACACGCACTTATACACAGACCAGACGAACGCATGCCCACACATACGCGCATGCATATAAACACATATGAATATATACGCAAAGGACAGTATATTTAGTTTGCGGTGTAATGGAATTTACTCCATCAGAATTCATTTTTTTAAACTCGTTAACAAACAGACCTGTCAACATGCAAATGTAGAATACCAACAGCCATTATCACTGTTTATGTCTTTTGAAACACACATGTGAAACAAACGTCATGTTGATATACTCTATCGATTCCTCTCTCTCTCTCTCTCTCTCTCTCTCTCTCTCTCTACACAAGTATTATCGATATAGGGGAACACTGCACTAAGACAATATGAAGCAATGGCGAAACGCGTACAAATAAAGTACTGTAGTTTTACAAAATACAAAACCATAACAACAGACAGTAAAATATTCGCCCGAGTGGTTACCGAGGCATATTCCCAGTGGCAACGTATGGGTGTGAAGCATGGACATTTAACAAAGCAGTGGAAAAAAATGTATGCGCTTTTAAATATAAGTGTTACAGAAGAGTCCTCCATATATGTTGGACAGAAAAGAGAACAAATAGATCTATCCAGAAATAACTCAAAATCAAACTGACTAATTCTATAAATAAGAAAGAGAAAATATTTTGGAAAGAGATATTGATAAAGAGAGAAAAGAGATATTTTGGACATATAAAAAGACACGAAGGGTTAGAGAAGACCATCATGGAACGAGACATACCGACAAAGAGAAGAAGAGGAAGACAACGGAGAAGATGGATTCAGGATGTAACTGATGATTTTCACATTTCCGCTGCTGAGGCAGGACATCTGGCCTATGAGAGAGAAATTCCGAAGGACTGTTGGGGTGGCAAAATTCTGCTCAGGACAAGCTAATTGATGATCATGATGATTTTGTCAGTTCAGAGTTCCCAATGAAACATAATGCTCAAATTATTCATAACACTATGTCAGTTTTTTTGTGTGTGCAGTTGTAACAAATATATTATTATAGATTTGTGTTGCGAACACTGACCCACTCATCAATAACCTGAGGAACATTGTTGAATATGACACATCATTTGACAGATAGATTATCGATTAAGTGTTACCAACATAAAACTACCACTTTAAAGTCAACCTGAAACACGTAATAAAAACTAAACAAAGTAGTTTTACAAAGTACAAAAATAAGATTCCACTCCCACAGTGGAATTGAACCCGATCCTCGCGTCTAAGAAACAATTGCAATACTATACTTTAATAATAATAATAATTCTTCTCGCACCGCTATACGTTACATAGGGCCTGCAAGTAATTTCTCCATACCGCTCTATCCTGGGCAACTCGCTCAATCTCCTCCATGGAACTGAGACCGATATTTCCTGCCTCTCTCAGCAAAGTTCCTTTCAGGGTCTCTTTAGGTCGACCTCTCTTTCTTGAACCCTTTGCATCCCACTTCAATGCCTGCTTTGATATTCGTTGATCATTTCTCCTCAAGGTGTGCCAACATATCTCCATCTTCACTTTCTTATAACAGTTGTCACTAGTGGTTGACCAGACATGTCTCTGATTTCATCACTTCTCCTGAATTCGTTCCATTTTATATTCATTATTTTTAGCAGACATCTATTTTCAAATGCTTTACAGTATTATATATTAACAAAAAATGAATCTTATATATATATAATACTTAATATATATTTAATGGCCCTTTTGTTCTTTATAGATGGTTTGACGAGCTAGCTCTTGTTTTTCTGGCCTTCAATCTCATTTCTATGTTTGACGGGCAGGCTCTTGTTTTTCTTGCATGCAAGCTTTTTATGTTTCTCTCACTTCTCATTGTCATTCATTTCATTGTTCATTTGAGGTCATCTCTCTCCATGTCATTTCTCGATCTCTCAAGCATGTATCTCAGTGTTTAGACTAAGCAACTCCGCTGTTCTCATGTTTAGACTAACAACTCCAAGCATGTATTTCAGTTGTTTGACTAACAACTCCCAAACATGTTTCAGTGTGTTTAGTCTAACAACTCCAACATGTATCTCAGTGTTTAGACTCAACTCCGCACATGTCTCAGTGTGTTCGACTAACACTCCCAAGCATGTATTCAGTGTGTTTAGCTAACAACTCCCAGCATGTATTTCAGTGTGTTTAGATCTAAAACTCCCAAGCATGTATCTCAGTGTGTTTAGTCTAACAACTCCCACATGTATCCATGGTTGACAACAACTCAAGAGTATAGTGTGTTTAGACTAACAACTCCAAGCATGTATTTCAGTGTGTTTAGGCTAACAACTCCCAAACATGTATTTCAGTGTGTTTAGTCTAACAACTCCCAAGCTTGTATTTCAGTGTGTTTAGTCTAACAACTCCCAAGCATGTATCTCAGTGTGTTTAGACTAACAACTCCCAAGCATGTATCTCAGTGTGTTTAGACTAACAACTCCCAAGCATGTATCTCAGTGTGTTTAGTCTAACAACTCCCAAGCATGTATTTCAGTGTGTTTAGACTAACAACTCCCAAGCATGTATCTCAGTGTGTTTAGTCTAACAACTCCCAAGCATGTATCTCAGTGTGTTTAGACTAACAACTCCCAAGCATGTATCTCAGTGTGTTTAGACTAACAACTCCCAAGCATGTATTTCAGTGTGTTTAGGCTAACAACTCCCAAACATGTATTTCAGTGTGTTTAGTCTAACAACTCCCAAGCTTGTATTTCAGTGTGTTTAGTCTAACAACTCCCAAGCATGTATCTCAGTGTGTTTAGTCTAACAACTCCCAAGCATGTATTTCAGTGTGTTTAGGCTAACAACTCCCAAACATGTATTTCAGTGTGTTTAGTCTAACAACTCCCAAGCTTGTATCTCAGTGTGTTTAGTCTAACAACTCCCAAGCATGTATCTCAGTGTGTTTAGTCTAACAACTCCCAAGCTTGTATCTCAGTGTGTTTAGTCTAACAACTCCCAAGCATGTATCTCAGTGTGTTTAGTCTAACAACCCCCAAGCATGTATCTCAGTGTGTTTAGACTAACAACTCCCAAGCATGTATCTCAGTGTGTTTAGGCTAGCAACTCCCGTTCTGTGTTGATTGATGTATCTACTGGGTTTTCTCTCGTCTTGCCGCACCTATCAGTATGCACAACTTGCGCAACAGAGATAGAGAAAAAATCAAGCTTATATCAAGCTTAATATTCTTGGATTCTCCGAAAGGAGTTAATTCTTATTTTTCATGTTTGTTGGCCTACACGCTCTGATATAACCAATAAAAGGTTCGCCTTAGGTTGAAAGGGCGTGCCTCGGCTTAAAGAGGCTTTAATCCCATAATAAACAAACAAACAAGATAGAGAAAACCCTTTATCTTCTTAGTTGAAATCTTCAGAACGTATATTATCTCTGAGAGCATTGATGATGTCGCTTGGTTCTTCAACTTAATGTAATGGAAACTGCGATTTATTTAGACAGTAGTGGTAACTCCGAGATCAGATAGTAGAGGAAATTCTTGAAATTAATTGAGATAAAATAGATAACTATGAAATAAATTGATGCAGAAGGCGTTACCTTTAAGATTAATTGACATAAGAAAAGCAATGGTGAGGTAGAGACAAAAGTGAAAAGAGACAAGATCCAGAAGGGCAGGTTTCGGTATGAGTGGATGTCGTCTATAGAAGTTTCTAACCTTCAGCGGCTTACGTGGATATACTGTCCTGGGCATGCGGGTGTTTACGGTAAAGAGAGCGGACAGACTTGCATCAACAACATCGATTGTTGGGGAGTTGCAGATGAATAAGGGGGATGTTCTTCGATCTCTTCGCCGGTGTCTGTTGGATGAGGACACTAAAATCGATGTTGAATCAATCAAGCGATTTAAGCAGTTTGGAGTTACTCGTTGTACAAGTAGAACTGGATGCCTGAGGGCCAGATTGAGAGGTGTGTTTAATCAGCAAGCCACAGGAACCATCAGTATGCATACTTTTCGATATCTGTTGTAGGAGACTGAGCGCCTATGAGTCTGCCCGGAATGCAATGACGTCAGTTTAGTAACCAGTAACCAAAAGTGAAAAGTCAGAGGTTAATTACGACAAATGTTGTAACTATGAGATTAACCCATTCGACCTTCTGAGCTGAAATATTGGCCTGCAGTATGTATTAAGCTAACGCAAAGTAAATTTATCGACTAATACACTATAATACTAATGGGTTCTGATGTGCAAAAAATACAAAGTGAAAGCGTTAAATAATGCAACAGAGACAAACTAGAGACAACAACTATGAGATTAAGGAGACAATATAGGCAACTTTTGAACTAAATGAGAGACTAAAAGCATTTCTAAGATTAACTTTTTTTCACCTTTCAACGCTCCATATCGACCACTTGTTAACCACTCTGTGTTATTTGTATGTGATTTGAGCCTAAGAGCGATTGTACGTTGTGCCAGTTATGTGCCTACAAATAGGCCAGCACATCCTATTTCTGCGCTGCTTTTTATTTACTAGGGTAGCATCCTAGGGCCTACATCAGTCGCCTCTTACGACATGCATTGCAGGTTGCAGTGGTACTATTCTTTACTTCCCTTGCGGGCCCTGGCACCACACGTTCGGAAGATTAACTAAAACTACAGACTTAACTCTGAGAAACTATGAGTCAACAACGCAATTATGAAAGTATTGAAAACAACTCTCAATTGATCCAGAAGAAACACAGAAATCCCCCAACATTTGGTAGCAGAGATTCTATGAAATAAAAATAAATTCAACGAAGGAGTTGTACTTGAAATAACTAACATAAAACGATGTCAAAAGCAATTTTCTCCTCAATATATTTGCTTTGCTTCTATCTATTACCAAACTGACTGCTACTAGCTCACGTATTGAGAATAATGAAGTTAATACTATAGACTAATTCGATCAGGGAGACGAAAGAGGCAGTTAGCTAAACCAACCTTCCACAAACATTAAACGAAATGTGTCAGGCTCTAGTCAAATTCTGTTCGCAGCAGGTCAGGAACTACCAGCACATTGTAACATGTCAGAATAGCTTTATCGTCCAGGGTATACTGATCACTGTTGTTAGAGCCGTATCTAGTTTACGTTCTGTCAATGTATACAATGTTTCATTGTGTTTCCTGTGTTGAATTTATCAGAGTTGGACACGTACGTCTGAAATAACACACGTGTTCAATGATACAATATAAATATTTTTGGGTACATAAAAAAAAGTTAATTGCATATACTTTGCGAAATCAACCCCAGCTTTTTAACGCTGTTTGTAATTTTTCTAGGCATTATTACGCTCTGAACGTTTGCCATTGCCTTCTGAACGGGTGGCGCCATCGTCCTTTTGTAAAAATCCACGCGAAACATTTTGAAACCAAATTGTCCGCAGCGTGATTCGAACTGCGTGGTACATACCTGGAATATATATGTTCTCAGACGCGCGTGATCACTGATATAAGCTTACTATTGTGAAGCACATATATATATATATATATATATATAGGATGTATGTTCCAAGACACGCGTAATCACTGATGTAAGCTAACTAGTGTGAAGCACATATATATAGGATGTATGTTCCCAGACACGCGTGATCACTGATATAAGCTTACTATTGTGAAGCACATATATATATATATATATATATGAATAGGATGTATGTCCCAAAGACACGCGTAATCACTGATGTAAGCTAACTAGTGTGAAGCACATATATATAGGATGTATGTTCCCAGACACGCGTAATCACTGATATAAGCTAACTAGTGTGAAGCACATATATATAGGATGTATGTTCCCAGACACACGTAATCACTGATATAAGCTAACTAGTGTGAAGACATATATAGGATGTATGTTCCCAGACACACGTAATCACTGATATAAGCTAACTAGTGTGAAGCACATATATATAGGATGTATGTTCCCAGACACGCGTAATCACTGATATAAGCTAACTAGTGTGGAGCATATATATATAGGATGTATGTTCCCAGACACACGTAATCACTGATATAAGCTAACTAGTGTGAAGCACATATATATAGGATGTATGTTCCCAGACACACGTAATCACTGATATAAGCTAACTAGTGTGAAGCACATATATATAGGATGTATGTTCCCAGACACGCGTAATCACTGATATAAGCTAACTAGTGTGAAGCACATATATATAGGATGTATGTTCCCAGACACACGTAATCACTGATATAAGCTAACTAGTGTGAAGCACATATATATAGGATGTATGTTCCCAGACACGCGTAATTACTGATATAAACCAAACACTGTGGACACATACGTGTAGACTATATGTTCCCAGAAGAAGAAGATGAAGGTGATTTTGGACATGTATGTCGTATGCCAGTGGGGGTTTGACTAGGAAAGCTCTCATATGGATATCGACTGGGAAGAGAAGGCCTGGACGTCCCAATGAAACATGGAGAAGAACTGTGGAGAGAGAGTTGAAGGAGTGTAGTCTGACGTGGAAGACAGTTGGTAGAACGTCAGTAGGATGGCAGCAGTGGAAGTCTCTTGTGGAAGCCTTATGTGTCAATCGTGACACGAAGAGGATATGGATATGTTCCCAGACAAGCGTGATCCCTGATATAGACTACATACTGTTGGGAACATACGGGTAGAATATATATGCCCCACATGATCACTAATTAACTAAACATTATGTGCCACATACGTGCAGAATATATGTCCAACACCGTGATCACTAATATAAACTAAACATTATGGACACATACGTGTAGAATATATGTACCTAAACACGCGTGATCACTAATATAAACTAAACATTATGTGAAACATACGTGTAGAATATATGTACCTAAACACGCGTGATCACTAATATAAACTAAACATTATGTGACACATACGTGTAGAATATATGTACCTAAACACCCGTGATCTTAGAATTCGTAAAAACGTACTTTATATTTCACTTCCTTCCCCCTCTCTCTCTCTCTCTCTCTCCCACGGAGACAGAAAGAAATATATTTATAAAATATATGGACTTCCTTATTCATTATGGAGACAATAATGTCATATGTTTTTTTCCAACTGCCATCTACATTAAAACATATATCAGGATATTCAGCTCAAATGTGATAGCTGTGTTACTGTATGGCTCAGAAACACGGCGAGTTACCAAGTTAAAATATAAATAAGATTCAGAACTTTGTCAACGGATGTCTTCGGCGGATTCTCACACTGAGATGGTATTGTAGCAGGGAATATGACACCATGTTTTCCCCTTGCTCCTTTTCAATTAACCAAAGAGATAACAATATACCTGGGCGGTGGAACATATCATTACAGACCAGATATGTTAGCAATGAGACTTCTTCTTAACTAGAAGATTTATGCCCCTGTTTTCTTTCTCATGCAGCTAAGTTGAGGTTAATTGTATTCTTTTTTGAACGTTTGGGTGAGTGTCCGGTCACAAATATAAATTTGGTGGGTATTTCCTTAACTAGGTTTGAACTTATGCCCTGCCTTTCTTTCTCCTGCAGTCAACTTAGGGTTAATTGTATTCTTGTTTTTCTAGAAATTCCATAGGTCACAAATATCAAATTAGCTGGGATTTTCCCAACCAGCAACTAGATTTGACCGCGAGAATTATATTCTAGGACAATGACTGATTTGGATACAAAGAAAATTGCCAGTGGAAGGCTTTTTGTAGATTATGAGAGACTTCACACACACACTTGGCAGAGGGACAGTTGGCAGAAACTTTAGATAGGCATTCGGATAGAGACAGAAGAACAGAGAGGTACCCAGGAACAGGCAGTGTAGGTAGTCCCGAGACAGTAACAGACAGTTAATTGATAGGAGGAAAGATTAACCAGTGCTTGGTAGTCTACAGATAGTGACATCATGCAAGCTAACCAGTGCTTGGTAGTCTACAGTTGGTGACATCATTCAAGCTAACCAGTGCTTGGTAGTCTACAGATAAGGACATCATTCAAGCTAACCAGTGTTTGGTAGTCTACAGTTGGTGACATCATTCAAGCTAACCAGTGCTTGGTAGTCTACAGATAATGACATCATTCAAGCTAACCAGTGCTTGGTAGTCTACAGATAGTGACATCATTCAAGCTAACCAGTGCTTGGTAGTCTACAGTTGGTGACCACGCCAGAACTTAGTATTATCAACAAGACAGCCCTGAGGGGATTGACTTTGACCTAAATAGAGAGACAGTTGCAACTAAATAGAAAAAAAAAAGACATAAACAAGAAATATTCAAGGCGGTTCGATCGAAAAGGAGACATTTCAAATAAAAGGGACATACTCAAGGACTTCTGAACAGAAACATTCATGTTCATATTTTTTGGCAGAAGAGATAAGTAGACCATAATATTTAATACGATTATATTTACGGTTGTATTTTTTTATATAGAGGTGTCTTAATATGATGAGGTAATATACTTTATATATTTTTTTCAGGAAGATTGGTTGTTTTAAATTTAGATATGGAGAAATTGACAAATGCTAAACAAAACCCTATAAATAATCAACTGATTTGCATGTTTATATATGAATGTATATTTTTGTATTGAAATAAGCAAATGAATAAATAAAAGTTGAGAATCAGATTGATTCTCACATAGAGGTATAATATCTTTGACGGTCGTTTTAAATTGGATTATATTCTATGTTAGAGTGTGATAGTTGTCGAGTTAGTAGTGTTTATGTTGCAGTGACGAAAGATAAAAGATAATAGGTCAGACCAGAAGCAGTAACTCAGATCATACTATTACATAAATGGTACCGTGACATAGGATAGTCCAGCAGCTCATACTATTACATAAATGGCGCCTGTGAACCAGAATTCGAACAGTAGCCAAGCTTAGACTATTACATTTAGACATAGTTACAAACACAAACCAGTGGATACGAAATTGACAGGATCCCAAGATTACCCAGGATAAGTGTAGAAAATGGAGAGGGGTCGGGCATACCATGTGGAGGACACAGTAAAGCGTTCCTAGACAAGCGATTGAGTGGAACCCGCAAAGAAAAGAAAAAGGAGACGCCACTAACAGACCTGGAAACGGAGTCTTATTGGGGAAATGAAGGATACTGAATTATATTCTAGGAAAACATAAAGAGGGCAGTCAGTACCGGGAAAAGTGGCGAACTTTTTCTTCTTCTTCTTCTTCTTCGAACGCTCTATGTCGACCACTTGTTTAACCACTCTTTGTGATTTGTATGTGATCTGAGCTCAAGAGCGATTGCACGTTGTGCCAATTATGCACCTACAAGTAGGCCAGCACATCCGATCTCTTCGATGCTTTTTATTTACTAGAGTAGCTTTCCTAGGCCCCTACCTTTGTCGCTTCCTACGACATGTCTTGTAGGTCACAGTATTACTATTCTTTGCTCCACATGAATGCTCCGGCAACACACGGGCGAGCGACGAACAACTGTTGAGACCATATGCTCCACGAGAAGCGGGGAGTGTAAATAAGTAATTGCTTTTTTACCTGCAATTCTCAAACACTCCGTCCACAAATATGCATTTATCATACACAATACAGATACATTCTTTGTTTGATCTTTGTGTCGTAGTAGGAAGATGTCCAGACACTGTCTAGATTGACAACAACAGTTCTAGAATGAATCTTCCACTTTTGATATCTGCATATGTCTCGTCACCTGTTGTCATTACTTCTCTCATTTCCTTTAATGTATTTGTCGCTTCTAATTTTCGGTTCTTTTCAGAGGAGAGATAATAACAGACGTGTTAATGCGTCTTTAGAAGTGAATGGGAAAACGTATATATACGTCCTTAGCAGCTAAAGGGTTAATGTATATGTCGCTTCTAATTTTCGGTTCTTTTCTTTTATTGCTATAAATGTGGGCCTCTGTAGGTGAGTTCGATCACAACCCAAGCGTAACCGGTTCAAAAATTCAACAGGCAGTTTGGAAACAAATTCATGTCCGTGGATTTTTACGAACGGTAAAATAGACCTTACCGTTCAGAACGCAATTGCAAACTGCTGAACGTATAAGTGATGCCTAGAAAATCGACGATTCGTTTAAGGTGCTTGATGGCTACGCCTTGTAAAGGACATGCCATGATCTTCATTAATAATGGGATAAAAGGGGTTCAAAACTATATATAATAAAAAACGATATATGTACTTTTGTATTCTTTTGTGATTTTGTATCTTCAAGAAGAGTATCAATAAAATGGTTAAAAAATCAGAAACTGTTAATAATGAAATCTTTGACTGGCAAATGTAATCAAAAGTCTAAGATAATCTGTAATCAAATTTGGTAAGACCTTGACAAAAAATGTTGAGATCATAAATCGATGGAAGAAATACTGTGTCAAAATGTGCGCTGAAAATATAAATCAAACTAGCTGTACCCTGCTTGCGTTGCTACGCCTCCAACAAAAAATTGAATTACGTCCAAGTCGATCTACTTCTTCATTGCAACTAATGTCGCGTCCCAGTTGATATACTGCTTCATTGATACTAATGTCGCGTCCCAGTTGATATACTGCTTCATTGATACTAATGTCGCGTCCCAGTTGACATACTGCTTCACTGCTACTAATGTCACGTCCCAGTTGATATACTGCTTCATTGTTACTAATGTCGCGTCGCAGTTGACATACTGCTTCGTTGCTACTAATGTCGCGTCCCAGTTGATATACTACTTCATTGCTACTAATGTCGCGTCCCAGTTGACATACTACTTCATTCCTACTAATGTCGCGTCCCAGTTGATATACTGTTTCATTGCTACTGATGTCGCGTCCCAGTTGATATACTGTTTCATTGCTACTGATGTCACGTCCCAGTTGATATACTGCTTCATTGCTACTAATGCCGCGTCCCAGTTGATATACTACTTCATTGCTACTAATGCCGCGTCCCAGTTGAAATACTGCTTCATTGCTACTAATGTCGCGTCCCAGTTGGCATACTGCTTCATTGCTACTAATGTCGCGTCCCAGTTGACATACTGCTTCATTGCTACTAATGTCGCGTCCCAGTTGATATTACTCTTATCATGATTCGAAATGATTAGAAATCCTATGAAGAAACAAACCTGGATTGTGTATTTTAACTTCAGCTTGTTTGTAAAATTGCCTTGAAACGATTATTTTATGCTATGAAAGGGATCGAGGTTTCCATAGTTTTAAAACATACGTCATCGAATCGTGTGTATATATTAATTTGTATACCGTAGACTTCCGGAAACGTTCATAGCAAATTGTAAACAAACTTAGAAACTCTCGATGAAATAGGCGTGTTCGGTTTTAGATTTTTCTAAAATTGTCAGCGCTACCTATTTCAAACTATGACAGGTAGCATCACGATATCAAAACAAACATATCCTGCAAATTTCAGCTAAATCTGTTCAGTAGTATCCGAGTCTATAGGTAACAAACATACATCCATACATCCATTTTTATATATATAGTAGATTTGCAATATTGATAACAATACATAATAAAAGGAGAATGGACCAAAACCAGATGAAGTAGAATGGGCTATACATAATCTGCAACAAATGGCAGTGCACCAGGATGCCAATAAATAATAGCAGACTTGATTAAAACAAGGGGAGAACAGAACAGAAAAATATAACATACACTGTGTAAGAAGATATATAATAATAATCATCATAATAATTCCTCTCGTGCCGTTATATAAAAGTAAAAAAAAAAAAAATAAAGGAACCCTTTCATACCTCATAGTATATAGGTCAATACAGTGTTAGGTCTGTATTTTTGATTGACCGTCGGCACACGATGGGTGATGTGGTCAGCATCACGCCGGCCGCCTTACTTTCCCAGAGCATGTCTGGTACCCAGTTGAGGCTGGGTCGACCTAAGAGCCGTCGTGGTCGGGAAAAATTTCTCGCGCATTGCGGGAGCTGAACCCAGACCACCAGCCTTGCGGAGCGAGTTTACTAACAACTACGCTACAGCGGCTCTCATACGCTATATAGTGCCTATATAAATAAAAACAATTAAACATTCCTACAAAATATCTTTACCATCTCTCCAAATTACATCGGGGACCTTCGCTGGTGCAACGGAGCTCGTGCGCCGCAGTCGAGATCTTCCAGTGTAAGAAAGAGATCGGAGCATACATGGTTACTCACCGAAGTGCAATGATGATGTTCCTATTAACCCATCAATCAATTATGAGAAATACACATAAGTAGCTGTAAGAGAAGATCAATATCGTTGATAGAAGATGACCGCAGAGAAGATGAATTCAGGATGTAACTCATGATTAAAGAATGACGGCTGCAGAGGCGGTAAACTGGTCTATGATAGAGAGCAATTCTGAACTACTGTTAGGTGTCAAAAGTTCTGCTCATGTCAAGCTATTTGATGATGATACTGGCTTTGGGAGAGGCAGATCAGTAGATAACATATATTGAATTTCAAAATGATAATTGATAAACGTAGAAAGTGCAACATAGATTCGTGTATTCGCTTTGTTGACTATTGAAAGACACTTGACTGCGTTCAACATCAGACGATATTGAAAATAATGATAGCAATGGGGTTTTCATCTCATATAATAATAAGAATTCCTCTCGTATCGTTATACGTTACATAGGGTCTGCGAGCAATTTCTCCATACCGCTCTATCCTAGGCAACTCGCTCAATCTCCTCCATGCAACTGAGACCGATATTTCTTACCTCTCTCAGCAAAGTTCGTTTCAGAGTCTCTCTAGGTCGTCCTCTCTTTCTTGAACCCTTTGCATCCACTTCAATTCCTGCTGGATATCCGTTGATCATTTCTTCTCAAGGTGTGTCCAACAGATCTCCATCTTCTCCTTCTTACAAAAGTTGTCCCAGTGGTCAACCAGACATTTTTCTTGTTTAATTACTTCTCTTGAATTCGTTCCTTTTTTTCATTATTTTTCGCAGACATCTATCTTCAAACTCATTCAACTTGCTTTCTATATCTTTAGTCATTTTCCAACTCTCGCTAGCATATGTTAGGATTGATACAACATTTGAATTGAAAATTCGTAATTTAGTTTTAATACTATATAACTTGCAGTTCCATATTTTATTTTGCACCTCATATATTTTATTTTTATTTTTTCTCCGATCCACAAGCACTTGAACTTTCAGCTCTTCGGCTCGTTGCCATGGACATCGTAACCCTTCGGTTCGTTGCCACGAACACTGTAAATCTGGGGAAACTGTGGCTTTTCTGCCAGCCTGCGGAATTGAACCCGCACTCACAGAGGGCTAGTCACCCGTAGTCCCAAAACGCTACGAACACGCTGGACAGGCTGGCAGCACCTCATATAAACGCACGATAAAACAATATATGAGACCAACAAACAAACGTTAAAGAAGAAAATAAAGCAGACTAGTTTTGTATTGATCAAGAAATTCAGCGTGATTGCAGTTTGTCATCATATTTATTAAACATATATACATAAAATATAATAAGAAATGTTAGAGAGGCTAACAATAAAGAACAGGAAAATGTTTTGGTAGTTGGAGGGCATGTTTAACAGAAACTAAAATATACTATAGACACAGTACTTTTGTCCACATTAACAAAGGAATATTGAGAAATTAGTAATGTCAATTCACAGAAAGAGGGAAGAGAAAAACTTGCATCTCAATAGAACAATATCCAAAATCTTTGCAACGGATAAAACAGATATAACAGTTGATATATGCATCGATGAATATCAATTAGGAAGAGTTGATAGTTTTGAATATTTAAGTTCATTTATAACAGCAGATGAAAATGTTACAAAGATATAACAAGAAGAATGAACATGATTCTGCTGACATTAAGCCAACTATACAAATCTGTTACAGGACCCCTTCATTTAGTTCGTTTGAGATTCGGATTAGTATCATTGTTAGCGTATGTTCAGTATCGACGGAGTGATGATAGCTACTCCTGATGACGACTATACATATCAAGATGGATGATGGTGTTACATTGTGTAGTATTCACATAACTCGAACACAGTTATGATTGACTTAGATATATATTTATTTATGGTATCACATCTAGACATACGAAACACGTCTGGTCTTGTCCAATGATTTTGTCATCTTTTTTTGTTTCCTTGTTTACTCTCCGCAACCGTAACTAAATCGTCACTATTTTACTACACAAAGCGTCATGTCTCGTAGTTATGTGTTGCACTTCTGCATAGAGAGTACAACACATAGTCTCAACTATTAAATAATCTAATTATACTACTCTAACTATCTGGCTAACTGTCCATTCTTCCGCTGCCACCTGGGGACTATGACAAATCTATCAAGGAAACTGAAATAACAAGAAGAATGAACATGATTCTGCTAACATTAAGTCAACTATACAAATCTATTACAAGAAACTGACATAACAAGAAGAATGAACATGATTCTGCTGACATTAAGCCAACTATACAAATCTATCAAAGGAAACTGATATAACAAGAAGAATGAACATGATTCTGCTGACATTAAGCCAACTATACACATCTATCACAAGAAACTGATATAACAAGAAGAATAAACATGATTCTGCTAACATTAAGTCAACTATACAAATCTATTAAAGGAAACTGATATAACAAGAAGAATGAACATGATTCTGCTAACATTAAGTCAACTATACAAATCTATGAAAGGAAACTGACATAAAAAGAAGAATGAACATGATTCTGCTAACATTAAGTCAACTATACAAATCTATCAAAGGAAACTGATATAACAAGAAGAATGAACATGATTCTGCTGACATTAAGTCAACTATACAAATCTATGAAAGGAAACTGACATAAAAAGAAGAATGAACATGATTCTGCTAACATTAAGTCAACTATACAAATCTATTAAAGGAAACTGATATAACAAGAAGAATGAACATGATTCTGCTAACATTAAGTCAACTATACAAATCTATGAAAGGAAACTGACATAAAAAGAAGAATGAACATGATTCTGCTAACATTAAGTCAACTATACAAATCTATCAAAGGAAACTGATATAACAAGAAGAATGAACATGATTCTGCTGACATTAAGTCAACTATACAAATCTATGAAAGGAAACTGACATAAAAAGAAGAATGAACATGATTCTGCTAACATTAAGTCAACTATACAAATCTATTAAAGGAAACTGATATAACAAGAAGAATGAACATGATTCTGCTAACATTAAGTCAACTATACAAATCTATGAAAGGAAACTGACATAAAAAGAAGAATGAACATGATTCTGCTAACATTAAGTCAACTATACAAATCTATCAAAGGAAACTGATATAACAAGAAGAATGAACATGATTCTGCTGACATTAAGTCAACTATACAAATCTATTAAAGGAAACTGATATAACGAGGTAACTTAAATTTGTAAGATCACGTATTGTTTCCATAGCAAAGTATTGCTGTGAGACATGGATTATTAAGAAAACAGTCGAAAAATCAATTTATGCCTATGAATGCGAGTGCTAGGAAAAAGTGCTCAGAATTGCACGGAAAGAATAAATGACATGTAAGAAGATATTACTCTTTTTGGAGAAGTTCGCTTTGAGAGATGTAATGCCGGATAGATAGAAGAGAGAAAGATCAAGGTGAAGATTACTAGAGTTTAACCTAAGAGTTTTCTACAGTGTTGCCTCACTCACAGACTAGAGTTTAACCTAAGAGTTTTCTACAGTGTTGCCTCACTCACAGACTAGAGTTTAACCTAAGAGTTTTCTACAGTGTTGTCTCACTCACAGACTAGAGTTTAACCTAAGATTTTTCTACAGTGTTGCCTCACTCACAGACTAGAGTTTAACCTAAGAGTTTCCTACAGTATTGCCTCACTCACAGACTAGAATTTAACTTCAGTAGTTCTGGAGGGTCTATTTATTTGGCGACAGATGCTCATCATTAGCTATAGCCGTAATAAATGAATCACCCATGAAGATATGGGTGACTTGGTTGTAGGTATTTCTTATTATTTGTATACGAACATAAGTAACATATTTGTTTCTCTTACGCATCATCCTGAAAAAATTAACTTCCTTTGAAAATTAGAAAAATAAATATTTTTTTACGCTGATTATCTAAATATTAATGTTCTGCTGACGATGCGAAACATGAACTTTCTGTCGACAATGGAAAAAAAGTAACTTTTTGTTGACAATGGCAAAATTTAACATTTTGTTAAAAATGAAAAACATTAACTTTCTGCCGACAATGGGAAAATAAACTTTCTGATAAAAGCGTTGGAACATTACTGTCTGGTAGAAATTCAGAAAAATTATCTTTCGATTGAAGTAGAAAAATGCCACTTTCTTTCTGTGTTAGTTTAAATGTCAGACATTTGTTGCAGCACTTGTTTCATTATTCTGACTTTGGCGGTGTGGGGAATTGTGAAAGAACTGAGTACAAGTTGAAGTTCCTTGTTTACACTGACATTTTTACCTCACATCTGATAAAGTGTAGAAAGTGCTAGATTAGCCAACAACAGTTTTAACCAGACACAAAGGTTAATCCCTTTGCCTTGTGAGTCGAAGGTTGTGGGTTCCAGTCCGGACCGTGCCATTATGTTCACGAGTGCAGTTTTTCCAGAGACCCTAGGATTGTTGCTGGAGCTACGGAGTTCGTGCTTTGTGCAATACTCTCGGCAAGTGGCGTGCCATTTCTGTGGAAGGACCGAGCCGTATGGAGAACCCGGTGCAATGAAGTCAATCCTTCGGCTTTTAAACCCTTTTTTAAACCAGGCACTCTCGGACAAAGTAAATCTAATCATAAACAAACAAGAGGAAAGCAATACCAAATAAACTAATGGAATAATATTAAATGCAGGTGAACATGGAACAACAATTACACAAGACGCTACATGATTGTCATTGATCACGAGTAGGCAAATCAGAATAAATACACGATAAACTATTTGAATTATGTTCCTCACCATGGAACAGGTAAGAATAAATACACCTGTAACTCTTCGAATGTCATTAATTCACGAAATATTATCATTAATCACGAAACTAGTAACATATTCTGAATTTCATTAATCACAAGTGCACAGGTGAGAATAAATACACCTGTAAATATCTGAATTTCATTAATCACAAGTGCACAGGTGAGAATAACATACCTGTAAATATTTGAATGATAAATCACAGGGAAACATAAACTAATATGTCTGAATTTGATTATTAATCACAAGTGAACAGGTAAATAAATACAAATAAACTATTGAAACATTAATCACAAGTGAACAGGTACAAATAAATACAATACTGTAAACATTATCTAAGTTGAACAGGTACAAATAAACTAGTGAATTAATCAAGTGAACAGGTACAAATAAATACAAATAAAACTAGTTGAACGACATTGATCACAAGTGAACAGGTACAAATAAATACAAATAAAACTAGTTGAACGACATTGATCACAAGTGAACAGGTACAAATAAATACAAATAAAACTAGTTGAACGACATTGATCACAAGTGAACAGGTACAAATAAATACAAATAAAACTAGTTGAACGACATTGATCACAAGTGAACAGGTACAAATAAATACAAATAAAACTAGTTGAACGACATTGATCACAAGTGAACAGGTACAAATAAATACAAATAAAACTAGTTGAACAACAGGATCACAAGCTAGAACAGGTAAAAATGAAATAAATAAAACATTTCGATGACATCGATCACAGTAACAGAAAAAAACTAACTACAAATGACACGATTTGAAATACATAAATGACAGGTAACAAGGAAGAGGAGAAATTTGAAAATAAAGTGAAAAATCGATAATTATAAACTAGGGAAATAATAAGGTCAAAACGAACGTTTGGATGTAATGGCAAGTCTTAATAAATTCAGTTATCTGCCTTGTTGAACAGACGTGATCATAGTAAATTACGATGTTGGCAAGATAGCGAGGTGTGTGATGTATGTATATGATCAGTTATCAGTTATATGAGGACAATCATAATAGCACCCTGGACCTGTCCGTATGTGCTGCGATTCCAGCCTCAGCAAATCTAACAGCGTCCAGCGGCCCAACACGCCAGTTCGATGTTTACTAACCTATTCACTCTAAAATTTATTTTTGTTTGCTTGCTGATAAATTTACATCGCAATGTATATTGGAATAGACATCTATGATTGTAATAAATACAACAAGCCAGTAAATGGGCACAGATGGCAGAAACGATTAATCAATTTTTTTTTCATGTTCGGTATGTCGTTCTTTACAGGCTGTGTCAATATCGATACATTTTTCTTTTCTTCAAGCCTGTTTTGCCTTAAAACGTAAAGAAAAGGAGAGATTTACAGTGTCTTTCGTCGTCTCTATTATCTCTGAGGTTCCCCTTTTTACATCGACGGCTTTTTGCTTTGTATCCTCTGTATCGGAGTAACATCGCTCTTTGATGCACACTGTCTTTTAGTAATCAAGTTTTGTGACCTAACCATTTAATTTGTTGTTTCTTGATGAAGTTCAGTACAGATGCTGTACACTTATTTTTTCACTGATGTACTCATTTCTAACTGATCTCTCCTTGATATTTCCAGCATTCTGCGTCAACACTTCATCTCCGCTGTGACTAGTTTTCTTCTATCGTTTGATGTCAGGGTCCAGGTTTGGCACTGATAGCATAATATGGAGAAATATTCAAGTGCACACCGTTTAAAAAGTGTCAAACCCAGGACACTCGAGTGTGATATTACCACATAATCTGGTCCGCTATAGAGCCACCATAGCAACACCACAAATCAATGTATATAGAGTGGTGACATCTTTGGTGTACACTTCTGCGGTTTCAGTACCAGATGTTTGAATTCTTTTTTTTTCAATTCTTTCAATTTTTCTCTGTTTTCTCTTTACTCCGCCTCGCCGTTTTCTCGATCTTCTTTCTCTTCATTTTCTTCTTTTTTCGATGTTTCAGTCGCAGTGGACATCATCTTTTGTTCAAGCCAAGACCATGTAATTTTTGCTAAATTGGATATCATTTTTAATTATAAAAATAGAGCACACACCTTCTCTACATATGTTGTGTACATTCTCAAAGAGAGAGCCGTGGTAGCGTAGTTGTTAGTGAATTCGCTTCTCAAGGCTGGTGGTCTGGGTTCAACTCCCGCAGTGCGCGGGGAATTTTTCCCGACCGCGACGGCTCTCAGGTCGACCCAGCCTCAACTGGGTACCAGACATGCTCTGGGAAAGCAAAGGCGGCAGGCGTGATGCTGACCACATCACCTATCGTGTGCCGACGGTCAATCAAAAATACAGGCCTAACACTGTATTGACCTATGTACCACGAGGTATGAAAGGGTTCCTTTACTTGTTTTACTTTTATACATTCTCAAAGAGCAAAACAAACTGTACACATCAGAACTAATTTGAGATCTAGACTTCTGGCACTATCGATAAATGGTATGTGATGTATCTAGAAGCTAATAATGAAAACCTGACAAACTTTCAGACGAAGCCTAATAATTTTGGATTAAAATGCAGAGAGTAGAGCCAGGGAAAAAAAACAAACACCTCCAATTTAATAATTTATTGATTAATTATTGATTATTAGGACCATCATCATTGCACTTCGGTGAGTAACCATGTGTGCTCCGATCTCTTTCTTACACGTAAGATCTCAGCGATGGTGCACGAACTTCGTAGCACTGGCGATTGGTTAATCATTTGATATCAGAAAAATAAGTTAGATGATGCATTTGTTGTATATAGTGTAAAATCTGTCAAGAGTTGTGAGAATTCAGACTACTGATTAATCTAGAAATGTTCACTGCCGAAGGAAGTATACAAGACACATACTTTCAGAGTGAAGACGTAGACTGAGCCTGAAACTGTTTTCCCTCTTACCTCATGGATTCCTGAGACTCAATTTACCAGGAACATTATTGCGACCTTATCTCAATCCAAGTTTGTGTAAACGCTGTTCGAGCGAATCCGACCTGATTATTCTGTGTTCAAAAGCCGACGCTGTACAAAGAATACACGACTTAGTGAAGCTATTTTATTTGAGAGCTAGCTGGTTGTGTTCTTACAAACGCTTGTCTGTAGAGCTGGGCAATGGATGCCGTAAGAAATAATGGTTTATGGTTCAAATCCTTTTAGGTATTTTTTTTTCAGAAGAATACTTGTTCACTCTCTATTTATTAATCATATCCCTTGTCTCCTGTGCTTCCCCACGGGGTTCTTAAATCTTCTTATTCATATCCATTGTCTCCGGTGCTTCCCACACGGGGTTCTTAAATCTTCTTATTCATATCCCTTGTCTCCTGTGCTTCCCCACGGGGTTCTTAAATCTTCTTATTCATATCCATTGTCTCCGTTGCTTCCCACGGGTTCTTAAATCTTCTTATTCTCTTCTCAAACTAAGCTTCAGAAATAGTCTGGAAAAGACATATTTCAGTATAAGTGGATATGATTTATGGATGCTTGCAGCTTCCTAGGGCCTACATTGATCTATTATCATTAAACAGAAGATGTTCGTCGCAATTAGAGAGTGGTCAGTCAGTCTTGCATCTTCTTCTTCTTCTTCTTCAGCGATCTCTGGTCATGCGCTTAATTTACTGTGGACCACAACTGGGCAGACAGCTTCAGGTCTGTCAGGTTTCCCCAAAGCTTAGTTTTCAGGTCGACTGGGTGTGGCCACATGTTGCTTCTCAGCTCACACAGAAGAGGACAGTCTTGCAGGATATGCTCTGGTGTCTGTTCTGCCTGCTGACACTGGCAGAGAGCTGTTTGACTTATTCCTAGTCTGTATAAGTGTTTGTTGAGTCTGCAGTGTCCGTGCGTAGTCGAAATATAATGACCTGGTCTGTTCTGCTTAGGTCTTTGAGGGAGTCTTTTCCATAATCATATCCAGTGTTTATCTTCCAGTCTACTGCAGATTTTCTCTGTATGAGGTTTTGACCTCTTGAAAAGACAAGGGTTGGTAAATTTGCTCTTTGGCACTGCCTCCTTAGCTAAGACATCAGCACTCTCATTGCCTGCAATGCCACAGTGAGATGGAATCCACTGCAAGTGAATTTCCGTCTTTTCTGAAAGCTGAGCAAGTTCTCTTTGTAGTTTTTGTACTGTGCTGTCAGTGGATTTAGCCTCCATGGCTTGTATAGCTGACAATGAGTCTGTAAGAAATACCATCTTGCTTGCAGCTGCTTGCAGCTTATTCATGTGCTGTGCTGCCATCAGAAGGGCTATGAGTTCTGCTTTGTAGTTGGAACATATTCTTCCAGGGTTCACTTGTTGCTTTTTTGAATGTAGCATTTATCTCACTTCTGACTTCTTTCCCTTGCTCCTGACTTATTGAGCATGAGCTTTCTTGCTTGTAACACTGGGCCATCAGGGTGGCTGCTCGCTTTCCTGTGAGAAGTTGTTCTCCTTGCTGGAGAACTGTTTTCCCTCTAGATGGGTTGTCATCGTTCAGGGCTTTTGTAAGTCTCCACAACTTTTGAGTATCTTTTTCCATGTTCAAAGAGGCTGTCTTTTCTTTCCAGGATTTTCTACACTGCTGGTTTCTTTCTCTAACATAAAGGGCCCTTGCTCTATTGTGTTGCATTACATTTGGTCCGTTGGTGCGAGTTCCATTGTATTTCTGGCACTGCAAAGCGAGCTATGGAGAACTTCCATCTCTGGTGTCCAATATGGCTTGTAGTTTTTCAACTCCTCTGGGTATAGCCTTTTTGCAGCATCTAAAATGGCTTTATTGAATGAACGTGCATCTCTGTCCACTTTTCCTGATTGATTAATTTCTTTACAGTACTTGTCTGCTAGTTCTTGGAATAGCTTCCAGTCTGCCTTTTGTAATTCCAACTAGGGGCAGAGTTTGTAAGTTCCTCCTTGTTAATGTTATTTATGAGGAGTTTCACTGGTCTATGGTCACTACCTCCAATCTGGTCGCAGACTTGCCTTTCGGTTATCCTGTGAATGTCGTCTGTAGCAAAGCCAGATCTGGGGTGCTTGTTGTGCGCCACCGTCGTGAGTAACATGTGTGAGGATCATCTGGGTGGTTGAGAATGGTGAGACTGTTGGTGGTCAGCCATTCTTCAAGGCTTTCACCTCGAGGATCTAGTGTCTTGCATCAAAAGCATGTATATGGGTGTTGATTGATTGATAGGACCATCATCATTGCACTTTGCTGAGTAACCATAGGTGCTCCGATCTCTTTCTTACACAGGAAGATCTCAGCTGCAATGCACGAACTCCGTAGCACCGGCGAGGGTTCCCGATGTAATTTTGAAGATGGTGAAGATATCTTTTAGGATTTTGTTTTTAATCTTTTCTAATGAATTTTGCCCGGGCAGCGGCTTTCCAGCTTGATTTTCTCGATTGTGAACAGCCAAAGGTTCTTTTATGTGCTCAAATTGAACACGGATATACTTTTATCGTCCGTCTCCGATAGGACTAGGAACTCGATATCACCTACACTGAGATCAGGGATCTCTAGAAAAATATCCAGATGGCTACACGAGGGAGCGAAGCTGCTACCTTTGGCACTAGAGACAAGCACCTAACCTGTACGCCACAAAGACCCTCGGTGTTGAATGTGCATAAGGGGGGAAATCATCCGGCTACTCAGCGACCATCTTGATGAATGAGAACACACAAATTGATGACGAATAAATACAGGAATTGTAGGATATTGGTACCCATCTTTTCTCGAAACTTCCAGTGAGTCACGGAAGTCATCAGCATACATACCTTTCGATATCTGTTGAGTAGACTGAGCATCTATGAGTTTGTCAAGAGTGAAGCGGTGTCATACAACAACCAAAATTCAATAATCAATCATTGTGTACTTGTTTATTGCATTCCGGTCCATTTCATTCTGATCCATTGCATTCTGGTCGATTGCATTCTGATCCATTGCGTTCTGGTTCATTGAGTTCTTGTTAAGGCCCTCATGGTTCACTGCATTTAACTGTTAATGTGGTTTATGAACATACAGATACAAAAATACATATTTACAACGATATATTGTACTACATACACTGTTATTTCAGCATAAGTTAAACGGGT